>JAQPPZ010001563.1:0-287500 GCA_028583015.1 Wollemia nobilis
TGCATTTCATGTTGCATTTATTTTAGATTGTGTTCAAATATTGCATTAGTTAGCTTCACTCATTCATTTAGTTGCACCCATCATGAATTGCACTCATTATGTTCATAATCATCACCATGCATAAAAAATCACTTAAACACTTCAAAAATTTCATATAATGCACACACATAAAATAACAAACACACATAAGTTCATTCTTCTTCTCCGCATGGTAAAAATAAATTAGGGTTTTTTACCCCTGTGGCCTTTTATTTTGATTATTTTTTCTTTTTCTGTCTCCTCTTTGATGCCCTTTTTTATTGTTTTTCACTTTGCTTTCTTTTGAGTTTGTCATTTTGAGTTTCATTAGGAACTTTGCATTCCTTCCAAAACTCGAGAAGGAACCTTGGCTTGAGAAGCATTAATTTTCTTAGTGACTCATTTTATGTGCAAAAATATGCAAGTGTCCAAAGTGACATCATTTTTGCACCATCCCTTTATTCTAAACCAACCACTCTCTTTTTTGTCTTCCTCTTTGTGTTTATTTTTTTTTCTTGTAGGTGTCTACATATTTCTTTAACATATTTATTTGGCCATAAATGCATCAAAGAAGGGGAAAAATGTAGACATGGAAAATTTACCCACCCAGGTGATTCATTTTCCCTAGAACCTTGAAAATACCCTTAAACTTGTCCTAACACAAGTTTGGTCCTTTCTTTCCCCTCTTCCTCCTATTTTATTTAGCTTTGTCAAAATCATGATCGCTCCTTGCAGGTTACAATTTTTGTAAGTTAGGATTTTCTCTTAGAAAATCCAATTTTTAGGTCGACTTCAAGGAGGTCTATCCTCCCTTAGGGATTTACCACTGATTTGATTTCCAAACCTATTATAAATAGAATGTTTGGATCCTCTTTTTAAACAAGTGATTTTGTAAGTAATTTTTGTTGCTAAGCAATTTTCATGAAGGTGATCTATTAAAGGTTTGTTCCAAGTGCTAAATTTTTTTTGCAGTGTTCTCTCATGTTTATTTTCTATTATTTTGTTTCCCTTGGTGGACAAGTGTTGGATCCTTAAGGGGAAGTATACCATCTTGGAGGTCTTAATCCTTTTGTCTTATTTTTCACTACCATTAGGTAATATTTTATCATTTGCATTCGTAGATTATTAATCTCACATTTATTATTATTTATTTCATATTTATCCATTGTTTTTGTTCTTCTATTGTAAAATCACACTATGTATTTACAAGCCATGATTTTGACAAATCTTAGATTGCAATCACCTTGTACAAGGTATGATTTTAGCTGCATTAAGTATGGGGGAAAGCATTCACTCCTAAATCCTATGTCTACTTTTTGTACTACTCTTAGTGAATAATAACATCATTTACATTATATTTATATTATGTTCTACCCTCCATCATTCTATTTTTCTTGCATGTCACATTATCTTGGGGAAAGAATTTTTTCCCAAACCCTAGTTTAGAAATTACATTCTTATTCAAGCTTTGTGTTCATTTTGTTATGTGTTTCATTTATTGTTTCATCTCTATTTCTATTCTATTGTAGTTTCCATCATTCTAGTTTTTACTTTTATTTCATATCATATTAGCTTGGAGGAAACCATTTGTTCCCAAATCCTAGTTTAGAAATTGCATTCTTGTTCAAGCTTTGTGTTTATTCTATTTTGCACATCATTTACTATTTCATGTTGTTATATCTTATTGTGTTTGTTCCAAAGGTCAAAGATCATTTTATTTTGAAAGGTTAGCTAAAAGGACCTAGGGGGCTTGAATGTTATACCTCCAAGTATAGTTATACAATGACCTAAGCAAGCTCCCTAACGTTGACCATATTTTTTAGTGTTTTTGTGAAGTTTTTTTTGTAGATTGAAGCTATGGAATATTCTGGATGCAAGATAAATATTGGATAAAACATCAAAATAAATAAGTTCCCTTGGTAAAGCTTTAGGTTAATATTTTATTGTATATTTTATTATTTCTATTCCAAACATAGATTAAGTAAAAGGAAAAGAAAAAGAAACATTTGATTTACATTTTAGGCATTCAAAAGAAAAGAGCATTTTAGTTTGCATCTTAGGGTTTAGTCTTGTTTGTGCATTTCACTTGTGCCCTTGCTCAAAGAGAAAGAATTTTATTTCTTGCAACCTAGGGTTAGAAATCATTGAATACAATAATCATACTAGGGTTAGTCGTTGTCTTCTTGTATGTTGTGTGTATTGCATAATTCTACTACTTTCTTAGTTTAGTATTAGAAAAGTCCAAACATAGGGGTATGTTTGAAAATCACACATTAAACATTTTCCACCCTAGACTTGGAACAAGTCCTAAAATCATTCCTGGTGAACCCCTTTTCTCTTATCCTCAAGTATAGAGTTATAAAAATTGTGGTCACCTCGGCTTCCAATGGATCCAGTAAAGAATTCTACGTAGTGCATATTTTTACCCTCTACATTTAGAATATTGTGATTGACTTATATTTCTTACAACTTTATTTGAGATCTTGTGGTTATTTTGCTTTAAGTATTAAGCATCAAAAGCTAACAATATTATTTATAAATCAATGTTATATTCATCTTAGTTAAGGTTTCTATTATTACATTGTTATCCTTATATATTACGGTTATTTATTCTTATTACCATTTTCTTAAAATTTTATCTTTATGATGTTGTTTCTTTTACTTTAATATTCCGTATTATATCTTATCTTTGTATTATTCTACTTCCTTCTATTTTTGCTTTTGTATTTCTTATGAATGTTGTTTTTTCTACTATATTTTGAAAAAAAATTAGTCCATGTCACCTAAATGATAATTGAAAACATTTAAATTTTTAAGAACTAAAATATTATCAGTTACAAAAAAATTATAAGATATTGTACAAATTTTCACCACTAGTTGAACATTTACCACACCCTATCCATCTAATCTAGAAAGCAACGAATATATTTTTTCATGTCCCTTATTTTATGATGATTACAAAATGTTTGAGATCTCTTGACATAAAAAGAAGTGGAACATTTTTAAGAACAATAGGAAGGAGGAGGAGAGGAAGAAGAGAGAGAGAAATAAGTATATATTTTTACCTTTGTTGCTTACTACTACTAACTGGAAGACTTGGAAACTAATGCAAAAATAGATTGTTGTGATTCCCTCAATTGTGTACCAAGATTCTGATCAACAAGTTGTGCTTGGTTGAATGTAGCATCAAGTGTTCTCAGGAAAGTATATTTCAACTCCATAAAAAAATGTTCCTACAATCTACTCTTGAATTTGATGATGAGAGGAGGTGTTGTATCTTGCATGTAGAGTAATATTCATAACTTGTTGAATTGATAGATATAATCATAAAAAAATGAGAATATATTTTCATAAGTGAATCCATTTGATGATCAAGTCATCATCTTAATTGTAAGGATAAAATATTTCTTTCAAGACTATGACAAGCTGATCCCAAGTATTTATGAGATTCTATTCATATTGTTGTTCAATGACCAGAACCTTTGCCACTCTAGAAAATTTCAACTTAGCAAAAGGAAATTTCTCTTCATTAGAAATTTGACTACATGTAAACCAAGTTTCAATGTCTAGGATACAACTATTGAGGACTTATAGATCCCTAGAACCATTATAAAATTTTATGTTATATTTGATTTTGGATTAAATGTCATTATTATATATTTTGACATAAGGTGGTAAGGTTTAGACACAAATTTCATTAAATTTATCATCTAAGGAACTAACAATTGAGGCTAACCCATTCATATTTTTATCCAAATTGGTGGCCATGGTGCTATGAGTCATCACCAAGGATAATTAATATCTATGTTCACCAAATTTTACAAAAAAAAATGGGTAATTTAAGCATAAATTTAAATACAATACTTGGAATTTCATGCACTAACAAATTCATTAAATTATGCATGAAAACAATATTTGAAACATGGTAGTCTATGTTGAAATTTTTAACCTTTATACCTTTACTAAATTCCATTTTTTATATGTATATTTCAAAGGTATTTGAAGTACTAAGAGTATCCAATAACTCTATGCTCTAACATAAAATTTAATGTAATCAACACATGTCTCTAATGGTGGATTTTCAAGCATTATGCACAAATAGTTGAGACATAGTCACTCTCTTATCTTAAACCAAATATCAAAATAAGTGATATATCTATGATTTAGCTAGATATTTGGGATCCAGTGATTGAAATATTGCAATGTCAGCTCACCATATGGAAAGGGACCCTACTAAGTTAGGCAAGTAAAATTTTATTTGTTAAGTTTGTTCTTTAGAGTATTATAATTTATTTCATGTCTATTTTCAAGCTACGTTCAAAATTATTATACAAGCTAAAGCGTATTCAAAAAGCATTTATTTGGAAATGTCCCTAGGATTATAAAAAATTTCACCTAGTATCCTGGAGCTAAGTCTGCATGAGTAAATTCAACAAGGTTTTGGGTCTTTACAACCTTCGATTACTGAATGAAGCTTTGATCTTGAAGCAAGGTTGGAATATTTTAAAATGGATAAACTTATATTGGATCAAAATCATTGTAGTGAAGTATTTGCACTTTTTAGATGGTTTGCTATCTGATTCCCTTCCCCAATAGGGATCCACTTTTTGGTGTAGTATGCTTAAATTCAAATTAAAGCTTGGAACTGGATCCTAATGGTTTTTTGGAAATGGTAAATATATTGGATTTTGGCAAGATAAGTGGTTGGTTTATCAATCATTGATCGTAGAGGTTGATATAGCGAAGACATAACCTCTCATCCATAGGATGGATTGGTTTAATGTGAATGATTTTATTTCTATGGTGAAGGGTTGACATGTTTGGAAATCCATACCTCAACCTATTGATAACAAGGAGGAAGCAAGTTCTTGGATGACTATTTATTAGTTGCTAAAGCTACATGTTATCAAGAAACAGGAAGCCAAAGACTTCTTAGTCTATGTGGGAGAGTGTGATGGCTCCTTCTCTATTAAATCAGCCTATTTTCTCATTGATGTTAACCATGGTCATTGGAATCTACTTGATAAGGTTTGGATGAAGAATATGACACCCAAGGTAAATGTGTTATTTTGGTTCACTATCCAAAATAGATGCCTTACTCTTGATAACCTTCGCATGAGAGGGATGTTTCTCCTGAATAGGTATTATTTGTGCAAATCTTCTAAGGAGTCTTATCTTCACATTTTTTTGCTTTGTTCATTTTTCAAGGAGTTTTGGGATCAGGTTTTCCAATTCCTTAGGGTTTCTTGGGTGCTACCTCACTCAATTGTTGAGATCTTTATTCAATGGTCTTTGCCTTTTAGTTCTCATCACCTAGTTAATTTTTGGTTCTTTATGCTTCCTCATTTGTTTTGGAGTATTTGATGGGAGTGTAACCAGAGAGCATTCCAAAATTCTAAACATGACCCAACACCTATCTTCTTCAAGATATTTGGGGTGATAGTGGAAAATATTTATTCTCACTTCCCTAATCTGGATAGAGTTTTTTGAGGTGAGGCTTCAATGGAACTCAAGTTGGGTTCCACTTGGAGTGCTTCTCCTCATATTCCTTCTTCATTTCACTCAAGAAATTAGGTTGTTTGATCCCCCCTCCTATAGATTTAATAAAACTAAATTTTAATGGTGCTTCGAAAGGAAACATGGGACCTACAATTATGGGATGTATCTTGAGCAATGAAAAATGGAATATTATTGGGGCCTTTGCTAAATTTCTCTCTATTAAGATAGCTCATTTTACTAAAGCCATATTGTTGCTTCAAGGGATTTTGTTAGTGAAATATTTAATCTTCCAAAAGGTTGTAGTAGAGGGGGATTCCTTGAATATTATTAACTTAATTAAGTCTCATAGCTCTCCCAATTGGACAATAGCTAATATCATTAGAAAAGCCTCCAAAATTATCCTTTCTAGATTTGTGGTCCAAGTGCAACATATTTTTTGTTAAGGTAACAAAGTAGCAGATTTTATGGTGAATTTAAAAATTTCTCAATAAGGCTTAAAGGTGTGGACGCCCAATTTTGCTCAAAATATTCAAAATCTGATTGTTGATGATCATGGATAGAATGTAGTTATTGTTGTTTGAGGGGTCAGGAAGTCATGTTTATGGGCTTCCTTATTCCTTCTCATGTTTGTCCACATAATATTTAGTAGACCCCTTCCTCTGTGTAGGGTGGGTGTATCACTCCAAATTTTTCGCATCCCTACCTTCAGGCTATAGGATCCGTGCTCGGAAGGAGGATGGGAAAAGGATGGTGCGGTACCTTAGACTGAGAGGCCTTTTGAAGGTCTCGCCTTCAGGGGAGGGGTATTAAGGTGATTTTTCGATGGATGGTGGGGTTCACCAGGAAACATTTAATGGCAGTTTCCATGCCTAGGTTGGGAATGTGTTTGATGTGTTCAGTTTTAGTTTTAATCATCCAAGTCCTAGGTTTTTCTAAAATGCGTCTAAGCTATTCTATATGAAATGCATATAAAAATGAAGACAAAAATAGATTTGGATAGAAAAACAGAAAGAACAAGATGGATTAAAGACCCATACCTGATCCAGATGTTTGATGAAGGTTCTAATTTTTGAAGTAGTCAGGATCATCTGGAATTCGACAGGATCATCTCCTATCTGACAGGATCATCTGAGATCTGACGAATTCGTTAGACGAATTCGTCAAAGACCTACAAACAGAGAAACAGATGCAAAATACAGAGAATGCAACTATGATAACATAGGATAATGATGTAAAATGGCAGTAAGAACATTAAAATGATAATATAAAACTAAGACACGAATGCATTATAATGATCTAATGACAATTTATGCTTTTATTATGCATTAAAGCTACATGGGTGAACTCCAAGATGCAAAATAATAAAGAATAACCATAGAATTAACTAAATGTAGAATAATACAGTAGAAAAAGGATGAAGAAATGCAAACTCTGGGCACTGATTGCCCCCAATGTGGACTACAGTCGAAATCGCCTCAAATTGGTATGAAATCGTCTCTAATTGGACAAGATCGTCCACGATGAACTGAGCTTGCTCCGGCTGAAAAACAATGAAGTTCCTACAAACAAAATTGAAAAAATGCGAATGCAAACAGTGATTTAAGATGGTTTAGTGCATATAGAATTCGAATTACAAGGAATTTTAGCCAGGGAGATGCTAAGGGGAGGGCCTAGGATTAAATAGGCTTAGGAGGGAGGTTAGGAGGTTGGAGATCATCCCTATTTTGGAGATCTCCAATGGGGAGGGTCTCTAACGGTGTAGACACGCTTCTGCCCGGATTAGAGACGTCGTTGGAACAAAAACTAATTTTGAAAAATTAGTTTTGGGACGAAATCGTCTGGAAATTCTTCTCTAGATGAATTCGTTCGATCTAAGGCGATATCGTCTGATAGGCGATAATATCGTCAAACGGTCAAAAAAAACTCTAAAAATGGCACGAGAAACGAGGAAACAGATTAAGCGGCGGTTTGGGAGCGATTTTGGAGGTTAAAATTTGAATTTTGAATATTTACTAGAGTAAGTGTAATTATTAAGGTTTTACTGTGCCAATTTTAGGGTGCTACATTTTTCCCCCTCTTTAGCAAATTTTTTGAAGAAAATGTGTTAAAGATGAGTTCTTCTCGATTTACGAGAAAGCAAAAATTATTCCCATTTTTAGGCGACGATTCTAGGTCGAATTGTACGACAGCTTACTATGGTGCCCCCTCCGTGTTTTTACCCAAATAAAACGTTTGAGGTAAAAATGAGAAAAAGCAAAAAATTTAATTATGTTGAATAAAATTAAAAAATAGGGTAAAAACCCTAATTCACTTTTACTGTTCATTTTTAGGTTTGTAGAGCTTTGCAAGAAAAATGGTCGAGACAGCGCACAGATCAACAGAGGTCCGGCACGGGCTATGGGTAAGAGTCTAAACTTAGCTTAGAATGGTTTAAGTTGAATTTACATGCTTTTTAGGTGAATTTTGAGCAATTTTTGAGCATCACGACCGTTTTTGGGTCGTCGACGTCGTCGAGATGAAATCATCCCGATTTTGACGAAATCATCTCAAGTTCGCCGATTTCATCTAAGGGCGAAATCGGTGAAAGGGGGATGATTTCGTCAAATTAGGGATGATTTGGACGATATCATCAGTTACAAAATTAAACTTACTTTGACTTGAATTTGTTTTTATTAATGATTTAGTAATGATTTTTATTGTGTTGTTGTTTTTATGTTGCAGAGAGGATTACTGAAGAGTAGAGAATGGAAATATGGTGGGTTGAGAGATGACTTGGCTACCTTGTCTCAGGAAGAGCGATATTAGCTGGCACAGGTCGACTTGCAGCATGTGGCAGAGATACCACAAGTTTCTACAGACATGGGGCTACTGACAGCCTTGGCAGAGAGGTGGTATCTGGGTTCTTCCTATTTTTGGTTACCCATAGGGGAGATGAATCCCACATTGGAGGATGTATGGAGGATACTGAGGATCCCCATACAAGTACGGTTGATCACTTCTACGGCCAATCAGGGCCACGCTATGATGCGACTATGTGGCGATCTGAGCTTCGCCCTAGAAAAGGGCATAGTGAATATCGAGTCGCTATGCCAGATGTTTGGGGCATCTAGAATCACATGGGTTTTGGTCGAAGTGGTAGGTAGACTTTTGTTGTGCCACCAGAGCGGATGTAGGGTACCATGGGTATTGGCAGATGTGGTCTATGACATGAGATACCACGGCTATAGGTTTGCTTGGGGTAGCTTTTTTCTATGTCGATTGTACAAGATCCTGCATGGGGTCGTGTACAAGGGCGATCGATGTTTGGTTATGACATCGCTTCTATAGGTTTGGTGTTGGGGTACATTGCAGTGCAGAGGCCGATAGGGCTTCCTTTGACAGGGGTTGACGGGGAGAGGCCCCGAGATTTCTACTGGTGGCTCCGGAGAGGGTCACAGCAACGGATAGATCTGCGTGTCTCGGAGACTAATCGATGACCTTATCTCTGACCAGATCACCTGGAGGCCTTGGAGGGAT
This sequence comes from Wollemia nobilis, assembly GCA_028583015.1. Lineage (NCBI taxonomy): Eukaryota > Viridiplantae > Streptophyta > Pinopsida > Araucariales > Araucariaceae > Wollemia > Wollemia nobilis. The sequence continues at coordinate 9,034 of JAQPPZ010001563.1, forward strand.
CATCCAGGGTGGGCCAAGGACCAACAGGAGCTAGTTTGCATCAGGAAAGTCTACTATCTGAGGATGGAGAGGGGAGATGTGGAGCTCCACCGCTACGACCGAGTTTTGCGATAGTTCAATCTATAGCAAGGGATCCCATCTCTCAGGGATTACGAGTTTTCCCAGACTGTATGGGATAACACTACAGTTAGCGGGGATCCAGATATGCAATGCTTTTGGAGTCAAGATGTAGATGATGCCCCCATTTAGCCAGTGGATGGAGACAACGCTGGGGTAGCCGATGGCTATGATGCATGGTACGCAAGCATCCACCCTCCTCGGATGACGAGGGCTCAGGGTCCGATTCATGTAGTTGTGCATTGGATGGGGAGGCGATGCCAGGTGGCCATTGAGGTGGCCCAGGATCATGGCAGGAGAGAGCAAAGGAGACCACAGGTGCAGCAGAGGCTGTGGCAGCGGGAGAGGAGGGAGGAGAGACCCCCTTCTCCACAGATAGAGAGGCCACCATCGCTCGATAAGGGCAAGGGTGTTGACACTGGGGAGAGCAGAGAGACAATGACTCTCCAAGTGGAGACAGTTCGTCTCCAGGCATAGGTGTACACCCTGTAGGAGGAGGTTGCATGCCACTAAGCTAAGGTTACACAGCTCAGAGATGATATCGCACGCCTCAGAGCATGGAGCGAAGGGGCGAGCACTTAGGAGCTAGCACGGGCTATTGCCCAAATCATATTTTATCAGACATTATACCACCAGATGGTGCCAGAGGAGGAGAGATTACCACTGCTAGCTACCATCGCGAATTCTATCAAGATTGGGTCATCAAGGACTTCATCTTGATCCATGACTAGGACTCACAGTACCACACATACTACGATGGGGCCACCTCGTACACCTCAGTGCAGGGGAGGATATGAGGCTGAGAGCTCAAGGGGTTCTCGAGGCTAGCTACTATAGATTGCACTGCATAGATTGATACATAGTGTTTATTATTATTTTTTGATAGAGGATTGAGTATGCCGAGGTACAGATTGTGGCATACCAATCCAGTTTTGAGATGATGTATATATTGTTGATATATATATAGATGAGATATTTTTGATCATATGACTTGTCTTATGTGTTTGTATGATGCTTTAATGTTTTTATTGATTGATTTGATGATTCATGTAATTACGTCGTTGGAAATATTATAATTTTGATGTCATGCTGTAAGATTTTAAATGAAATAATTTGATGTAACAAATTGGTTGTTTGTGATGTGATGTGATAAAAGATAAAAAGAGACTTCTAACAATAATTTCAAAGGACATTGTCACTATTATAGACCATTTCATGGAGTCGCTGCTCACTCGGTCGTCAAGCTAATCCCAGTATAGAAATATTGTTAAAAGTAAAAGAGTGCTTAAGAGACTATCTTAAGACTTTGGTGCAATGGTGCAAATGCTTATGATGATGGTTTGTTTTTAGTGTTTCATAAAAATAGTATGCATGAAATAATGTGAAAATGATTTTTGCTAGGCATAAATTCCTAAGTGTGATAAAAGTTTTGGATAATTCCTTAGGAATTATACCATCATTGCAAAATTGAAGGTTGACATAATGACATGAAATAGTGATAATGTGCATGCTTTTTGTCAAAAAACATAATTGTATAACAGAATGATTTAAGTCATATGGTTTTCATGATTTTCAAATAAATGGGGAATAAAAATTGGTACAATGGTTTGCGCTAGGCATAGAATATGTAGGTATAGACTTATACCATCATCGCGAAATCCAAAGAAGAAAATAGATTGTTGGTTTTATTGCAAGATGCATTTTTGACTTTTGATAAATAGAATAATAATATGAAAATTTTGTTTGAAATTATTTTTGAAATTTTATGAGAAGATGTATGTAATTGCTTTGATACAAAACACAAATTCTGAAATAAAAGGATAAAATTATTCGAAAAGAGTTACAGAAATATTTTAAATTATCTCAAAGAGAAATGTAGATTTATAAGGAATCCTCATGTGCAAATGTGAATTCATTACCAATCTTGATTTATCATAATGATACACAAAATCTCTCAAATACAAAATGTGTGTGCAATTGCTATGTTCGTTTACTAGTTTTGAGCAAGATAATATGATACAAGTGATTTGAATGAACCAAATAAGTGTTCATTAACCATGATGTAGATGCATATAACCATACTAGACTACTATGTAAGTCGGATTATCAAGAGCTAGCTAATCCATAAGCAGACATAGGTCTGTACAAAAATAAGGTCACTAATGTGACGGACATATCGCCACGCTAGGAGTTACCCAAGGCCAAGCAGGGTGGGCACAAACCACTTGTTATGGGGCTTACCTCACGCTTTTCGAATAATTGAGAATTCCAGGGATTCAAGCTCATCAACCCTTCTTTTCTTTTCAAAGGGTAGGGAAAGGGATTTTATTGCTTTTGCTTTTGCTTTCTTTTGCTTTTCTTTTGTATTTTTGCTTGATTTTTGAGATAATGCTTGAAACATTGCTGTAATGATATAAAATAACATTTTTTTTCTCTTTTTCTTGAACTTTGCTTTTCTTCCTATACTAGGGATACTTGCTCGGATTAGCTGTAGAGCAAGGGATTTTTATTCTGGGTAGGGGTGAACTTGTCCTTTTGCCAATTATCAAAAATTCTAGACCATGTGCATGATAGGATAGCAGGGGAAACTTTTTGCTCAAGAAACCACTTCTACTATGTAGCATAGCATGGATATTACAAATATAATCATTTTATTGTGAAAGGACGTGCTTGGTTTAAGTAAATAACAAGATCAATTCTCTGTGCTCAAACTTTATTTAATTGAATTTTGTGGACTTTGATATAAGAGAGATTAGTAATCATGCCAGATAAAATCAAGATATTTATTTTTGTGAGTGTGAAAGTGAGGGATTCCAAATAAATGCTAATTTATCCAAAATAATTTGAAATATATAACTGCAACATTTGTAAAAAGAAATATATATATACTTTTTGAGAAGTTTTGAGAATGTTGACTCTCTCTTTCTTCTTTATGTTGTTTTGGTTTTGAAAGAGTCAAGAATATTGCTGTTTTTTTATTATTATTATTATTATTTTTTTGAAAGAATTAACAAGTGCCATAAAATAAATACAAGTAGTTTTGAATATTTTTATGATTATGAATGTTTTTGGTGTTTTTGAATTTATAAATTGAAAGAAATACAAGATAGTGATTTTAAAATATTTTAAACAAATATATATAAGGATGAAATGACCAAATTTATACATAGTAACGTTTAAGATGCAAAATGTTCATGGGTTCTTTAAGTTCTTTACCATATAAGGTAGATAATTTGTATGCTCCCGATTCAAATTTAGCAGTGATAATGTATGGTCCAAGCCAATTGGGCTCAAATTTACCTTTAAGATCCTTAGTTGCATTAGTATTTTTTTGATTTTCCTTTAAAACAAGGTCGTCGATCTCAAAGGATCGATGACGAAATTTTTTAGCATATGATATTTTAAGCTTGTTTTGGTAGGCACGGAGATGCTCCAAAGCATTGATGCATTTTTCATTTAGGAGTTCCAGCTAACTGAGTCTGCCAGCTCGATATTCATCTCCTACTTTGGTATCTTGAAGTAGTAGAGCCAAAGAAGGAACTTCTAATTCAAAGGGAAAAATAGCTTCAATGCCATAAACCAAAACAAAAGGTGAAGTTCCAATGGGGGTTCGAACACTAGTTCGATAGGCCCACAAGGCTGGATATAACTGAATGTGCCAGTCGCAGCCATTTTTATTGACCAATATTTTGAGAATTTTGATTAAGGTTTTGTTAGATGCTTCTGCTTGACCATTACCCTGAGGATAATAGGGAGTGGACCAGCGATGTTGAATCTTATATTTTTGGCATAATTTTTTAACATTTTTATTTTTGAAACAAGTTCCATTATCAGATATGAGATTTGCAGGAATTCCGAACCTACAAATGATTTGATTAAAAATAAATTTAGAGACTTGTGTGCCAGTGCAGGAAGCTAAAGGCATAGCTTCAACCCACTTCATGAAATACTCAGTGGCGGTTATGATGAATTTATGTCCATCAGATGACACATGATTGATTTTGCCAATAATATCTAAACCCCATTTTGAAAAGGGCCAAGGAGATGAAATAGCCTACAGTTCTTGTGCAGGTGCATGGACAAGGTCAGCATGTTTTTGGCACTTGTCGCAATGGCACACATAATCATGTGTGTCATTCTCCATGGTAGGCCAAAAGTATCCTATCCTAAGGAGCTTTTTAGCAATGACACTACCACTGAAGTGTCCTCCACAAGATCCATTATGGGCTTCACTCAAGGCTGATTGGGATTCTTCTAAATTCAAACAACTTAATAGGATACCTTCAAAAGATCTCCTATATAAAGTATTGCCAATTATTACAAATCGACTTGCTCGTCTACGTAATAACTGATGCTGGTTTCTATTAGAATTGGCAGGGAAAGTCCCTTTTTGGAGAAAATCAAATATATCCATATACCAAGGTTCAAGAGTAGTTTCATTGATTAGAAACACATCCAAAGGTTCTAAGCATGACTTATTTGAAGGGGGTTCTTGGAGTCGATGAATAATGATAGTGGCATATTCATCATCTAACTCCAAGGGCAGGAGAGATGCAGCTGCGGCCATAGCATCAGCTACACGGTTGCTAGTTCGAGGAATAGCTTCCAAGGTAACTTGATCAAATAGAGACATTAATTGTAAAACATAGGCTTTATATGGGCACAATTTATCATCTCTGGTCTGATAAACTTCATTAATTTGGTTTATAACAAGTTGAGAATCACCAAAAGCTAACATATGTTTAATTTTTAGCACCAAGGAAACTCGTAATCCAAGGATTAGAGCTTCATATTTAGCACTATTTTTGGTGCAAGAAAACATTAATTTGAAGGACAGAGGAATAAGATGTTTTTGCGGGGATATTAAAATAATACCCACACCAGCCCCACTCATGCATCGGGATCCATCAAAGCATAAGGACCATTGTTCAATATGGTCTGCCTCTAATTGAAGGCATTCATCAAGAAACTCAATGATGAGGGGATGGGTAGACTCTAAGGGTGCACCAACTAATTGATCTGCTATGATTTGACCCTTAACAGACTTCGTCCTATGAACGTGAGGTCAAACTCGCTTAGAGCAAGAACCCACTTGGCTATGCGACCCGATAAATAAGGTCGACTCATGAGATACCTCAAGGGATCATATTTGGCAATGACATAAGTTTTCTGATTAAGCATATAATGGCATAATTTTTGCGTAGCAAACACGACTGCTAGACATAGTTTTTCTAATGTTGTGTAGCGGGTTTCATAACTGATGAGGGTTCGGCTAGTATAATAATTAGCATGTTCTTTCTTTTCATCATCAAGCTGAGCTAACATAGCTCCTAAGGTAGAATCTGAAGCTAAAATATACAGGATAAATGGGCGATCAGGTTTAGGTGGTGAAAGCATAGGTGGGTTAAGGAGGTATTGTTTGAGAAGTTCAAAAGATTCTTTACATTTGTCGTCCCAATTAAAAGGGACATCCTTCTTAAGAAGTTTAAGAAAGGGACCAGTTTTGTTTGCCAGCTTATCGATGAAGCGATGGATGGCTTGAAGCTTACCTTGTAAACTTCATAACTCAGATATATTAGTAGGTGCGGGCATATCAGTGATAGCCGCAATCTTGAGAGGGTCTATTTTGATACCACATAAAGAAACTAAAACCCCTAATAGTTTATCGAACTTAACTCCGAATATGCATTTGGCTGGATTTAATCGAATAAGATATTCTCGTAATCGATTAAAAACTTTTCTCAAATCATCTAAATGATTATCTTCATTAATAGAGTGAGCTATAATATCATCTACATAATCATGTAGGATATCATGCATCATATCATGGAAAATATAAGTCATAGCTCGTTGATAGGTTGCACCTGCGTTCTTTAAGCCAAATGGCATCACTTTCCAACAAAAGGTACCCCAGGGGGTAATAAAGTCTGTTTTAGCCTGATCTTCAGGAGCTATCCTGATCTAATTATAACCAGAGAATCCATCCATTAAGGACATCATCCCACTCCCGGAAGTAAATTCAATGATTTGATCAATGTTTGGAAGAGGAAAATCATCTTTAGGGCATGCAGCGTTAATATCTCAAAAATCTGTGCAAACCCTAACTGTGGTAGCTTCTTTCTTAGTGACTAGAACTACATTTGAGATCCATTCAGCATAATCAATAGCTTGTATAAAAACAACATTCAAGAGTTTTTCTAACTCCCCTTTGACTAGCAAAGCCACTTTGGGATGTATTTTTCTAAGTTTTTGTTTAATAGGTTTAGCATCCGTATGGACCACTAGGTGATGCATGACTACAGAAGGGTCTAGACCTGGCATATCTTCGTATGTCCAAGCGAAGACATCTTCATATTCTTTAAGGAATGCAATGTATTGCTCTTGTTTTTCTTGACTTAATTCTGATCCAATATTGATTATGTGAGGACTATCCTCAGTTCCAATATTAATTTTAATGACGTTTTCTACCTCCATGTGTAGATCTCTTTCAAAATTAGGTGGGACGGGTGAAACACCCAATTCTTGTAATTATTGTAAGGTTAAGTTGGATAATTCATCTTGAGGATTAGTGGTCTCAAGTTGGGCTATAGTTGGTATAGAACCATCAAAATAAAATCCATTGTGTAACATCTCTTCAACGGAGACATCGTGGAAGATATCTCCTTCCAACTCCTCATAAGAGTCAGCAATCATTTCAGGGTAAGATATGGATAGCATGTTACATGTAAATGGCTAATTTTTTAGAGGCAAATCATCACGCCTATCCAAATAATCTTGATAAAATATGAGTTGATCATCATCTTCAAAAGGAAAGGGTTAACCCTTACTAGGAATTAGGCCCACACCACAGTGGGCAGGCCACGGTTCTACCTCGAAAGGTTCTTTCATGCCATTTTGGAAAGGTCCCAAGCATTTCCCTTTATATCCCATTTTAAGCATTATGGGTTTAGCTTTAATATATTCATTGGTAAAATAACATTGCGCATATCCCTCATGATGAGTTTTGATATTCCGAGGGATTCTTCCCCAGTCATATCCTTTATAAATGAAGGCACAACTCCCGACTTGGTAAGTACTTCCCATAGGTTGTGGGAGGCCCAAAGTACGAGGAGATGGCGGCAAGTTATTTAAAAGAATTGAATCTTGCATGAAAGCATTTGTTTTTTTTTTATATTAATATTGTGGATAAATCTGGTAAAAGTTCATCAGAAAGAGCATAAGATGTAGAAGGATCATTCCCTATATCTTTAGATGTGGAAGGTATGATAGATGTTGATAATGTGGAAATTTTAAGAGATGGGTCTATAGGTTTTGAAATTATAGGGATAGAACATGAAGGATTGGTTGTAGATTGAAGATATTTTTGAGGTTATAAAGTGGGTTGTTTAGAATATTGTTGATCTATATATGAGGGTGAAATGAATGGAGGGGAAATAGGTGAAGCTATGGGTGTGTGTTTCATAGTTTTAGATGAAAAATAAGAATTAGGATGTGTGGATGACAGAGCAGGGCAAAATTGCACTCCAACAGGTTCTGCCAAAGCACACATATCAAAGGGTCTAGGATCACCGTGGATAGTGACCAACTGATTTTTAAATTCGAATTTAACACATTGGTATAAAGTTGATGGGACAGCCCGCATTGCATTGATCCAAGGATGACCCAAGAGTATATTGTACTATGCGGGGCAATGTACAATAAACATGGTGGTATCTAGAGTTCAAGGACCAACTTGCAATGGGATGGTAATAACTCCACACGTTTCTTGTGTTTCGTCATTGAAAGATTTGATAATCATGTCATTTTTCTTCATTTCATCACTTCTAAAGCCAAATAATTGGTAGAATTCAAAAGTGCAAATGTTTAGAGATGAACCATTATCAATCAGGACTCGTTTAACAACTACATCTCCAATTAGAGCAGTAATATATAAGGGATTATCCTTATGTAAACTGTGTTGTGGGATATCTTTATCCCGGAAGTGAATACAATCAACTTCTCGAGTGATGATAGTATTGGCCATGGCTTCAGGTTGAATATTTTGAGGTACCATCATTTGGTTTAAGGTAAGCATCAACTCATCCCTATGGGTAGGAGAAGATCTTAATAAATCCAAAAGGGAAATTCAGGTCGTAGTATTGGATAATTGCTCATTAATATTGTAAGGGGGTTTAGGTTGAACATTAGGAGCATGATTCCCTTTATTGGGATTTTTTAAAACAAATGGAGCTGATCCATCATTTTGGTTTGGTTCTTGTTGATAATTTTGAGCCTGTTGCTGGGTAACGACTCTGATGGTACCTACAATGTTATATTGAAGACATTGAACTGGTCTCGGTTGAGCATTTATGGCTTGTTCATAAGGGAGAAATTGATTAGAAGAGGGTCGAGTGGTAACTCTTCTAGGAAATGGTTCTTCTGGAACCATAGCATCTGTGATGGGTTTAATAGGATCTGATTCATTTTTAGAACTATTCGATTGGTTTGAGGTGATGTCTATTTCACTTTCAATATCTGATTCTATATCACTAGGATCTGGAGTTTGAATATTATGTAGGGACCTAGTCGTAACCATGGATAAAGTTGTGTCAAATATTTGAGGATCATTATTAGGTAAATGTCCACTAATAGTTCCTACATATCGGGTAGGAGGAGGAACATTATGATGTTCGATTTGATTGGCCACCTCTTTACCATGTCTTGGTAAAGGGTGTTGAAATATGTCTAATTATTGATTAGCATTTTGATTTTGATTTTGGGGAATTTTCTTTTGAGAATTATTAGGACCATTTTGTTTAGGTTGGAAGGCTTGCACCTCCATTTCATTATTATCAATCAGATCATGTATTTTATGTTTCAACATTTTACAAGCGTTGGTAGAGTGTCCAGGCCTTCTATGGAAATCACAGTGTAAGTCGACTCAGTATCCGGGTATAGTTGGATCAGGTTCCCAGATAGCTGGTAATTGGATCAAACATCTTTCGAGTAATTAAGGTAAAATAGTTGATAACAGTTGATTCAATCTAGTAAATTCTCGAGGAGGCTTATCAGGCAGTTTCAATATAATTTTTGTTGTTGTTTTTGTTGCATTGATATTAGCAACATTTCTGTTGTCAGTGACTCTATCACCTACAACTTGTTTGTTTTTATACTTATTTCTAGATGTTTTCTCATCATCCTTCTTCCTAAGTTGGCCTCTCATAATGAGGGCATCTTCTACTCTTTGAGCTAAATCTACAGCCTGATCGAAGGTAGTTAAAGTAGCAGTTGATAGCTCATAAGATATTTGTTCTTGTAAATTATTAATAAAAATGTCCAACATTTCCCTATAAGGCAGCACAAAGTGCAGTTTTCCTGTCAAATGCCTCCATCTAGCTAAGAAATAGGCAAAACATTCATCCTTGTCTTGTTTTAAGTTGTATAAATATTTAATGGTTACATGCCTCTCGATGTAGGCACTAAATTTATGGACAAAATATTCAACTGTTTCTTCAAATTTTCTCAAAGAATGAGTGGGCAATTGATAATACCACTCTAATGCCATTCCACCTAAAATTTTTGAGAACATTTTTAGTAATAGCAAGTCGTCATGTGATATATCATGACATGCTATCCTAAACATGCGAAGATGCTCTATGGGATCTTCGGTTACTTTATATATAGGCAGGATGGGCATGGGAAAATGCTTAGGGTACGGTTGTGCTACAACTATGGGATCCAAAGGTTGACTACATATCTCTCGATAATTGTACGAGGGACGGTAAGGATCTATCCGGTCCATACGCGAAGCTAACTGTTTCACCATGGTTTCCAGATTACTAGTTTGCCCACCATATTGGTTCGGTAGGGCATTGATATGGGATTTGTGAGCATATGATGGAGGGACATGAAGATTAGATGTTGTGTTGCTATTGTGTAAATTGTTGGTAGGAAAGGTGTTATGAATGAATTTTGAAGTTGTATTATGTTGTATTCCAGATTGTTGAAAATTGGTGTTTGGCTTCATTTTAGGTTTTTTTTTACTTGAAGCATATTGATCAATAGTTTGGCGAAGTAAAGTAGTGAAGGAAGTTTTATTTTGTGTGGGAATGATTTTAGGCTAAATAACAGGTTCCTTAGGAGGTTGGGTAACCTGTTGTTTTGGCATGTTCTGAATTATGGTGACCATATCTCTATTGGATGGTCCAGCCTTATCACTTTCTTGATCAATGAAAGACAAGGGATTAGTGTGCACATCAAACATATGTTCCATGGCTGCTTGAGTGTCACTAATTTGCCCTTTATCAATATGAACTACCATATTAAGAGCACCAATGTTATTATTGAAAAATTTCCAAAAATGATCTAAGTTGTCAAAAGCAATAGTTCCATCTGGAGCTACTCTAGGGGATGAGGATCCATCCTCTTTAACATTTTCTTCTTGTTCATTGTCTTCACCTAGGTCATATTCTCGGTTGATCTAGAGTTTCTCCTTCCGGAATTGGATCCTCGGGGAAGGAGATTTGGGTTTCTAGTTTTATCTTCTAACCAATATTCTTCTTCTCCTTCAGTTTGTTTACCATTCCTCAGTTTAGGCATTGTGCTTAATTTAGATTTCAGCAAATATATATATATATATATATGCAACAAGCTTAAGAGGTATATATTAATTATATACCTACTACAATATTTAAAATGAAATGTTTTGGTTTTTGTTATGTTTTTTTTTTAGTTTTTCTTGTTTTTATAATAATATTGTAAAGATAACAAACAACACAATAAATGCAAGAACTAATACTGAAAGTAATGATCTAGTTTTCTATAAACAATTTATAAATATCATTAATAGGCTCAAGTTCTTCAGGAGTCATGAAGTGTTCTTCAAATTGAAAGTTTTTTTTCAAAAATTTAATGAAAAGAGCTATAGTGATATTATCTTTCTCAGATTCTAGATAATAGATCGTGGCAATACTCTCGATATAACACAGCTCGAGGAAATCTATTCCATATTTCCCTATCTGTAAGAACAACCTCTTGGTCTTCTACATGACCTAGGAACTGGTGTATGATGGCTACGTTCTCGAGGTATTCCTCGAAGGTGAAAATTTTGAAGACACAAGAGCTCTCCTATAAGCTAACCATCTATGGCAAGCTCTCTGAAGTTCATGATAAAAGATGAGTTGATGAGGATCCAGGATTCTATCTAGGACAAGTCTCTTGATTTGTTTAATTTTTGTTGACCTATATGAAATGACAGTTAGTCTTCTATCAAGTTCATCCCACAAAAGTTTATTTCTATCTGTTTCAGGCACACTAAGCACATAATTGATTTCTATGGCTGCTAATTGGTTTTCAACATTTATAGTAACTAATAATATTTTCTTAGGAGCTACCATCTAAACATGATATGCAAATTATTAGTTTTAAATGATTTGAAATGCATCTATGTTTTGGTTGTTTTGTTTTTTTTTTCAAAAGGCTTTAAATGCATTCACGTCGGGTTCACCAAAATGTATTGCTCCAAATTTTTCGCATCCCTACCTTCAGGCTATAGGATCCATGCCCGGAAGGAGGATGGGAAAAGGATGGTGCGGTACCTCAGACTAAGAGGCAATTTGAAGGTCCCGCCTCTTAGGGGAGGGGTATTAAGGTGATTTTTTGACGGATGGTGCGGTTCACCAGGAAATGTTTAATGGCAGTTTCCATGCCTAGGTTGGGAATGTGTTTGATGTGTTTAGTTTTAATTTTAATCATCCAAGTCCTAGGTTTGGAAAAAATGCGTCTAAGCTATTCTATATGAAATGCAGATTTAAATGAAGACATAAATAGATTTGGACAAAAAAAAAAGAACAAGATGGATTAAATACCCATACCTGATCCGGATGTCTGATGAAGGTTCTAATTTTTGAACTAGTCAGGATTATCTGGAATTTAACAGGATCATCTCCTATCTGACAGGATCGTCTAAGATCTAATGAATTCATCAGACAAATTCGTTAGAGACCTGCAAACAGAGAAACAGATGCAAATTATAGAGAATGCAACTATGATAACAGAGGATAATGATGTAAAATGGCAGTAAGAACATTAAAATGATAATATCAAACTAAGACACGAATGCATTATAACGATCTAATGATAATTTATGCTTTTGTTATGCATTAAAGCTGCATGGGTGAACTCCAAGATGCAGAATAATAAAGAATAACCATAGAATTAACTAAATGCAGAATAATACAATAGAAAAAGGATGAAGAAATGCAAACTCTAGGCACTGATTGCCCCCAATGTGGACTGTAGTCGAAATCACCTCAGATTGGTACGAAATCATCTCTAATTGGATAGGATCGTCCACGACGAACTGATATTGCTCCGACTAAAAAACAATGAAGTTCCTGCAAACAAAATTAAAAAAATGTGAATGCAAACAGTGATTTAAGATGGTCTAGTGCGTATAGAATTCGAATTACAGGGAATTTCAGCCAGGGGAATGCTAAGGGGAGGCCTAGGATTAAATAGGCTTAGGAGGGAGGTTAGGAGGTTGGATATCATCCCTATTTGGGAGATCTACAATGGGGAGGGTCTCTAACGGCGCAGACACGCTTCTGCTCGGATTAGAGATGTCATTGGAACAAAAACTAATTGTGAAAAATCAATTTTGGGATGAAATCGTTTGGACGTTCTTCTCTAGACGAATTCGTTCGATCTAAGGCGATATCGTCTGATAGGTGACGATATCGTCAAATGGTCAAAAAAAACTCTAAAAATGGCACGAGAAATGAGGAAACGGATTAAGCGGCAATTTGGGAGCGATTTTGGAGGTTAAAATTTGAATTTTGAATATTTACTAGAATAAGTGTAATTATTAAGGTTTTACTGTGCCAATTTTAGGGTGCTACAGTGGGTTCAAGCATGAATTTATGGAAAAGGTAGCTAGCTTTGGTTTCTATATTAATTTGCTATTGTGGCATAGTAGCTTTATATTTCTCTTTATTGAGGATGTTAGTTGGGGTCTTAAGTTTTATGTGGCATTTCCCTAGGTGAATTATGTGCTGATTACCTGGATGTACCCATTGAATCGTTGTTATTCATGGTGGTCCCCATATGTTGTTTTTATTGTAAGATTTTTGGGTCTTGTGAAAGGTTGAAGCTCTTTTCTTCTACTATGGAATTTGAGGAGTCATAGTTCCATTTTACCTAACCTTATGATCAATGCATTCAATATCGAGGGTCTATTATTTTTGTGGGGACCTTGGAATTATTTTTTCTATATTTTAGATTTATTAGTTATCGTTATTTTCTATGGCCCTATGTTTTTAGTTCTCTATTCATTATCTTGTTGAAGTTTGGTTCCTAAAAATATGGTGCTAGTGGGAGGAGTGCTATGGTTTTAAAATGCTCATTTCCTGGCTAGTAAGGTGGTGTGTGTGCATCCTAGCTTTATTAGTGTGTTGGTTTCCTCTATAAGTGTGTGTTGTGGCTCTCTATGGCTCATAAGAAATATTTGAGAATCCCTGTGGATCTCGTTATGTTTGATGTTGATGATAAAGTGAGGAAAATTCTATAGAAGGGTAACCTTTTGGATTTTTTTCTTTCCTCTCATGGCTATCATAAAGCATTTTCTAGGACCCTAGCCTACTATTAGAGAAGAGGGCTTGTTTAGACTAGAGGTATTAAATTTGAAATATACATGGACCTCCTGGCGAAGGTGATTGGTTTACCTAATGATCGTGAGTGTCATAAATTGTTAAAGCACTCCCTCAAGTAAGAGCATGGGTTATTTATCGATGCTTAGGAATATTTTACGAAGTTGTAAAATGGCTACAAAGCTAAAGCTTTGATGGATCCATGGAATCATGTTATCTCTATGATAATAGATTATTCTACATTATATTCAAGCAGGGAAGTGATTTAGAGTTATCACATGATGTTTCTCAATCAACTCTTTTAGTCCCTAAAGAATTCACCACATGGATTCAAAAGAGGGAGAGGGTTGGATCTGATCCACCAAGGATTGGTCTTGTTGACTTATGAGTATGTGATGAAGTCCAAAGGAATTGTGGTTCAATAAGCCTTGTGAAAAACTATATTCTTTAAAATTCCTCCTTCTTTAGAGTTTGTTTTTTCATCTTCTAAATCTGACAAGAATTCAAAATCAAATGATGGATACTTCTCATCCTCATCCCCAAATTCAATATAAAAGGGATCGATGACTAATAAATCTCTAAATACCCTGGATACTCCTAATATTCATCATGCATAAATATCTACTCAACTTTCTATGAATGCTTATAAATATTTGATGCCACATGTGTTAGTTTTTTATTCTGACTCAGAGGATGATTCATCAATTCGTAATATTACCAAATGTCCTTTGATGTTGAATAGTTCTCAAGTCTGTACTAAGCCCTCAATATCTGTCCCTTTGAATTCACAACCAATTTTAGATAAGCTTGATAGAAAGCATCAAGATCCGTTGGGTTTGATCCAAGTAGTTATTACCTTTTTTAATGAGATGAAAGAGATCGTTAAGAATCATATGGAGACTTTATCCCCATTATGGTTTGGTGGCCTGAGCTTTCCTTTCTATGGTTTGATTCATTCCTTGGATGTTGTATTTATTAAGTTAGTCTTACCTGGTGTTTTTCATTTTGTTTTTCGTTGGGATGCATTGGTCAACTAGTGCTACTACCCTTTGGTAGGGGTTTGGTTTTTGATTTGGTTATAGCTTTTTATTGTGCTCCTTCTCTGGTCCATTTGTATTAGGTTTGGGTGCCCTCTCAAAATCTCTTTCTTTATCTAATAAAAAATTATTTAGCTAGATGTAAATATTTCTATCACTATTTTCATGATTCAATGTCATATTTACAAGGATTTGAGGTCTTAAATTAAAAATAATGGATGCTTAGACAATTTCAACATGCAAAGTGGTGACATCTTGAAATTTTGATGCAAAAATTTTGAATTTATGTGAGTGAATTCCGTATTTTACCACAAGTTTAAAGGTGATTAGTGAAAAGTTCCTACTTTGTTGTTCTTTGCTTCAAGTTCATAGGCCAAAAATATGAGAAGATTTGGCATCTCTAGGACCAAGTTGGTGCATTTGTGGGGAAAATCAAGAGGCACATAAAATTTCCAACCAAAAAATTATAAATTTCCAACCAAAAATTTATAAGGATTTCAACATAAAATTTAGATTCTTGAAATTTAGAAATCATACAATCAAAAATTTGAAAGGTATAATAATCACAACCTAGATTTGTTTGAAAGTTGAAAAAAATATTCTTGATATTAGTCTCTTATACAAATTTTAGGGACATAAGAAATCCAACTTAAATATCTTGAAGATAGAAAATCTTATCAATTGAAATTGCATCAAAACTATCTTTAGCTTTCTATAAGGAGAAATAAAGTGCTTATCTTAAAGGATAAGAGTTGAACATTATATCAAAATTATCATAAAAATATTAGGGAGACAAAAGGGATTCAACTCAGAGGAAAACTTAGAAAGCTAAGCATACTACCAAAACCATATTCAAAACATTTAATAGATACAAGATATTCTACAAAACTTGAGAAATTGAAAATATATTATCAAAATTGATCTTATACTAGGGAGCCAAAAGGGATACTACCTAGAGAATTGAAATATAGTATTTGATCTCCTACTTAAAACTAGGGAGATATAAGGTAGTCCATAAGTATCATCATGACAATAGATACAATTAATTCTTATAGAATACCAACTTCTTAAAGGACCTAATTACTCTTCATGAAAAAATAAATTAAGGGAAATACTGATAGCTGAAAAGCTTTGGGATATTTTTAAAGGAACAAAAAATAAAGCTACTACAAATAATAAAGAGATCCAAATTTTTGAAGAATATGAAGCAAAAACACTAATGATAAAAAAATTTGCAATTACATATGAAATACAACCATAAATTAGTTCAAAAATAACTTCTACAAAATCCTGGAAAACCTTAGCCAAGATATTTGAAGAAAATAATAAAGCCATTATCTTGAGCATTCATATTCAATTGCATTCTGAAAAATTTAATAGTGGTAAAAGTATAGAATTATTTCTAAGGAGAGTAGCAGATATAAAAGGAAAATTATTAACCTTAGGAGAAAATGTTGAAGATAAATTTCTTGTTCAAGTAATCCTAAGAGCACTTCTAGAAAGCTACAAGAATCTAGTCACATATTTACAAATTCTAAGTAAATATACATCATTTGATGAGTTAGTCAATATCCTATAAGAATATGAGATGGAAAATTTAGTAAAAGATGAAATGACTAACAATGCCTTAGTCTCATGATTGTGGCATGGTGGTTATAGGGATGAATTGCACAAATATCTATGTGGTGGCTTCGGGGTGGACAACATAGAATATTGTGGTGGCCATAAAAGTCATATAGCCTACCCAGATTTGTGGCGGCTACTGATTACACTATGTAAATTAAAAAATATATCTTAGTCTCAAAACATAATTCATAAGGAAATATTATTTCATTATTAAAGGGAAGATCAAAATGGAATAATAGATATTGTCAAGTATGCAGAAAGAAAGGACATAAGACCAGTTATTGTAGATTCAATCCAATAAATTAGTATCAAGGAAATAAAAAAAAAATTGGAAGTCAATCAAATAGGTCATTCCAACAAAGATAATATATTAATAAATTTTAGCATCCATATAATTATCAGAATCAATACAATATTCCTCAAATACAATATAGATAATGGAAACAAAAAGGATACTTTGTTCAAGAGATTCATGAAATTCAGGAACTAAAAGAACCTATGTATGAACATGAAGCCAAAGCTCTTTCAACAAAAATAGTATTTGTGAAGATAATAATTATTTACTTTATCGGGATAGAAATAGGGAATAAAAAAAAGAAAGCAAAAAAGAAGAGCTCAAGTTTCATAATTAGGATGAAGACCATATTGAAGATTAAAGTATTCAATACCCAAATAATGTAATAGAGGGGGGGTGTTAGAATATATTACATTATTTGGTACATGCCAATGTACCACCATGGGTACATATTTAGATTAGGAGTTTTCTTAGATTAGGCTTTGAGCATTTACTTTATGAAATGTAATAAATGCACAAGTATTATTAGAATGTGCAATTATGTAAATGTCCATGTTGTCCACATGTGCATGAGTCCTTAAGAATAATAATATGAAGTGTCATAGGAATATGCAAGGCCAAGTTTCATGTCTCATTATATATAGGTATTCTTATAGAGAGAATGTGAGTGAGCAATAGAGAGAAGATAGATAGCATTGAGTAGAATAGTAGTAGTTATAATGTAGAGCATGTATGCAATATGGAGAGTTTATGACCTCCATTTTTATCAATGTAATATTTTTGTGAGCTTTCATTAATGGTTGTTTTATGAGTAGTTATAGAAGTTTCTCATGCTTTTTACATGCTTAGGATATTTCCATTATCATATACTTAACATTGCATGATAATTTTAGATCTTGTGGTTGATTTTACTTAAATATATAACATCAAAAGCTAACAAACTGTACATCCAATCCAAGACAAAACATAAAATTTTTTGTGATGTTCGATCACTAAAATATAAATAAATTGCTCTAATTTTCTAGCCATAGTAAATCTATCTTGTTGCAACATCTATAAGGTATCGATAACTCCAAAAATAAGGAAGCACATATTGCATTTAGTGTTGAAATGACAACATAGTTCATCAGGATCCTCTAAATTGTCATAGAAAACAATGAAGCCCATATTTTTGAGATGTTTGTATTGTTATAGAAATGCAATTATGCTTAGCCAACCCTCACACAAGTTGATTTCTTTGGTGGATGAAGCATTTGTTTAACTTTTCAATCATCTAAAATTTATCTTATGCTGCAACTCTAGGCATATGGACAAGCTAATTTTGTAGCTTTAAGAAGTTGTAGGGATAAAAATATTTGAACCATAGTTGAAACATTTAACAATGAAAAATTTCCTTTCATAAAACTCAAATTCTCTAGCATGGCTAAGGTTCTCATCATTGAATTCCAAGGAACTCAAAACCCCATCAACACTTGGGATAATTTGGTTACTATCTTGAAGGCCACTTTATACCTACCCAATTATGATGATGATTTACTTAACCAATGGTTCCATATTAGACAAGGAAAACACTCATCTATGCAAGATTATATCCATCAGTTCAACCAACTACATATCTTGTTCTACGCATCCAATTCGACACCTTCCCTCATTCCTAAGTTTTAAAGTAGAATTCTAGGACACTTATATCAAGAGTTGAAATAGACTAGTTGCACTACTATTGATTTTTTTTTTAATCACGCACAACTTATGGTGGAGAAGTTCACAAAATAAAGGGACTCAATACTCTTCTAGAAGTTCCATGCCACCGTCTCATCCACATCAATAGGCACCAAAGAGATCTACTTTATCACCTCCTTCTTCTCCTCCTACTCCTATTTTTTCTCAATCCTCTACTTCTAAGCATACCTTTCATGCTTCTCCTTATTCTTTTCAATGTTAGTTTCAAGATAATTACATAAATACAAGAACAAATAATTTCTTGTATAGTCTTCTAAGGAGGAAACTTTTGAGGAGGGAACTTAGAAAAATTTCATCAAGCCTTGTGGAGAAGATTATACTTATCTTGAGTTATAAGGTTGACTCAATAATGCCACCTTGCTTAGCCATCGACCTTTTGTAGGAGATCATGATAATATATTTGTTACTAGTTCTCATTTGAAACCTAATTTCTCTATGGATTGTATCATCGGTAATGGAGCACAAAACAAATGATTGCACAGTCCATTATTGATAATTTGCACCTGCCTACTCATCCTCTTCCTTATCCATACTCACTTGGATAGAAGTACAATGCTACTACTTCTATTATCACATACACTTGAACTTTATATTTGTTTTTTGTCCTAAGTATGTGGACATGGTCACATGTGATGTCACTCCTATGGATTGTTGTGATTTGTTGTTAGGTAAAACTTATCAATATAATAAAAGGGATAAACATGATGCATATCAAAATACCTATACTTTTTAGCATGAGAAACAAATTTTTCTTATTCATAGTATTCACTACAGTTCACTTTAGGGTCATACTAATTTGTAACAGACATGAAATATCACATTAATTTTCAACATCCCACAACACGAGGACAGATAAGCAAAAGCACTTTTGACCACTCTCCATGTTGCACCACATGATAACCTTATTCATCAAGCACCTACTCATGCTCAAGCACCTTCTCCTATTCTTGCATCAGTTCCTATTGATCTTGTTGCTCATCCTCCTCCTCCTCTTACTCCAACTCTAGTTTTAGATTTTGTTCACACCATTCAACATCCTTCTTTCTCCACCTTGTATGGTTTTTAGATTTTGATGACATATTATCTCATTCTTTAGTAGTTGATATCCATGCACCAACATCATCTTTAGATTCGAGGCCACCCTCACATCTATGTGAGTGGTTATTATTATGGATATTAATACCTCATAGATTCTTACTAGCTTCCATATTCATCATTATATCCTTCCCATTTTGTATGCATTCAAGTCAAATTCTTCTATAGTGGGAGGAATGATAAGGATTATTATATTATATCGGTGTATAATATGTTTTATACCACATTTTGTATTGGCCAATAAATAGTGTTTCATTTTATTTGTAGGTTATCTACTATTTAATTAGTTTTCAGTTGCTTTCCATTTAAAACATCATCGAGTATGATATTATAGAAGGATTATTTAATGTGATCCTATTTGAAGTATCCTCCCCCATGCATTGTAATCCCTATTTATAGTTGTTCTTGAAATGCATTTGACTAGTTCTTCATTGCCAAATATTTTGTGCTTGTTTGTGGGTGACCATATCAAAGATAAAATGGAAAACCATTGAAGTGGGGAACATAGAAAGGTATCAAAACTTAACTAATATGAATATTTTCTCTTAATGTTTCATTTGATTCCAACGATAGATGTATAGATTTATCATGTTAATAGAATAAGTTATATATTTAAATGCTTGTGCATAAATTAGGTATACTAAATTTTATTTGAAAAAAGTATTATGATAAACACTTTAAAGATGTGGAACCTTATTTTATTAATTTATTAATGGTTACCTCTTTCTCATCTCAAAATCAATCCTTGGATATTCTTGTTAATCCTCAAGTTCCATTAGATTTAGTTGTGGGCCTTGAGTTAGCTCTCTTTCCTTTAATATACCCTATCAAATACAACCCTATGATAGATGGGTGGAGAAGGGTAAGTAAGTGAAAATGATCATTGAACCCCAAAAATCCCTCCTTCCAACAAGAGAAAAAAACTCTATTAAATATTTTTCTAGATCCTTGTCTCAAGTTGTCCAAAATATATTCCAACTCAACAAATATACAATACCTAGTTGTTGCTCTTCAATAAAAATAAATTATAGTATTTACTTCATGATGTCAAGAAACCTCTAGATCAACCCTCATGAATTCATATCTCATTTCTTGGAATTTTAGGATGCGCTCTTTCCCTTATCATAAGTTTCAAGTTCAAAAGGTTGCAACAAAGAATCATATTTTTTTCTTTCTCTTCAATAATTGAAAGTCTCTGGTCAATATCTCTCTCATTGTGTGGATGTTATTGGTTGGGGATATGCATCTTCCTTTACTACATCCCATACTAATGGTAAATGAGGTGTTTCTCTCTCCATTTATAGATCTCATTGTTATGTTATTCTATACTATAGTGAAGATCTTGCTCATCATTGTGTATGGGTTAGATTAGTTCTCAAATATCTAGTTCTTGTATTTTGATCTATCTATGCTCCAAATGAAACTCCTAGTTACATAACCCTCTAGGAATTGTTAGATGTTTCTCTCCCTCCTATAGAATGTATCATAGGATGTGACTTTAATATGATAATAAATCCTAGTGACAAAAATTGGGATGGTAGCAAACCTCTTTCAATAACTGAATTTGGTATTTGGTTTTTTTATCACATTCATTTAGGTGTGCATGACCCTATATTTTTAAAATAATCCTCTTATGGGTATAATTGCTTATTGTGGTTCAATTATCATCAATGTTTTTCTAGGAAGCTTGTTCATCCAAATAGATTTTATTTCAGCAATTATTTTTTGGACAAATTCTCCATCAATGAGCAAGTCTACATTCTTTCACATACAAATTTGTCTCATCATCTTCCTATATTTTATTGTATCAAAATTTCCAAAATTTCCTTTGATTCCATGTGTAGACACCAAATTGCAGTCATTCATCCACCTTTCTAGTCATCCCACCTTCCACTTGTCCTCCATCCCCCTTTCCCACCATCAAAAGACCCATTTTCCCTTTCCCACCTTAAAAAAGGACTATTTTCTCCTTTCCCACCAAAATAGGACTTGTTTTAATATATATTATATTATTTTAATATTTTATATTATATTTAATTTATTTAATATTATATTATATAATTATAAGTTCATTTAACCTCCACCATTTGATCAGATTAAATCCCTACCATCCATCCCACTCAATCCATGCCACTTCCATCATTTAATATTAGCCCTATGATATGACTTAATCTTAGCCACATGATCAAAAGTGTAAATTTAAGAACCCTAAGTTAAAACCTAAAGTGAAGTTATAAATACAAGTCCCTCATATTGTCTAAAGGCAGCTGAAATACTAAAAGAATGGAATGTTGATGAATCTTGAGGCCTCTATGCTAAAAAATACCCTGAGCACCTTTAGCATACCCTAGGATAGATTCTAACTAGCCCCATTCATTTCTTCACTATTGTTCGATCGTCCATCGATGCCCAGAAAACCATCACTCTATTTTTTGCATCCATTAGGGTTTAATCAATCAACCCGGTCAAGTCACATCTATTGTTGAGCAAGGTAAAACACTCCTATGAGTTTTTATTGTTAAATTTGCATTTCTGTAAGTTTTGCTTTCTGTTTATTTCATTTAGGGTTTTTAATAATTATTTGAGGATCTCACTCTATGGAGCCCTCTCCTGTGCTACTAAATCCTTAATTGTTTCTATCACTTGTAGGTCTACAGATCATCAGGATATTAGAGACAGAGTGGTCCGCCTTCGGATATTCAAAGCCCGCTCACCCTATTGGGATCAAAGGCACAATCTTCGAAAGACACTATTTTATTTTATTACTAGGATTTCAGAGAACCCTAGCCCATTGTAATATTGTATCAAAATACTCTTGGAGAGTAGCATTGTATCAAAGAGTTCACTTGGCTCCCCCCCCATTGTCAATATTAAAATTGGAACATTTTGTGCAATATTTGTATCTTTGTGTATTTACTTGTAATTTTATTTTTAGTGTCACGTCTTTGCATCTACAAATGGTTATCACGGTGGGATCCCACAAGGGTTTCACTATTTGATAGATCTATCTTGCTAATTTACTGTTATTGTTGTTTGTTGCAGATTTTTTTAGAAAACGTAAAACTTGCCCCATTCGTTGCTAGGGTTTCTAAAGCATTCTGCAACATTTCCAAATATCATGCAGGTACTCTTCCGCATTATGCAAGCATCCTTCAACATCATGCAAGTGTTCTTCCATGTTATGCAGGTGCTCTCCTATGCCTACGCAGGAGCCCAACTACACCTGACATTAATTTAAATTAGAGCTAAGGCTTCCAAGTGAGTTTCGTAACCCTAGTTGGTCATTTAACAATTTACGTACTTTGTTTTCTGGTGTTTTTTTTCACTGTTTTTGGGTTTAACATTAAGTAATCTAACAAAGAATCTGCATCAAGTCATATCTAGGGTTTGTGTGTGTTTCAATATTTTAAACTCATTTATTGTCCTGAAAGTTGTATATCTAGGTGATTGTTTGCATTTTTTAGTGCATGTGAAGTAGAAAAACATCATAGATTTTGCATTTTAGTGTTAAATATCGCTTAAATTTTACATATATAAATAGTAACAACATTTGGATATTTAAAGTAATCCTGCCCTAGGCTGGCCCCTTTGGTAGAGAGGTGGATGAACCCTACGATGCTCTTTTGATATCTTCAGGTATAATTTGTAGGCAAGGATTTTAAGGGTCTACTTTGCACTCTTTAGATGAAATTTATGTCTTTGTGTTGGATTATGATTTATATTAGTGAAATTAGGCATATTTAACATTATTTGCACACCATACAGAACATGAAACATAAAATTAACATCACACACTACACACTCCAATTTTTAATAGTAGTAGTTGGATTTCATCACTAACTATTGCTTGAGGTTTGGTGACGATGGCATTCATCTCCATCCATCAAATATTTGCCCTTAGACACCATAGGATTACCCCCGAGCAAACTTGTTGGAGGTCATTACCAACAAGAATCTCACAGCCCTATCCAGCCATAGTTTTTTCCTTTATTTCATTTAACAAAGATTAGGTAACATCAAAACACACAAAATCACAATTATAAAAGGAACCACACATTAATGAAGAAAATAATACGGAATGAGGTAAGCCATACAAGGTGAAACCAAGGACTGATTTTTTTATTTTATCTTTAAATTCCTATACATTTTTTTATAGTTGGTTTTATTTTGATAAGATTTAAATATTGGGTTTAAGTACTTTATGCTATTAAAAAGACATCAGAAGAAAGTAATAAACCAAACCAGCTTAATGGAAAATACATTTAACATGGTTTAACCTTAGCCATTTCATCATTAACATGGCTTAACCTTATACATTTCATCATTTCATCATTAACATGGCTCAACCTTAGCCATTTTATCATTTCATCATTAAAATGGCTTAACCTTATCCATTTTATCATTTCATCATTAACATAGCTCAACCTTAGCCATTTCATCATTTCATCATTAACATGGCTCAACCTTACCCATTTCATCATTTTATAATTAACATAGCTCAACCTTAGCCATTTTATCATTAACATGGCTCAACCTTAGCCATTTAATCATTTCATCATTAGCATGGCTCAACCTTAGCCATTTCATCTTTTCATCATTAACATGGCTCAAACATAGCCATTTCATCATTAACATGGATCAACCTTATCCATTTCATCATTTCATCATTAACATGACTCAACCTTAGCCATTTCATCATTTTATCATTAACATGGCTCAACCTTAGCCATTTCATCATTTCATCATTAGCATGGCTCAACCTTGGCCATTTCATCATTAACATGGCTCAAACTTAGCCATTTCATCATTAACATGGCTCAACCTTAGCCATTTTATCATTTACATGGCTTAACCAATAGCCCTTTCATCACTAACATGGCTTACACAATAGTCATTCCATCATTACGTAATAGGTGGATTTGATGTGTTTTCCATTAAGTTGTTTTGAATTATTACTTTTATTTTATTTTTAGTTAACCATAACGTAAGTAAATCAAATAATAATATAAAGGAATACATTTTAAATAATAATGAATAAGGTAACCCACATAAGGCAAAACCTAGGACATTGTATTTTCTTTTACTTTTAAAAAATTCCTACACAAGATTGTTTGGTTTGGTGTTATTTGGATTTAATTGCATATATTTTGTTTATGCACTTCATAGTTCAAGCTATAATGCAAAAGAAAACAAGTAACTTAAATTGTGTAATGGAAAACATACCCCACTCCCCGATCACTTTGGTGGCTGATCAATTTCAAAAGGCTCCAAAGGTCTTAACCCCTTTGGTCACAACCAATTTCAAAAGGCTCCAAAGGTCTTAACCCATTTAGTCACAATCAATTTAAAAAGGCTCCAAATGTCTTAAACCCTTTGGTCACATCAATTTCAAAAGGCTCCAAAGGTCTTAAACCATTTGGTCACACATCAATTTCAAAAGGCTCCAAAGGTCTTAACCCCTTTGGTCACACATAAATTGCAAAAGGCTCCAAAGGTCTTAACCCCTTTGGTCACACATCAATTTAAAAATGCTCCAAATGTCTCAATCCCTTTGGTCACATCAAATTTTCAAAAGGTCCCAAAGGTACCCAAATCCTTTGGTCATAAGCTTACTATATTAGTGGGAGTAGACAAATCTGAGTTGATGAACATCATACACTTGAAAGTGTGTTCCATGCTTATTGTGATTACTATATATGTACATACATGGCTGAAAAAAAAATCAAAACAACAAAACAACAAAATCAAATTGAATTTTCATAAGCATGCATACATATAGGCATTTGCATATACACTCCCACATTTGCATTCATAAGCATTTTTCACATGCATTTCATTTTCACTTGCATTCATACATCTAGATTCTTACATTCATAATTACACATTGTATATACATTCCGCTATAGTCATTCATAATTGCATTCATCCCATCCCATGTTCGAATGATCTTACTTAGTAATGATGATATGGCCACAAATACAAAGTCTAGTTATAATGATTGGGGGTACCTAGTTTGAAGCAAAATCATACAATTATCATAAAGGAAAGAAAAGAAAAAGAAGTCATAAAACCCAGCATAGCACATGTCAAAAATAAAAAAGTCTATGTTTTTCACTCACTAATTCGTTACTAGTATTGACAAAAGTCTCCAGTAAGGATGTCCGATTTTTCTTTAGGACCAAGAACACTTCAACCACATTAAGAAAGTCTTGAGTATTTCCAACTGATTTCGACACAATCCTGAACCAACCACATTACATCACATCTTAAAAAAAAATTGAGTCAAGGATGGTTAGTACCATACTTGGGTAGTACCTCGAGGTGAAAAAGGATTTTCCTCACTTGTCCCATAATGTAACATAGTCCAAAGAAAAAATAGTGGTTTTCACCACTACCTCAATTACTCTTCAAACATAAGCATAAAAACATAGAGTAGTAAGGATAGGGTAAAAATTCTCATCATACTTCGATTGAGAATTCGATTCCCTAAATCTCTATACAAAATTAACAAATAAAATCCCAAACACCCTTGATCCCTCAAGTCGTAAGGATTCATACTTCACGTCCCTAGCATGGATGGGTAGACATCCCCAAGGTCTAAAAGATAAAATTTTGTTGGACTATGGAGTGAATCTTCATCGGGGCTATATACGCCTAGATGGCAGTGGAGTAAGCTCATATGAGGCGACATGTATCCTTGGCAAACAAGAAGACCTCTGACCGCACATAAGGACAAAATAGCTTCAGGTCATCTCCATAACAGGTCATGCCCAATTTACTCATAGTGGGTCAATGAAATTCACATGCACACACACTGGTTCTTGATTAGATAGGGTCATTGTCACACTCAATATTTGGTAATTGAACCTCACTTGCACACACATTGGTCCTAAATAAAGTTAGACAACCCAAGTGAGTTTGATTGATAATACTAGTATGTTTGAGTTTTTGAAAATGCTGTAGTACTCATTCCATATCGACATCCATATCTTCTTCCATATCAACATCCATATCTTCTTCCATGTCAAAATTCATGCCTGCATCATACGTCAAGTTGCATTAAGTCGTTAAAATTGGGTACCTCTGATTACAAAACAATGGACATCAAACATGGCCAATAAAATTTTTGAACTATAAAAAGATCATTTAAACACCATGCACCCTTCTCATATAGCTTAGGTTCATTACACATTTACTTGCATCAATAATACATCATTTAGATTGCATGAATCATCCATATAAGCATTAGGCACATAAATCATTTAGCTTCCATTAATCATCCATAAGGCATTCCATAAAAACATTTTCATTAAACATGCATTGCATTCACATTAACACATTAACACAAAAGCATAAGACAAAAATAAAATCCATGTATGTATATATATCAAACTCACATATGCAAAGATCACTATAAAGTTCAAACATCATCACAACTTGGGGGTGTTCAATATTTCACACCTTTCCCCCAATCAAGCAAGCAACATCACAACTAGGGGGTGCTCAAGGTTTCACACCTTTTCCCCTAATCAATCAACATCACAACTAGAACTTGGGGGTGTTTAAGGTTTCACACCTTCCCCACAATTGCAATAAATAATTCAATCATTCAATAACATCACATCATCAACAATTCAATTATTGTGCCCTTTGCCTTGCGTTCACATCATCTAAATTGCAAAAATCATGGATAACTAATATCAATCACTCATGGGACATGAAATCATGGATAAATAATATCAATCACTCAATCATATTACTATAGTCACAAAGAAGACAAGCTCACTAGGTTTGATTGGTTCCATTATGGAATCAACGAAGAATTTTCTACAGTTAATGGCCAACCCTATGGTGACTCGATCATTCTACATTTTCATATCTTTCATACTCAATGATGCCTGTGAGGCATGTTTTTAAACAACATCGAATCACCCCAAAATTTGGGACAACCACGTTGATTTTGATTTCCCATGATAGGATACATCTTACATGATCATGGTTCATACACCAACCCCCTTTCTAAAATGTTACCAAATCATCAGTCATCATTCTTCAAGCATCATGGTTCATACACCAACCCCATTTTCTTCAACCGTTGGGGCAAAAATGGTATCAAATAATAAGTCATCATTATTCAAGCATCATGGTTTATACACCAACCCACTTTTCTTCAACCATTAGGGTAAAAATGGTATCAAATAATTAATCAGCATTCTTCAAGCATCATGGTATTATACACCAACCCCCTTTCTGCAACCGTTGGGGCAAAAATGGTATTACATCGCATCATCATTCATCCTTCATCCATCGTTTGCACAAAATACATGACTTTTCAATTGGCTCATGAGAATTTTATCATTCACCAATTGATGGGGTAAGCTACACAACGAACTTTAAAAATTCTTCATTATTTTTGTCTTCAATGCCAATGTGCAATTCCAATGAGAGAAGCGGTTTCTATTGCCCATAGCCCATGCAGGTGTCTCATATTTTTGCACCATATTTTGTTTCACGCAATATGGTACAAAAAGGGGCATCTATAGACACCAAATTGCAGCCATTCATCAACCTTCCTAGTCATCCCACCTTCCACTTTTCCTCTATCCCACTTTCTCGCCTTCAAAAGGCCCATTTTTCCTTTCCCACCTTCAAAAAGGTCCATTTTCCCCTTTCCCGCCAAAACAAGACTTATTTTAATATATATTATATTATTTTAATATTTAATATTATATTTAATTTATTTAATATTATATTATATAATTTTAAGTTCATTTAACCTCCACCATCCACTCAGATTAAATCCCTACCATCCATCCCACTCAATCCATGCCACTTCCATCATTTAATCTTAGCCCTAGGATATGACTTAATCTTAACCACACAATCAAAAGTGTAAAGTTAAGAACCCTAAGTTAAACCCTAAAGCTAAGTTATAAATATGAGCCCCTCATATTACCCAAAGGCGACTGAAATACTAAAAGAATAGAAAGTTGACAAATCTTGAGGTCTCTCTGCTGAAGAATGCCATGAGAACATTTAGCATACCCTAGGATAGATTCCAACTAGCCCCATTCATTCCATCACTACTGTTCGCTCGTCTGCCACTGCAAAAAAAACTACCACACTATTTTCTGCATCCGTTAGGGTTTAATCAACCATCCTGATCAAGTTACATCTACTATTGAGCAAGGTAAATCACTTCTATGAGTTTTTATTATTAAATTTGCATATTTGTAAGTGCATTTTTATATTTCTTTAAATTAGGGTTTTTAACCATTATTTGAGGGTCTCACTCTGGAGCCCTCTCATGTGCTACTAACTTCTTAATTGTTTCTGTCACTTGCAGGTATGTAGATCATCAAGATATTAGAGCCAGAGTGGCCCGACTTCGGATATTCAAAGCCCACTCACCTTGTTGGGATCAAAGGTGCAATATTTGAAAGACATTATTTTATTTTATTGCTAGGGTTTTGTATAACCCTATCCCATTGTAATATTGTATCAAAATACTCTTGGAGAGTAGCATTATATCAAAGAGTTCACTTGGCTCCCCCCATTGTCAATATTAAAATTGGAACATCTTGTGCAATATTTGTCTCTTTGTGTATTTACTTGTAATTTCATTTTTAGTGTCGTTTCTTTGCATCTCCACCATGTAACTTTCTTTCAATCTAAATATTTTCCACCTTGACAACCTTTCCTATTGCCACCTTGTAGAGCATGTTTAGAGTAAATTTTCTATACCAACTAGTAATACTAACTAGATAAAATGGTTTGAAACAAATATTTCCAATACTTTTTAAACCCTTAAATGATATGGGTATGCTTTTGTAAGGAGGATGAAGATTCAAGAGAGTCACTTTCATAAAGAGATATCTCATATCCATTCCATACTTATTAAATATACCATTAATACTACTATTCAATGTGACCTAGCTAATATTGAAAATGAGGCAAGAGGTTATGAGTCATATCATGCTAGAGGGGCACAAATTAGATCTCACCTCAATTGGATATCCTAGGGAAACAAGGAACTAAAATTTTATTTAACTACCTTAGGCATAAAAATATTTTAGAAAGGATTATTGAATTGGAGGGCCCTTAAGGTAATTTTCTTTTTTACTCCAAAGAGATCATGAATCTTTTTGTAATCCACTTCTATCAATGTTTTATAGTAGAGTTGAGGGATGACATCCATATTATCTTAATTGAATATGTGTAGGACCATATTCCATACCTATTTGATCCCATTATTTAATATCAACATGAATGTTCTTTTCCTGTGAGAAACCTACATAATGTAGACACTAAAATCACATCAATCTGATTATACTACAAAGACACACTCTTATCAACACCATATGGCCTACTTGGGCAACCCTTAGGGGTTAAATAGTGGTACTTACAACTTTTGGAAAGCTCTACCCCACTTTTAGGAAGTTTTAGGTCATCAAGCCATGGTCATCCCACCCCGGGATGAACACCAAGTTCATGGCTACTCCACCCTAGCATAGACACCAATAGCCATACTAGGGTGATACGAACACAACTAGCTACACCTAGCAGGGACGACCAAGCCCCTAGACTCTTAAAAATTTAAGGGTGGGACAAATGGCAATAAAATTATACCATTTATCTCACCCATTGATTTATGATAGATTGAGGGTGCATCAATTCAATCACAAACTTGTAAATTGAAGGCTTGAATTGGAGGTTTCTCCCACCGAATGCATGGCAATATTTTGATAAATGGTGACACATTCCTTGCATGTCAAAACTTACCCATTTAATCTTGTTATCTCTTGAGATATAAAGTGGTGCCAATCCACCCAATTAAAAAAATAGACTTTTGCAATATTTCACCATGAAGTGCTGTCGAGATTCAATCCCTCTTTCACCGCATATTTTCCCTTGAAATATCCTTCAATAAAATGAGGTTTCCAAGTGATCCCAAATATACAAATTCTTTTCAAAACCCACCCATTTAATTTAATTAGATAACAAAATTTTATGACAACACCCCTAAGAATATTTTGAACCAGATCCTAGAACCACCAGGTTTTGTGGCCACCTCACCCCGGGGCAGTTAACAGTCCCAATTGTAACACCTAGGGAGGACCAGGGAATTTGTATTTGATTTCATATATGATTTAGCCTAGATAATTTCTAGATTAGAATATATGTAATATACTAAGTTTTGGTACAATTTTGTGTAGTTTTACACCTATTATGCTTATCGCTTTTCATATTCACTATTGCATTCATCTCTTCAATTTTATCTCAATATGTAGCAACCCCGGTACGCACGCACCACTCTTTACTCTACTTACAATGTAATTGAAAATCCAATATGAAATGGAAGTCAATGAAAAATCATATAACATATAAATAAAAAATATGGATCTCTTTATTTGTATTGAAACTCGGTTACATGTCAGTCCCTCTTAGGGATACCCATTTCAATACAATAAGGTTACAAATAGGCAAAGAGTACCCCTTTCATGAAGATGTGGTGCACTTTCAAAAATATTTCTGGTTCCACACACAAAAATGTATGAGGACTTACAGATGCCTCCTTCTCCATGTATGTTTCCTAGAGGGATCCCATTTGCTCTTGTATGTTGCAGATTTCATTCGATGAACCTGTGGCCCTGTAAGCAATGAAACAACAACACACGCTTAGATATCCGAGAATGCCTCCCCGAATGAGGTTGTTAGTACTAAATATAACAAATGAAAGCAAATGAAAATTAGACTAATGCTATGAATGTGAACGAATGAAATGATGCTATGCTAATGATATGCTAAAAAAAATAATGAATCTAATGTCTAAAACCCTAAGCTAAGCCTACGGGCCACTATCCAAGATAACAACCATTAAAGTGACTCTCATTCTCTTTACTCCAAAGCTA
This sequence comes from Wollemia nobilis, assembly GCA_028583015.1. NCBI lineage: Eukaryota > Viridiplantae > Streptophyta > Pinopsida > Araucariales > Araucariaceae > Wollemia > Wollemia nobilis. The sequence goes on from JAQPPZ010001563.1 coordinate 40,481, forward strand.
TGGAAAAAATATTGTATCTGATGTTGAAATAATGGTTGCTATGCTCTTCAATCCATTAGGGCTTTGTCATACACGTAATATCCAATGGAACTCTCCAAGTCTCAAAAGATCTTCTCAATGACCAATATCTACAAAATATGTATATATCCTCTGTCTATTTGTCTCTATATGTCCCTTGGTTCTCTTAGGCTTACACATTTTATAGTGTGAAACCCTAGGTCTATGTCCAAGCCCTAGGAATGAATTTCTCATGTGTAGTGTAAGTTAGCATGAGAATCTTCTTATATTTTCTATGTTTGGAAACCAATTATATAAAATATAACTTCCAACTTGAGTCTCTTATGTGAACTGGTCATTAGCATGAGAAAATTTTGTCATTTATTTATGCTTGGAGGTCATTTAACTAAAGTTTAAATGCAAAATCAAGTCTCCTGTGTGAAATGGTCATGAAAAGGAATGCAAATTTACTCATGCTCACCTTTATTGCATGCAGACTGCCACTTCCACTTGTGATTAGACCTGTTTGTTGGCAAAACTATGTTTAGGGTTTATTCATTGTCATCTGCAACGACTAAGATCTGGTCGTTGTTGTTTGTGGAAGCTAAGGTTTGGTTGCTCTAGCCTTGAGCGGCTAGGATCTGGCCACTCTTGGCTTGAGTGGCTAGGATTGGATGGTTTGAAAAGGCCCCAAATGAGTGGTGAGAACCACTATTGATGCTTGGAAAGTCAAATATTATGTCTTATGATCTTATGAATGTGTCTATGTGAGTAGCTCCTTTTTAAACCATGATCTGTGTGGAAAACACAAAACTGAGCAAAAACATAGATTGATCTGTTTGTAGGGTGTATGGTTATCAATGGTCTGATCAATACTGGATGGCCCAATCATGTAATATGGCATGCATCTCTTGAATCATTGCCTCAAAATTTATAGAACTAAGCTTAGTTGCTTGGGCATGTGAAATTGCACTTATTCCTCAAACTCAATCGGGTAGCTTCAGCTGCTATAATAGTTTCGACCGGTAGGAGAGCTACAATTGAAGATGTCATGTCTTCTTACATTCCCAATAAAAAATCAAAATTTGTGATTGTTGTATGCAATGATTCATAGGACGAACATGATTTTGTTATGATCGAGTGATATTTTGTTGATTTTGATTATGATTATGTTGAAGTTTTGAACTACTTCCTCACACAATGGATTTCTAAAGAAATGACAATGAATGAAGTGACAAGTCGCTTGACCAATATGACTAATCTGGTTCTCTTATTAGCATTTTTTTCTTTTAATGGGCAATCCGACATCCAAGTGTGATTCCAATTATTTATGATAACCATCCATCCTTATCCCAAGGAGCGGTAAAACTATCAACAACCTTGTTAGGGAGTTAGGATGAGTGATTCTATTTATGTTTAGATTGTATCACTTTGGCTTAATGTTTTTAATATCATAGGGAAATTAGAATGATCCTTTCACACCCGTGGAGCAGTTTGACCATCTTGGTCTTCTTCGAGATTGAATGGTGGCACATCGTAATTCCAAAATGAGTTGTTTTTGCCCCAAGTGGCCTTATGGTTATCTAATCATCTCACCAAAATACATGAAGTACAAATCGTTGCAATCACCGAGTTGATAGAGTAAGTAACTAGGTACAAGGCCTACTTGAGATTGTGATTTTATGTGATTTTTTTGTTGTTTTGGTCATTAAGATGACTTCAATTCATAAAAATGTGTTTATTTGCTATATTTTTGTGGTATCCCTCAAGGAGGAAGTCCCTTATTTTGATCTGTGGATCTGGCCGATGTCAGGTCCAGCGGCCTCTGAGTTCCCGCTTGTGGCCACTGTCACCTTGAGCGGCCACTAATTTCAGGCCGCTAACATCAGTAGTGGCTAAGGCATAATTAAAAATATATAAAAATTGCATTTTCTAGGGTTTGACCTTTCATTTTCACTATTGAAGATTTTATTTTCAAATCTTTGGTGTGACAGCGACGGTTGCACCTTTGGAGGGTTGGCGTTGAGGGCATGCCTATGCAGGGTAATATATTAGTTGTTGGAGGAGCTGGAGCTTCTCGGGTATTTCTCTTTTTCAAAACCCTAGCTATCTTTTCCTTTGTCTGAGTAAAACTGAACCTCACTAAGTAATGGGTAAAATGAACGTCGCTAAACCTATTGGTAATGAATAAAATCCATAGTTAGGCTTAGATTACCTTTTGCTATGGTGGGTTAGTCCCCCTTTTTGTTCTCATTGCTTTACCTTTTTTGTTAGTGGCTTTAGCCTAGGGTTCCTAAAATTTTTGTTATTCACCTGTTGTTGCCATTATAAGCGTGTTTGAACTTAGCTTTGATCTGATGCCTGTGTGGAAATTTACCTTTAATTTTATTGTTTTTCCTTTCCTTTTGTGCTTTTTATGTTATTTTACAATTTTTAGATTTTTTTATTCTTTTTTGGCTAGGGTTCACGGGTTTGCTGTGTTGCCCCTCAATCGCTCTTGCTCAGAGCGGTCAGTTATGATCCGATGTCGCTCAGAGCATCTAGGTTTAAACCCCAATGGTCAAAAATTTGACCGTTGGGTCTTGGCCGCTGCTGTCTTGGCCGCTGCTGTCTTTATTATCCTCAATCTCATTATTCCATGCAAGCATGATGTGCTTATGCACAAACTAGGTATAAATAACATCTATTTAGTACTGAGCCTCAAGTAAACATGACATTTATCAATTGATGGAAACTCATAGTGGATATTTCAGATCCTCTTGAACATGATAGGTCCCATGGAAAGACCGCTAGGGCTAATAGAGCCTGCAAGACTGATCAAATAAAATAAGTTGTTAAAAGATATGTTGATCACCAAGCTCAATTCAATTAGCTTTAGAAATGCTTGTACCACCAACATCAGTTAGAAAAGCAAAAAAATGAATAGTAAACCCATGAGCTATTTCAAGATACCTTATGTAACGAGATCCCTATCCCAAGTACTCATAGACAGGGGGTTCATCAAAGGTAATCTATGTTTAATAAAAATAGTCTTTCTAGGCCTAATCAAACATTACCTCTTCGACCTCCTAGGCTTAATCGGGACTTGCCTCCTAGGGTAAGCATAGATTGTCTTTCGCAAGTGTTTGTTCCTCCTTGTAGACCAATTCAAGAAACACCTTAAGGAGCCTATGATGATCTTGAACCAAAATAGGAATATCTATAAGTACCTTATGGAGGCATGATTGATGATACTCAACCACCATGACATATGATTGACATTCCTCCACCTCCCCCATAGGGCCAAAGAAAATAAGAGGAGATATTCAAATATTATTGTCATCTCGACCTCTGATATAATAGCCTAACCCAAACCTATCGGAGGGAAGCTGATATTGTGGGTTGTATGGTCGTCTGTGCCCCTGCTCATATATTCCAAGGCCATAGCTATGCCAATGGCAAAACTCAAAGTAGCTTAGAGCAAACTCAGGGTTAGAGAGGTAATGAAATTTTATCATGAATAATTCATTACTATCCTCTTCTATATCTGAATACTTATGGGCACATTCCAGGCTAACGTAGATAAAATTGGTTTGGTTGGGAGGTATTTCGAGTGGGACCACTATTCCAACTTGTGGTCTCAAGTCCTTAGGCCTTCACATATATTTTGTAGACTTAATTATATATGTAAAGGTAACGTTCTACACAAGGTAATCCCCTATGCCTATGCTTGCCAAGTGTATTGATGCATGCGATGTAGATGACCCAACAGATGACACTGGTGACGTAGGGTTATATTCACTATCTTCATCTTGATCTTGAAGATCTTCTTCTTCCATAGGACTTGGAATTTTAGAAATGGCTAAAGTTGGCACTTCCTCGGGCCTTTATTCCTTGACTAAGGGTACCTTTAGCTTCTAATTATCTTTTGGTTTTGACATTGATGGTACTTTAGAAGTATTGACTACTTTGAGTGCACTAGGAGGTGTTGAAGTGCATGGGTCTTTTCTTGCCTCTTTGTATTTGTTATCCACTTGTATGGTTGTGGATGAAGGCACTACGTACAGGTGAGTAGAAGGGATTACAAATTCTCCCAAAATTTCTACCTGACGGACGTATTTAAAATGCTCTTCATCGACCAGAACCACATAGACTTTGTTTTCGTGCACATACTTGACACACTAGTGCAATATTGAAGGCACACACTTCATGGACCTTATCCAAGGATGCCCTAAGAGGATGTTGTACTGCATAGCTCCTTCCAAGATATGACACATCATAGGGATGGTCTTGTGCCCCACCTTGATGGGTAGGACTATTATTCCCATAGTATTGCATAAAGCATCATTAAAAGCTCTCAATGTGTAAGATCTTGGAATGATATTGGACTTGGGGATCTTGAGGTTTTCTATTGCAGTTGTTGTAATGATGTTTATTGATGAACCTATATCGACCAAGACCCTCTTGAAAGGTAATATTTTTATTTTTGCCACAATTTTAAGTGAAGGTTCTGGTAAGGCAGCACGTACTGTCTTAATCTCATGATCATAGAATCAAATTACAGGCTCCTAGAATTCTAGTACTTGTCCCACAAAGTGATTGAATGCATTCACATATTATGGTTGGAGCTCAATTGTCCTTAAAATATCCATTAGAGTCTCCCTATGATTTGGGGACTATTCTATGAGCTCATACATAGATAACTTAGCTGGATTCATCTGTAGGTTTTGCTTCAATCTACTCTAAATAGTTACCACAAGATGCATTGGTGGACCTGGAAGGTTGTCTTGCCTTTGCCTAGGAGAGGATGGGATGTTCATGGGAGCTACAGGTGGTTGTGGTTGACCATACCGCCTAGTCCTTGTTGTTATGTTAATAATATCAACCATCCCAACACATCCATGGGTAGGTATATCAGCTCGAACTTGATTGACTTGGACTCCTTGCTCTCTAGGGCCCTCATGATTGGGCAATGGATTTTTGTATATGTCCATGTATCTGTTATCGAGAGCCAGTGGGTTGTCAACTTTGAGTTATCCTACCTCAATCATATTTTGCACTTGATACTTAAACCCGATGCAAGCCTCAATGTCGTGCCTCAGTATCCTATGATAAGAACAAAATTGATATTTCCTATATCATTTTGGCTTTGGATGGTTGGGATCTATAAGAGGTATATTAGGAAATTTGATCCTCTTGGCCTCGCTCAATTGAATAAATATTGATTGCATTGATTCTGTCAGAGGCATGAAATAATGAGGTGACGTGCATTCTCTACTTCTTCCCTAATTTTTGCTTTGGTCATAATTGGCTGGCAGAGAATGTGCTTGATAGTTCTAGGGTTGTTGTGCACCCCCATCCTTGGGTGTAGCCAATATGACTTGATTGACTGGAGTAGGATTTCCCTGCTTATGCTTGTACTTTTCATTCTTACCATTCTTGTTCCACTCCTTTTTGTTTCGGAGTTTAATGGTTCCCTCATCTACTTTTATTTTTTCGATGATCTTGGCATGTGCCAAAGCTTCCTAAAATGAAGGATATTGCTGAAGTTGTAGTAATATGGAGATGTGTTTAGAGCAACTTTTGGTGAACATGCAAATTATCTCTTTTGTGGTAATGGAAAATGATAATTTTGCCATGATTTTTCTCCATCTATTCCCATAATCTATTACTGGCTCATCATCATACTGTTTCAAGTTGTCCAGGTCTGAAAGTTTCACTTTATTTTTAGCACCAAAGGAGAAATGCTTTAAGAATACATTTACTAGTTGTTCAAAGTTTTTTATGCTATGCTTAGGTAGTTGATTAAACCATTGAGTGGCAGCACCTGAAAATTTCATTATGAATGTTCTTAGTATGAGAGTATCATTATCTTCAATATGAAAACATGTGTTGATAAAATTGGTGACATGCTCTTGTGCATCCTCTTCACCCTTAAAATTTTCTAACCTAGGCATATCAAAGTGCTTAGGATATGGAGGGATAGAGATTTATGGGCACAATGGTTGGTTGTGTATTTTTTCTCAATGTTGGTGAGTTCCCAGCTGCCTCTTGTTTCTCAAAGGTATTCATATTTTCAGCAAGCTCTTGAAATACCTTTGATGTCCTCCTCTTGTAGGCCTACCCATAGTGGCAATGGAGGTAACTCTCTATCCATTTGATTCATTCTATTTTTCTCCCTCCTATGAGGGGACTTAGGATTGCAATCCTAGTTTTTGTGTTTGCCCTTTCACCACTAGTTGGATTTTGTTTATGGTTTGGTGGGGGAATTTGTTGTGGGCTATCTTGTCTTGTGCACCTCTCCTTAGGCAAGTCAGCACATTTAGTTATTTGGTGGTCACAACCATTTATTTGTATGTTGTTAAGAGCTGGCTTCTTAGCCTTCTCTCTTAAATGTTGCTCATGTTGGCGCAAGAGTCTTTCTATTTGTTTATCCAGTTTGAGAGCTTCCACTAGCTCTCGCTCCTTACATAATGCATTTTATAACCACCACATTCGGTCAATTTATGCTATAACATAAGACATGTTTATCTGACTTTGTTCTTGTTGTTTTGACTCATAGATTCCTTGAGGAGGTTTTTGTTGTATATGCACGCTTTCTAGATAATGGAATTGTTCAATGTACTATTGAGTATCCCTATGATAAAACTTTGTGTGTCTACTGTGAGGTTGCTTTGAGGTACCCCCAGACTGGGAGATGTGTTTAGAAGTCACATTTCATGAGCTTCCAGATGCAAAGTTCTTAGTAGCTACAATTATTTGAGTTGGTCGTGTAGGAAACCGATCCAACCTGTCTAGTTGTCTTGTTTTCCATGGCTAGTCCCATGGGGTGCCATTCATTCCTATGAGGTCATAGTCTACGAGAATATTTCCTTTTGCATTAAGGATTTCTTCTATTTTATTTCCATGGCTATATGTAGTTCTAGTTTCATGACCTTCAGTAGGTAGCCCTGTTACATATGTTTCTTGTGAGTCTTGAGGTGTTGCAATTCTTGTTTGCCTTATTGATAAAGAGGGCTTTGTGGTAACATGTTTTCTCCATGTGTATGGAGATGTAGCAGTCTCATCATACCTATGTGAAGAATGAGTTTTAGAACCTTATTTATGTCCATGTGAGGAGGAATCCCTTGAAGCTTCCTCATGTCTTTGAGATGTTTTTGTGTGTTTAGAGGAGGCCCTTGAGGTCTCCTCATGTCTCCTTGATGAGGATGTTTGTGAACCTCTTTTTGTTTATGGGACTTTGTTCCATCATGTGGTTCCTTGCTTGGGGTTTCTCGAGGAGATCCTCGAAGGGTTGAGTTATCACCCATTAGGCTCACAAAGCTACATCTTATGGTCTTACGGGTAGGTAGTTCAATGTTACTATGACTCTGCCTATGGGTATGGGTTGCTTCAGTCTCTCTCTCGATGTCAGACCGAGGGTGGTTACTTCTTATTTTGACCATTTTGTCTATGAATTGATCTTTTGAGTTGTAATTTAGGAATAACCACATAATACCAAACAAATGTTTATCTTGATCCATGATTTAAGTGTGCCCTAAATTTTTTGGTGTGTTTTGATGTGTTGTTCTTTTGATTTCTTGCTCTTGTTCTTGGATTTAGAATGAGAAGACTCATCCATAGTGATAATAAAGTACACCTGTGCCAAATATGATTTTCTTAAAATAAGATAGGTACACCATTGAAGACCTAGTGGGGGGTTCACCTAAATCTTCCACTCTGAACCAATAATTGTTCCAATAGTGGGAGATAGTTTGAGCACAAGTAACTTAGTGTCACTATAAGTAAGTTTCTCAATCCATTTCTAGGAAGCTCTAGGGGGTAAACCAGTGGAAGGAAATGAATTCCAATGTCACTGGACTGAATTGAAGTTTGGTTATGAAATCCAACTCCCCAATGTTTAAATGAGATGTGAATCTGTGGTGTTCATTTTAAGCTTGCATAACATAAAGTGCATCATATAACAGCAATGAATTTTTCCTATATGCCTAAGTGCAAAAATACGTTTCAATATTCAGAAAGATGCATGAACTACTATGATTTGTATGAGCACACTTTATTTCATTTAGCTATGGCCTCTAGTAGGGCCTCAAAGAAAGCAAAAAATATACAATGTCTAGCATGTTGGATTCTAGGATGAACTTTTTAGGCATAAGCCACTGTTCCTAGCAACACCTAGTAGAAAATTTAAAAGAAGATCTAGGATATGTAAAATGCTTAATTCTTTCTCATTTTATTATTTCAATTTCCAAACATAAATGTGCTTTAAGTTCTTTGTCTTAGACACACAAAAGTAGATAGAAATCTATAAAATATCAGATATGCTATACCAACCTTTGATCCATCCCAGAGATTCGATGTTTTGACCTCTGATGCACTCCAGTTCTGGCCATTTTTGACCAGAGCGGCTGGTTGTTGGCCATTGTATATCAGAGAGGCTAAAGCTCTATTGGCCACTATAGCTAAGAGCGAATAAATTTTGGCTATTGTAGCTTAGAGTGGCTAGAACTTCACACAAAATTAAGTTAGTATTCTAGAAAAAAATGAAAAATTAGTGGTGGTCCCATTGTGATCGCCATCTATAGTGACCCCGGGATGCATGCACCACTCTTTTACTCTACTTGCAATGTTATTAAAAACCTGAGATGAAATGGAAGACAATTAAAAAACATATAACATGAAAATAATAAATATGGATCTCTTTATTTGTATTGAAACTCGGTTACATGTCAGTCCCTCTTAGGCATACCTATTTTGATACAATAAGGTTAAAAATAGGCAAAGAGTGCCCCTTTCACGAAGAGGTGGTGTGCTTTCAAAAAGCTTCCCGATTCCGCACACAAAAATGTATGAGGGCTTACAGATGCCTCCTTATCCAGGTCTATTTACTAGAGGTATCCTTTTTTCTCTCATATGTTGCAGATTTTATCTGATGAACTTGTGGCCCTATAAGCAATGAAACAACAACACATGCTTAGATGTCCAAGAATGCCCTCCTAGATGAGGTTGTTAGTACTAAATATAACAAATGAAAGCAAATACAAATTCGACTAATGCTATGAATGTGAATGAATGAAATGATGCTATGCTAATGATATGCTAAACAAAAATAATGAATCTAATGTCTAAAACCCTAAGCTAAGCCTATGGGACACTATCCAAGACAATGGATGCTAAAGTGACTCTTGTTCTCTTTGCTCCAAAGCTATGGACCAAAGTTTGTATCTGATATTGAAATAATGGTTGCATGATCTTCAACCCATTAGGGCTTCATCGTACACATAATCTCCAAGGGAACTCTCCAAGTCTTGAAAGCTCTTCTCAATGACCAATATCAACAAAATATGTATATGCTATATCTCTATATGTCTCTATATGTCCCTTGGTGCTCTTAGGCTTGCACCTTTTATAGTGTGAAACCCTAGGTCTATGTCCAATCCCTAGGTATGAATTTCTCATGTGCAGTGTAAGTTAGCATGAGAAGCTCCTTTTATTTTCTATGTTTGGAAGCCAGTTATCTAAAATATAACTGCCAACTTGAGTCTCTTATACGAACTAGTCGTTAGCATGCGAAACTTTTATCTTTTATTTATGCTTGGAGGTTAGTTAACTAAATTTTAAATGAAAACTCAAGTCACCTATGTGAACTGGTCATGAAAAGGAATGTAAAGTTATTCCTACTCACCTTTATTGCATGTAGACTACCACTTATGCCTGTGATTAGGCCTATTTGTCGATAAAATTACTTTTAGGGTTTAGCCACTACCATTTGTAGTGACTAAGATATGGTCGCTGTCGTCTGTAGTGGCTAAATTCTGGCTGCTCTAGGCTTGAGTGAATAGGCTTGGATGGCTTGAAAAGACCCCAAATGAGTGGTGAGAATCACTATTGATGCTTCAAAAATCCAATATTATGTCTTATGATCTTATGAATGTGTCTATGTGAGCAACTCCCCTAAGCATGACATGATTTAGGTGTCTGTACAATTCACATATGCTATTAATGAATTTGAGTTCTTTATGTGTAGATCCATGTATCTCAACATGCAAGTAAGGAGCTACAAGCCTGAATACAGATAGATCATCACAAAAGTACCAAAAACCCACTCTTGGGTAATTCATGAGTGCAAGGAAGGCCATGAAGCACATCTGAATCATTGAAAGGATTATATTCTTCGACACCTTGTAATGATTGTATCAATTTAGAGCCCTCAATGGGATGCATTATAACCATAAATTCAATAAGTTGATTAATATAAAGAGGACCCCATTTATTATATATATTGTTATCATGTTTACATTAAATGTCACTTTTGAATGCTTTAATAAATAGGTGCAATTCATCTCCATTTTTCTAGATGCACCATTTTTCTACTCTACAATGGCGATAATGGTGGGACCCTTATCTCGTTTGATTTATATAAACTTTAACTTTGTTTTTATTATTGAAATGTTGCATGTTTTGGCCATTTTGGCATGAAATGATCCCTGATTTCATAATTGCAACACCCAAGGGCAGCCACGGTAGCTGTACCACATTGGGATGACCCCCAAATTGGAAACCATCACATCCTAGGGCAATGACTAAACAGGGAGCCTACAACTCAAATTGATAGAAATAACAACAAAATTAGGCTTTCAAGATAAGTATCTTAATCTTATTTTGCATCCTTGCTATTTAGGGAAATTTAGATTTAGCTTTTATTTCTTTTTCTTGTTTTTGTGAAAAGTAGATTTCACTTTTCTTAATATCAAAAAAAAAAAAAAAATGAAAAATAGGAAAAGAACTGAGTAAGAATGTATTTGTGTGGTTTTATTGCTTGTGACCTACCTAATGGTTATGTTGTCATATAGGGTATGCATTTTGTAGGTTCAATCATTTATTCAATACTTCTAAAAGTGAAATGCTATTTTACATTTAGTAAAGTTATCATTGAGTGCTCTTTTATTTTTACTTTTTAAAGTATAAAATGAACCACACACACCACATCTTACATTAAACATCAGGGAGTTGGACTTCATACCCAACACCTGATCAAGACCAATGATGGATTTCATCACCACCTTGTTGGCTTGCATATTGTGATTTTCAAATTGGTCTGTGGCCAATGCCAGCTCCAAGAACTATCCTATCCATGGAAAATAGCACGTATTCCTCTTCAAAGGATGTATTGCTAACCACAGTGCATTGGGTGATGGTCGATAGAACTTGTGCTACCTCATACGATATGGGCTTCATATCCATATTTTGGTGTGTGCGAGTATACAGGTGAAATCATTTTAACATTGAGAATATCATTAACAAAATAAAAACACATGAAAAAATATATCTTTGTAAACAACAAATAAAAAACACACCAAACAATTTTAAGGAACACATATAAAATCTTAAAAACATATAAAAATTGGTAATATTGTGTGTTTCCATTATTTTATGTTGCATCCTTAAAATTTGTAAAAGAGATAATCATGTAGGGTTTGGAACAAAGTAGCTATGTTATGCACCTACAACCAATCCCATTCAAGGACTGATACTATGAAGAGTAGGTAAGGAAACATAGACCATATCCAATTTAATCCTAAGGATATGATTATACCTCCTTGGCAACCTCCTACTCGCTCAAACATTAAAATTTCAAATTAGGAACCTAACCTACAAGGTACCCCTATGCAAGACACCTCTACAAGTCTTGGTCCTAATTAAGAAACATACTTCTTATATATAGATACTTCACACACCTTATATAAATAATGGCAACTACGTGTTGAGGTACAAAAAAATAGAGCGATACCACACATTTGCATGCATGCTCGGTCTCCCTTGCTCACCTATGGGTAAGATTAATATTACACACCATGGGTAGGGCCAAATGATAAAACTACACCTTTAAACCACCATAATAGGTCTCAACAACATAAGTACCAAGATTTTTATGATACTCATCACCCTAGGAAAGCAAATTCAGCACTTCCATTCCTCATTAATGAAGGAATATACGAGGAGAGTCTTTATTATCCTCAATCTCATTATTCCACGCAAGCATGATGTGCTTATGCACAAACTAGGTATAAATAACATCTATTTAGGACTGAGCCTCAAGTAAACATGACATTTATCAATTGAGGGAAACTCATAGTGGATATTTCAGATCCTCTTGAACATGATAGGTCCCATGGAAAGACCGCTAGGGCTAATAGAGCTTGCAAGACTGATCAAATAAAATAAGTTGTTAAAAGATATGTTGATCACCAAGCTCAATTCAATTAGCTTCAAAAATTCTTGTACCACCAACATCAGTTAGAAAAGCAAAAAATAGAATAGTAAACCCATGAGCTATTTCAAGATACCTTATGTAACGAGATCCCTATCCCAAGTACTCATAGACAGGGGGTTCATCAAAGGTAATCTATGTTTAATAAAAATAGTCTTCCTAGGCCTAATCAAACATTACCTCTTCGACATCCTAGGCCTAATCAGGACTTGCCTCCTAGGGTAAGCATAGATTGTATTTTGCAAGTGTTTGTTCCTCCTTGTAGACCAATTCAAGAAACACCTTATGGAGCCTACGATGATCTTGAACCAAAATAGGAATATCTATAAGTACCTTATGGAGGCATGATTGATGATACTCAACCACCATGACATATGATTGACATTCCTCCACCTCCCCCATAGGGCCAAAGAAAATAAGAGGAGATATTCAAATATTCAAAGAAAAAAATGCCACATTGTCAATATTATTGTGCTTAAGATATTCAAATGGTAAGCTTGATCAATATCATTATGGTTGAGAGATTCAAATAGTGAGCATGATAAAAATTATAGAGCTTGAAAAATTAAAAGGGTGATGTACATTATTTATTAATGTACACTTTAATATTTAAATAAAAAAATTAAATATTATAGTAAGTTTCTAAAGTGGTACATTATTAAATTAAAAGTTGATAATGTGAAGGCCAACTCCAAAGTTAAAAGGATTAAAATTACTCACATATATATTAATCTAATTTTGTGGTTGATGAGGTGTGCGGTAGTTTACATGAATTCATGTTGCTCTCGATGCAAGAAAATTGTGTCCATTCACATGTTGTATCTGCATTCGTAAGGAGAATATCATTGAGAGAGTTAAGCACCCATCGTTGAGAGATTTGAGAACCTATCATTGAGAGATTTGAGCACCTATCATTGAGAGATTTGAGCACCTTTCATTGAGATATTTGAGCACCTATCATGGAAATATTTAAGCATATTTCGTTGAGTGATTTAAGTGCCTTTTGTTGAGATATTCAAGTGCCATTCATTGTGAGAGTCAAGCACCTTTTGTTGAAGAGAGAGTTGAGAGGCTATGTGTTGTAACCTATGCTTAAGAGGAAGTATGCTAGGCAATTCACATTGAATACTTGCACTGTGTGACCTACATTTGTTTGGGAAATATAAATTGATATTCGATGTGAAGATTTGCATTGGGTGACCTATGTTTGTTTGAGAAATAAAAATTGATGTTTTCCCTGAAGACTTACATTGGGTGACCTGCATTTATTCGGGAAAGACAATTTTATGTTTACCATGAAGACTTGTACTAGGTGACCTGCATTTGAAAGAGAAATTTTGGTGTTCGATTTCTAAAGGAGAGTTGTACATTTTCTATTGGACATCTGAGAGCAATGTGAATAGATAACAAAGGCAAAGAGAAAAAGACACCATGGACATATTTGAACCCAGAGATAACAATGTATAATTGTATTATCATTTGCATACACATTGGATAAATTAACATATAGTGAAGTGTTGACACCAAAAAGGAAAGAGAAAGTGAAGTAAATATAAAGTAACCCTAATAGCACAACATCAAAGAGAAGTGTTAGGATATACGAAGATAAGTGGCTTATTGACAAGCAAGATAAGGATTGTGTGTGGAAGTCAAGAGGTCAAGTTTCTACACTAGAAAAATAAATGTTTTGAAGACATCAAATAAAGAGATAAGTGTGTTTCATGTTATAAGTTTTTGTTGATAAGAAATTGTGTGAAAGGTTTTCTAAAAAATAAAAATGAGAAATATTTAGTGCAATTAATTAGAGTAAGAACATAGTGCATGGTGTGGTTCTCCAAAAGATATGTATTGTGTATAGGCAGCTAGGAAAAATTTGTGAAACATAATTTTGCTTTATTTAATTGATTTGAGAGAGAACAAAAGTGCATCATTGTTGGTTGTGTTGAGAGAAAAAAATAGACCAAATTAGTGTGTTTCCATTAATATTTTAAGAAGGAACAAAGGTCAGATTTTGTGCATCTTGTTGGGGAGTTTTTGTGCATCCTGTTGGGCAGATTTTGTACATCATTGTTGGGTAGATTTTGTACATCATTGTTGGGCAGTTTTGGTGCATCTTGTTGGGCAGATTTTGTACATCATTATTGGGCATATTTTGTACATAATTGTTGGGAAGTTTTTGTGCATGTTGTTGGGAATATTTTGTACATAATTATTGGGCAGATTTTTTATATCATTGTTAAGCAAATTTTGTGCATCTTGTTGGGATAGATTTAGTGTATCATTGTACATTAATTTGAGAGTGAAAAAAATGGTAGAAGTTGTGCATTACTATCAAACGAAAGAGAAAAATAAGTGCTAGTGTTTTAGAGAAAGTTTGAGCATAAGTTAGCTTGATGCTGAAATAAATTTTGAAAAGTCATAGAGCAGATTTGTGAAGTAATTTTTGCATTGACCGTGAGTAAAAGGACACATAGTGAAATTGATTTCCATGTCATTTTTATGTTTTCTTGAAGAGAATATTGAGTAGAATATGTTTGAAGTATTATGATTAGAGCAAGTGTTATGAGTAGTTTTGAGCATGTGTTAGGATAGATTTAAGAAGAGACAATGGGAAAATTAGTGTAGGATTGTGAGTTGTTTTGAGTAGACCTTTTGAGAAGGCTTGTGAGAAGTTCTAAGCAAGGTGTGTGGATAGAGTTGAGAAAAATTTGTGCATGTAATGTGTGCAGATTTAGGATAGAGTTGACACAGATTTATGCATGTAATGTGTGTAGATTTAGGATAGAGTTGAGATAGATTTATGCATGTAATGTGGATAGATTTGGGATAGAGTTTAAACATATTTGTGCATGTAATATGTACATATTTGGGACAGAGTTGAGACAAATTTGTACATGTAATGTGTGCAGATTTGGGAAAGAGTTAAAATAGTTTTATGCATGTAATGTGTGCAGATTTAGAGAAGATTTGAGAAATAGTTGTGCATGTAATGTGTGCAGATTTGGGATGGATTTGAGATAGATTTGCATATATATTGTGTGCAGATTTGGAGCAGAGTTGAGAATAAATTTGTGAGTAGATCTGAGTAAGACTTTTGAGTAGGCTTGGACCAAAGTTAAGCAAAGGTGTGTACCAGCTTTGGAGGTGACCAGAGCAAGTGGATGGAGTTCCATGAACTAGACCAGTAAGGAGATAGAGTTATCATATGGATAGATTTCCTTGAACCAGAGCAAGAGGATAGAGTTCTACAAACAAAACTAGAAAGAGGATAGAGTTCTCCAATGGATAAATATCTATAAACCAAACCAATGAGGGGATAGAGTTCTCCTGTTGATAGAGTTCCATGAACCAGAACAGTAAGGGGATAGAGTTATCCCCTGGATAGAGTTCCATGAACCATAGAAACCAAATAGAGTTCTCTTGTGGATAGAGTTCCATGAACCAGAGTTAATGGGAGAGTTATCCTATGGATAGAGGTCCACGAACTTGATCATAAGAGATTGAGATCTCATTTGGATAGAGGTCCATAAATATTTTAATAGGGAATTGGTTCCCAAGATATTTATTGAGAAAATTTAGAAGAAATATTTTCTCTGTGGATGTAACCTACATTGGGTGAACCACATTAAATCTGTGTCTCTCATATGTGTGATGATTTTTGCATTGTGTTGTTACTGCTATTGATAATATTGGTTAATACTGATATGAAAATATATTACAATTGATAACATTGGATAATATTATTTGGGAAAGAAAAGTAAAATTTTATCTTATACTATTCATTACCCTTAGTATAAGCTTATGTTCTTCATATTTTTACTGACCTCATGGGGTTGAAGTAGTACGATGATGAGTCAATCATAGATTAAGGTAACAGGTGACGAACACTTCTCACTAAGGTACCATACCTACTACCAGTATTTGAGTTGAATAACATGTTTTCCAAATGTTTTTAAAGCCAATTTCATCATTGCTACAACTCCAACAATATCAAACTCTTGAATAGGCTCTATAATATGCTAGAACAATCGAAGAAATCAAAATTCAAGAGGGATAAATTGCAAAACCCCATAAGAAGGAGTGGAATAAGAACACAAAAGTTAATTTGGCACAACCAAAGCTAGTAGTAGTTAATCAAGTACCATTAGTATTCTAGGGCCTGTGCAAACAATGCCACCTCATAAGGTAAACTATTAGGCCCAACCTCCTCCTGCAAACTACAATAAAAACACTCAGATGAATCAAGGGAAAAACCATCAATGTCATCCTCAACTACAATTTACGCCTTTCATTGAGTCTATGAATTCTATATTCGATCATCTATGTGCGACCAAAGCAATTACTCTTTCGGATATCCATCCTATGGATTTGAATAGACCAAAGTCAAAGGGACATTGCAAATATCTATACTATAAGTACCAAAGGCATAACAGGCATGATGTGCAAATGTGATACTCATTCAAACACCTAGTACAAGACATGATTGATAGGAATGATCTTAAAGTTGATAACCCTATTTCAAAAAATAATCAATAGATGGGTATCTTTAAAGACCCATTTCCCAGTCATGAGGTGTAGGAAAATCAAGAAAATAGGTAAAAAATATCCATACGAAACCCCCTTAACAAGGTTTAAATGGGATGGTTAAAAGCGTGACAAGGAATAAGTGTTATCCAAATCAAGTCGCACCACCTGCAACTTCAAACAACATTTCCTCCATGTCAAAACCTCCTCCATCTCTAGTGCAAATCCCTCCACTTCGTCTAGTGGTCACCATAAGGAGTAAGCTTTCTCAAATATTACAAACAACATCGGCCTGACTCTCTATCTATAAGCTTATTCAATAATCTCCACCTCATTGAGAAGCTCTTATGGAGATTCTTAAGTCGATTGAACTACAACCCCAAGAGTCTAACTCCTTTATCAATTTTGTGGGGTACGTTAAGTTGTACAAAGAGCTAGTAATCACATTTCATGAACATGAACTCAAACCAATATCGAATTACGTGGTTGATCCTCCTTTACACATCATTGCACATGTAAATGGAACACCTTACAAAATAGTTCTAATTGGTTCTTCAATTAATATCATCACCATAGCTACTCTATGACATCTAGGTCTTCTAGAATACCATATTGTTACATCCATGTATATCCTCCAATCATTCAACGATGCTTTGTGCTCAACAATTGGCACTATAGTCTTACCTATACAGGTGGGATGCAAAACCATACCAACATTGTGTCATGTCTTAGAGGGTGCAATGGCCTATAATATCTTGCTGGGTAGACCCTAGATTAGGGACATGAAGTGTGTACCATACATAGATCACAAATGTTTGAATTACACTCAAAAATGGTATGTACATATTTTCTCTATAGAACTTGATCCCTTCAGATACTGCAACTTGGTGCAGCACATCCTTGAGTCGACCTTGCCATCAAATCATTTGGACTTCTAACCAAATATATCTATTCAAAGTCTGACTCCTTCATTATCACCTTCCATTAATCAGTTACCATCTTCTTCTATACCATCCTCATCATTAGCACCTTCAGATATACCCTCATCATTGTCAAATCCTTCATAGAGGAACATGTCGAATAAGCCTATTGATGAGATCCCTCCAATCATCTCTACTATTTACATGAAAGAAATTCCTAGTCTAGAAGATGATGAATCACCTCATGAGGTAAGAATTGATTCATCTCAAGTCTCACTTTTGTCTCCTCCATCATCAACATCACAAGTCAGAATCCATATGGCTACTATTGGATTAGGAGAATACATAGTAAGAAATATTACAACAACTCCAACCATTGATATAGTACAAAATATGGGATGACCTTACATTCCTATAGTTACCATCGTACCTCTAGGTATACCTCCCAATCAAACAAAATTCATATATGAGGGTATTGAACATGGCACAAAACCATATCCTTAGCAAGAAAAGGATGAAGAATCATTTTTTGAGGACATCAATTATATGTCCAATCCCAAATTTTCCATGCAATGTCTCCATCGTTACCATTGGCATGGCTATGGTTTGGGGTTGAATAAGGTGCTCGTATTCCTTGCCAACTGTAATATCAAATACCATATAATAAATCTAGCTTAGGACACAACACGCCTATGCCTCTTGATGTCCTCACAGATAGTTTAGAGTGCCTAGGTTTGAACTATAGGGATGATCTTGTATGCGATCCTTACACTAATCCTAATTATGTCCACTCTTTGAGGTATTATTTCCTCACAAATATGATAGATCAAAGGATATATCACAATTTAACTCAATCTTATGTAAAAGGTGAAGCTTTGCATACTCTTCCATTCGATAATGAGGAAGAGGATCAAGGTTTCCCTTGTGAATGAACAAATTATGATGAATAATATTATGGCGTAGCACCTATTAACTCCCCTAGTTAAAATTAAGAATAAAAAACAAATCATTTCATTGAATGATGAAGAAGAGTTCTATCTGTGTGTGTTCCCATTACCACATATTATTTGGTGATAGATTCTACCATTCAAGGAGTAGGGGTTCCCCATTCCAAATCAACCTCCTTCAATCGTTACACCTCCATCGTAACCATCTCTATAAGTCTTGCAACAACCTCTTGTCAATAGACCCAACCACCCATCCAATAAAGATCATCCATCCATCCATCCATATATATGGTTTCCAAAGGTACCCATATACCCTTTGGTCACTCAAAAATCCCCAAAGGTACCCATAAACCATTTGGTCACCCAAAAATCCCCAAAGGTGTCATGTCTTAGAGGGTGCAATGGCCTATAATATCTTGCTGGGTAGACCCTAGATTAGGGACATGAAGTGTGTACCATACATAGATCACAAATGTTTGAATTACACTAAAAAATGGTATGTACATATTTTCTCTGTAGAACTTGATCCCTTCAGATACTGCAACTTGGTGCAGCACATCCTCGAGTCGACCTTGCCATCAAATCATTTGGAATTCTAACCAAATATATCTATTCAAAATCTGACTCCTTCATTATCACCTTCCATTAATCAGTTACCATCTTCTTCTATACCATCCTCATCATTAGCACCTTCAGATATACCCTCATCATTGTCAAATCCTTCATAGAGGAACATGTCGAATAAGCCTATTGATGAGATCCCTCCAATCATCTCTACTATTTACATTAAAGAAATTCCTAGTCTAGAAGATGACGAATCACCTCATGAGGTAAGAATTGATTCATCTCAAGCCTCACTTTTGTCTCCTCCATCATCAACATCACAAGTCAGAATCCATCTGGATACTATTGGCTTAGGAGAATACATAGTAATAAATATTACAACAACTCCAACCATTGATATAGTACAAAATATGGGATGACCTTACATTCCTATAGTTACCATCGTACCTCTAGGTATACCTCCCAATCAAACAAAATTCATATATGAGGGTATTGAACATGGCATAGAACCATATCCTTACCAAGAATAGGATGAAGAATCATTTTTTGAGGACATCAATTATATGTCCAATCCCAAATTTGCCATGCAATGTCTCCACCATTGCCATTGGCATGAATATGGTTTGGGGTTGAATAAGGTGCTCGTATTCCTTGCCAACTGTAATATCAAATACCATATAATAAATTTAGCTTAGGACACAACAAGCCTATGCCTCTTGATGTCCTCACAGATAGTTTAGAGTGCCTAGGTTTGAACTATAGGGATGATCTTGCACGCGATCCTTACGCTAATCCTAATTATGTCCACTCTTTGAGGTATTATTTCCTCACAAATATGATAGATCAAAGGATATATCACAATTTAACTAGATCTTATGTAAAAGGTGAAGCTTTGCATACTCTTCCATTCGATAATGAGGAAGAGGATCAAGGTTTCCCTTGTGAATGAACAAATTATGATGAATAATATTATGGTGTAGCACCTATTAACTCCCCTAGTTAAAATTAAGAATAAAAAACAAATCATTTCATTGAATGATGAAGAAGAGTTCTATCTGTGTGTGTTCCCATTACCACATATTATTTGGTGATAGCTTCTACCATTCAAGGAGTAGGGGTTCCCAATTCCAAATCAACCTCCTTCGATCGTTACACCTCCATCGTAACCATCTCTATAAGTCTTGCGACAACCTCTTGTCAATAGACCCAACCACCCATCCAATAAAGATCATCCATCCATCCATCCATATATATGGTTTCCAAAGGTACCCATAAACCCTTTGGTCACTCAAAAATCCCCAAAGGTACCCATAAACCCTTTGGTCACCCAAAAATCCCTAAAGGTGTCATGTCTTAGAGGGTGCAATGGCCTATAATATCTTACTGGGTAGACCCTAGATTAGGGACATGAAGTGTGTACCATACATAGATCACAAATGTTTGAATTACACTCAAAAATGGTATGTACATATTTTCTCTGTAGAACTTGATCCCTTCAAATACTGCAACTTGGTGCAGCACATCCTCGAGTCGACCTTGCCATCAAATCATTTGGACTTCTAACCAAATATATATATTCAAATTTTGACTCCTTCATTATCACCTTCCATTAATCAGTTACCATCTTCTTCTATACCATCCTCATCATTAGCACCTTCAGATATACCCTCATCATTGTCAAATCCTTCATAGAGGAACATGTCGAATAAGCCTATTGATGAGATCCCTCCAATCATATCTACTATTTACATGAAAGAAATTCCTAGTCTAGAAGATGATGAATCACCTCATGAGGTAAGAATTGATTCATCTCAAGCCTCACTTTTGTCTCCTCCATCATCAACATCACAAGTCAGAATCCATCTGGCTACTATTGGCTTAGGAGAATACATATTAAGAAATATTACAACTCCAACCATTGATATAGTACAAAATATGGGATGACCTTACATTCCTATAGTTACCATCGTACCTCTAGGTATACCTCCCAATCAAACAAAATTCATATATGAGGGTATTGAACATGGCACAGAACCATATCCTTAGCAAGAATAGGATGAAGAATCATTTTTTGAGGACATCAATTATATGTCCAATCCCAAATTTGCCATGCAATGTCTCCATCATTGCCATTGGCATGGATATGGTTTGGGGTTGAATAAGGTGCTTGTATTCCTTGCCAACTGTAATATCAAATACCATATAATAAATTTAGCTTAGGATACAACAAGCCTATGCCTCTTGATGTCCTCATAGATAGTTTAGAGTGCCTAGGTTTGAACTATAGGGATGATATTGCACGCGATCCTTACGCTAATCCTAATTATGTCCACTCTTTGAGGTATTATTTCCTCACAAATATGATATATCAAAGGATATATCACAATTTAACTCGATCTTATGTAAAAGGTGAAGCTTTGCATACTCTTCCATTCGATAATGAGGAAGAGGATCAAGGTTTCCCTTGTGAATGAAAAAATTATCATGAATAATATTATGGCATAGCACCAATTAAATACCCTAGTTAAAATTTAGAATAAAAAATAAATCATTTCATTGAATGATGAAGAAGAGTTCTATCTGTGTGTGTTCCCATTACCACATCTTATTTGGTGATAGCTTATACCATTCAAGGAGTAGGGGTTCCCCATTCCAAATCAACATCCTTCGATCGTTACACCTCCATCGTAACCATCTCTATAAGTCTTGCGACAACCTCTTGTCAATAGACCGAACCACCCATCCAATAAAGATCATCCATCCATCCATCCATATATATGGTTTCCAAAGGTACCCATAAACCCTTTGGTCACTCAATAATCCCCAAAGGTACCCATAAACCCTTTGGTCACCCAAAAATCCCCAAAGGTGTCATGTCTTAGAGGGTGCAATGGCCTATAATATCTTGCTGGGTAGACCCTAGATTAGGGACATGAAGTGTGTACCATACATAGATCACAAATGTTTGAATTACACTCAAAAATGGTATGTACATATTTTCTCTATAGAACTTGATCCCTTCAGATACTGCAACTTGGTGTAGCACATCCTCGAGTCGACCTTGCCATCAAATCATTTGGACTTCTAACCAAATATATCTATTCAAAGTCTGACTCCTTCATTATCACCTTCCATTAATCATTTACCATCTTCTTCTATGCCATCCTCATCATTAGCACCTTCAGATATACCCTCATCATTGTCAAATCCTTCATAGAGGAACAT
Source organism: Wollemia nobilis (assembly GCA_028583015.1). Classification (NCBI taxonomy): domain Eukaryota; kingdom Viridiplantae; phylum Streptophyta; class Pinopsida; order Araucariales; family Araucariaceae; genus Wollemia; species Wollemia nobilis. The sequence continues at coordinate 62,908 of JAQPPZ010001563.1, forward strand.
GTCGAATAAGCCTATTGATGAGATCCCTCCAATCATCTCTACTATTTACATGAAAGAAATTCCTAGTCTAGAAGATGATGAATCACCTCATGAGGTAAGAATTGATTCATCTCAAGCCTCACTTTTGTCTCCTCCATCATCAACATCAAAAGTCAGAATCCATATGGCTACTATTGGCTTAGGAGAATACATAGTAAGAAATATTACAACAACTCCAACCATTGATATAGTACAAAATATGGGATAACCTTACATTCCTATAGTTACCATCGTACCTCTAGGTATACCTCCCAATCAAACAAAATTCATATATGAGGGTATTGAACATGGCACAAAACCATATCCTTAGCAAGAAGAGGATGAAGAATCATTTTTTGAGGACATCAATTATATGTCCAATCCCAAATTTTCCATGCAATGTCTCCATCGTTACCATTGGCATGGCTATGGTTTGGGGTTGAATAAGGTGCTCGTATTCCTTGCCAACTGTAATATCAAATACCATATAATAAATCTAGCTTAGGACACAACAAGCCTATGCCTCTTGATGTCCTCACAGATAGTTTAGAGTGCCTAGGTTTGAACTATAGGGATGATATTGCACGTGATCCTTATGCTAATCATAATTATGTCCACTATTTGAGGTATTATTTCCTCACAAATATGATAGATCAAAGGATATATCACAATTTCACCCGATCTTATGTAAAAGGTGAAGCTTTGCATACTATTCCATTCGATAATGAGGAAGAGGATCAAGGTTTCCCTTGTGAATGAACAAATTATGATGAATAATATTATGGTTTAGCACCTATTAACTCCCCTAGTTAAAATTAAGAATAAAAAACAAATCATTCCATTGAATTATGAAGAAGAGTTCTATCTGTGTGTGTTCCCATTACCACATCCTATTTGGTGATAGCTTCTACCATTCAAGGAGTAGGGGTTCCCCATTCCAAATTGACCACCTTCGATTGTTACACCTCCATCACAACCATCTCTATAAGTCTTGTGACAACCTCTTGTCAATAGACCCAACCACCCATCCAATAAATATCATCCATCCATCCATCCATATATATGGTTTCCAAAGGTACCCATAAACACTTTGGTCACTCAAAAAACCCCAAAGGTACCCATAAACCCTTTGGTCACCCAAAAATCCCCAAATGTGTCATGTCTTAGAGGGTGCAATGGCCTATAATATCTTGCTGGGTAGATCCTGGATTAGGGACATGAAGTGTGTACCATACATAGATCAAAAATGTTTGAATTACACTCAAAAATGGTAAGTACATATTTTCTCTGTAGAACTTGATCCCTTCAAATACTGCAACTTGGTGTAGCACATCCTTGAGTTGACCTTGCCATCAAATAATTTGGACTTCTAGCCAAATATATCTATTCAAATTTTGACTCCTTCATTATCACCTTCCATTAATGCATTACCATCTTCTTATATACCATCCTCATCATTAGCACCTTCAGATATACCCTCATCATTGTCAAATCCTTCATAGAGGAACATGTTGAATAAGCTTATTGATGATATCCCTCCAATCATCTCTACTATTTACATGAAAGAAATTCCTAGTCTAGAAGATGAGGAACCACCTCATGAGGTAAGCATTGATTCATCTCAAGCCTCACTTTTGTCTCCTCCACCATCAACATCACAAGTCAGAATCCATATGGCTACTATTGTCTTAGGAGAATACACAGTAAGGAATATTACAACTACTGCAACCATTGAGATAGTACAAAATATGGGATGACCTTACATTCCTATAGGTACCATTGTACCTCTAGGAATTCCTCCCAATCAAAAAAAAATTATATATGGGGTATTGAACATGGCACAAAACCATATCCTTAGCAAGAAGAGGATGGATAATAATTTTTTGAGGACATCAATTATATGTCCAATCCCAAATTTGCCATGCGATATCTCCATCATTGCCATTGGCATGGCTATGGTTTGGGGTTGAATAAGGTGCTCATATTCCTTGCCAACTGAAATACCATATAATAAATCTATCTTAGGAAACAACAAGCCTATGGCTCTTGACGTCCTCACAGATAGTTTAGAGTGCCTAGGTTTGAACTATAGGGATGAGCTTACACGAAATCCTTACGCTAATCCTAATTATGTCCACTCTTTGGGGTATTATTTCCTCATAAATATGATATATCAAAGGATATCTCACAATTTCACTCGATCTTATGAAAAAGGTGAAGGTTTGCATACTCTTCCATTTGATAATGAGGAAGAGGGTCAAAGTTCCACTTATGAATGAACAAATTATGATGAATCAGATTATGGCATAGCACCTATTAACTCCCCTAGTTAAAATGAATAATACAAATAAATCATTCCATTGGATGATGAAGAAGAGTTATATCTATGTGTGTTCCCATTACCACATCATATTTGGTGATAGATTCTACCATTCAAGGAGTAGGGTTTCCCCCTTCCACATCGACCATATTTGATCATTCCACCTCCATCGCAACCACCTCTGTAAGTCTTGCGACAACCTCTTGTCAATAGACCCAACCAACCATCCAATAAATATCATCCATCCATCCATCCATATATGGTTTCCAAAGGTACCCATAAACCCTTTGGTCACTCAAAAAGCCCCAAAGGTACCCATAAACCCTTTGGTCACCCAAAAATCCCCAAAGGTACCCATAAATCCTTTGGTCACCAAAAAGTCCCAAAGGTACCCATAAACCCTTTGGTCACCCAAAAATCTCTAGAGGTACCCATGAACCCTTTTTTCACCCAAAAATCCCTAAAGGTACCCATAAATACTTTGGTCACCCAAAAGGCCCCAAAGGTACCCAGAAACCCTTTGGTCACCCTAAATTTCCCAAAGGTACCCATAAATTGTTTTGTCACCTAAAAGGCCCCAAAGGTACCCATAAACTCTTTGGTCACCCAAAAATCCCCAAAGGTACCCATAAACCTTTTGGTCACCCAAAAAGCACCAAAGGTATCCATAAACCCTTTCGTCGCCTAAAAAGCCCCAAAGGTACCCATAAATCCTTTGTTCACCAAAAATCCCTAAAGGTACTCATTAACCCTTTGGTCACCAAAAAGGGCTCCAAAGGTACCCATAAACCCTTTGGTCATGTAAAGATCCCCAAAGGTACTCATAAACCCTTTGGTCACCCAAAAAGCCCCAAAGGTACCCATAAACCCTTTGGTCACCCAAAAATCTCCAATGGAATCCATTAATACCTTTGTTAAAATATGTATTTATATATATATACTAATAAAAATCCAAAATCATCATTAAAATAATAAAAATGTAAAAATATTGCATTATATTTCATGTCATTGCATTATACAATCATTTAAATTCAACATACCCATCATTATATTTTGCATTCTAGAGTTGCTCATACATGTCTAGCACTAGGTTTGTACACTAGCCATCCTTCAAAATCAACTTTGTCAAAATTTATTATTAAGACCCATCTACATTACAATCATCATTTCCATCCACATTCCCCACCTTTCATATTTGTGTATGTTTCCCTTCACCTAGTCATTTGTTATAAGGCATCATTAGGGTTTTTGGTAACTCAACCATCTCTAGTTTTATTTTTATATTTTGTAGAAAGCTATCCTAATTTTTAGATGATAGATTCTTGCTTTGATTATACCTTGTATATGTCATAATCCCAACACATTATCATATTAATAAATCCAAGTTTTGCATAAGAAAAGATGAAACCTACAAAGTGGTCCATGTTACCTTAAGCAAAAAGTTTACTTTGCTCATCCCCCTATGTGCATGGTTCAAAAATGATAATAATTGACAAAAGGACAAGCTCCTCCCTAGCCAAAGCAATAAAAATCCCTTGGCAAGTACCCAAAGAGCAAAAAATACAAAAGCAAAAATCCCTAAAATAAAAAGTGTTTTTTACCACTAACAAAAGTAAAATAAACAATGGTTCTCAGCACTACAAAAATCCCTTGGTCACTAGAACAAAAATGAGTAAATACCTTAAGGGATTCAAAAATAAAAGAAAATAAGGGAATATTGAACTTGAATCCCTAGAATTCTCAGCATTTGACAACCATGAGGTGATCCTCATTACAGGTTGGGTGGCATCAAGCCTGCCTGGCAATGGTGGTATCCTTACACATGAAAATATGTCTATCACATTAGAGACCTTCTTTTGTATAGACCAATGTTATCTTGCGAATGAGCTAGATTTTGGTAGCCTATATTACTTAATGGTCTAATCCAACTAACATACAAAACTCAGGATCATGATACTAGCAGGGTGATCTTCAGTACAAATGGGTTGCATAAATCTTGTTTGGTACTGGGGTAACTTTATGCATTATTATAGCCATGAAATCTCATGCACACTGAGGGATATTGAATATCTTGGTCATCCTAGTAGATTTATACCTTGATAAAAATTATTGCATGGTTAATATATAGCTTTTGACTAGTTCACTAGAGTGTTTGAGTCTCATGAAAACCTCAAGGACATTCTATAACATATTACTATTCATTGCATTCCATACCATTTTATCACATGTTTGTTAGTTCACATTTTCACAGTCCATTACATAATCTTATGATAATGTTAAAAATGAATCGATGAATTTTATACAGTTTATGGTGCTATCATCTATTGTGTCAAATAGTATTCATAATTCATTAGTACAAATTAACAAATAATCCATTTCATTATGCATACACACATGCACATATCATCAACTAAGATCATATTACAATACATGCATCCATGATAAGAATCCATAAAAATATCAATAAATTAAACATTAACATCTCATACATCTAATAAAGCAATAAGGAAACATATGACGACAATAGAAAAACTCATATGTATATATATGGGGTAAAAATATACATCATAATCCAAAAATTGCCCGTAGGCTAAAATCAAGTGGATCCTCATACCTCATGCTCCCACTATCCAAAAATAACCATATAGTCTCAAAATCCATGGTCACACAGGACCATCACCATAACTCTCACCACCACCCTTAGTCATCACTCATCGAGAGCTCCTAGATCTGATCCCCAACCCTATATGATCTCCTCATAGAGCTAGGATACCCCATCCTTGTATAAAACTACCTCGTATAACTCTTTGTACTCTGATGGGACCCACTAGCAGAATGATGAGTTGGTAAGCACCCTCTAAGACGTGCTACATCATCCTCCAAATCCTATGTGTATGATAACTCCTCTCAACGATGAGCGTGGTAGTCACCCAATAAAGTTTAGAGTTGTTTCACCCACCCTCATAGCCTAGCTACCTCGTCACTACCCAATATCTCTTGTATTGAGCTGCCTACTCTAACCTATGACCAAAAAGTACCTAGCTCTACTACCTGTGCCTTAATAAATATTGCCTACCTCTCAATATTTTCTTGAGAAGTCTACACCTATGCATGTAGGAGAGCCCTATCCTCTATTTATTCCCTCCACTCTTGTATCCCTATAATCAACTCATCTTATAGCTCAACAATGGTGGCATCTCATACTATCAAACATACCTACACTCCTTGCTCATTAGAATCATCCTCATCATAGTCCTCCTGTTGATCCTCCATATATATGCTATCCATCCACTCATCATCTATTTTATAATTCATATTATGATCCTCTGATTATATCTCATTATCATGTATCTCACCTAATTTTGGCTCCTCCTCATCTAGAGCCTTATTTGAAGTCGCATCTAGAGCCTCCCTACAATCCTCCTATGTCACTGCATCTATACCACACCCTAGTGGTACCTCCCCTCGCCACTGGTGCATAACCCACTAGGAGTCGTACTAGGGTCATGCACAGTGGTGAGTATTTTCAAATTGGGTTAATATTAGGATGTCCAAAATTGGAAATTGGTGAATATTAGGACCCTTGATGTCGGCCTATTCACCTAAAATTTTTAGGACTAATTATTTCTTAGGGTCGATTTGCCACAATATATATCCAAACATAGGCATATTTGTACTCGTTGGAAATCTCATTTTGATCCTGATATAATGCTGGTATTTTTATGAAGTTATAAGATAATTTAATAGGTCAAAAATTTCCCCAAATATTACATTACTTTTTATAGCTTTAAATACCCCCAAATTTCAGTGTGAAGATGATTGATTTGATTTTCTTAGGATTCACCTTAATTCACTATTTTTACAAGTACATTTTGGGTCCAACCCCTTATGCATAACCCTGAGTCATACTATATTATATTTCTTGCATCATATTGCTCAAATATGATTGTTGTAAGATCTACCTCCTCTCCAAATACCTCCACTAAAGGCCAAGTAAGTTTCCTCTTATCCGCACGATGTTGGTAGATCACTGGCTCATTAGGCAATTGCTAGCATAATCTAAACTTTTGCATCACTCGAGCATATGGAAAATACTATCACTTGGTCCTATGTCAACCAAATAACCATATCCCTCGCTATACCCATAAAAGTTTCACTTTAGCCTCAGACTATACTGGACAATATCTATATGGTATTTAGGTAACCTCATCTACCCTGAGTCATGTAAAGGAATTTGCATAGTGATCAATCATACCTACATAATGATAGCTCTAACCTATTTTTTCGTTCTGCTACCATAGGATCCTATATCCTATATCCACATTCATGAGTTTTACCCATATATTTTAAGGTAGTCCCCACAATCGATCCATGACAATGTGCTGTCATCCCCACACCTGCAATAGAAAGCTGTAGCCCAATAATTTTCACCCATGGAAATGAATCTTGTATAGCTCATCATAAAGTTGTGCTATCAAAGTAGTGCTCCATTCCATAACTAACAACCTCTCTATGGTGCACTCTACAAGTGAAAATGCCAACTCCAAAAGGTTCCAAGGAAACCTGGCTCCTGATGAGTTTGGCAGCAACATGTTGGATATAAGCATCATTAGCAAGGCATGTCTCCTAGTCAAGACCTCTTCCTCATACCATAGATCCACTAGGATGCCCTTACTAGGCAAGTCTTGTAATGTTTATCAAAATAAGTAAAATTTGGTAGACGTCCTCTAACATAATTATCATATCCTTAGTCAACAAGTGAAAGGTGTTGGTGTGAGGATCCCACAGATCTATCAAAGTTTTTAGGTAGGTTATGTCTCCCATCATTAGATCTAACCATATCACTTACTTAATACCAATGGCATCAAGCCATTTCCAATCATCCTCTGTTAGTAGGTCCCTAGCAGTATTAAAGAGAGTTAGAAATTGATACCGACTCTTGATCACCTGGCAAGGGCAAGCAAGTTTAAACAAAACAACTAAAAATAGCCACATTTTTCTTTCACAATCTTGGTCATGCAATATGCTCAAAATATAAGCTCCCCACCTAGGGACGACCAACAAAAATAAGCAAATAACCTTATAAAAATATAAAAAAACAAAAAAAAATGTAGAAAAATAAAAAATAAAGCACAAAATAATAAATGTTACCACTAATGAGGTTCATTTACTAAGATTTAGTGTGTTTCATTGGCAAACACAAAAATAATTACAAAATTAATAAAGGATAGTAGCAAATTCAGCCCTTACCCATATCACACAACTCTACCGCTCATAGAGTCTACAGGCTAGCTCATGGTGATTGTGGTATGGTTTCAATAGTGCTTCACTTCACAAAATCACTCTCCTACTCCTCACCTCTCAATATTCCAAGTCAAAAGTGTGCAAATAAGCCTCTTTTTGACAAATTTGATCTTAAATAGCCCTAGAATAAGCATGGACGCACCAAGGTGGGATAATCACAAAATTTGGTGATTTTCCCATCCTAATACATCCATGAATGTTGTATCCATCTCACCCTAGGATGACCACAAAAAAAAAACAAAAAAAAACATAAGAAAAAGGCCTAAAAACCACCAAAATATTAAGAAAACTGATAAATTTCACAATGGGTAAATTTGAGGGAACCCTAAACAAGTCATTTTAGTCAAGAAAATCATCACTTTAATTACTGGTCATTCCCTCATTGATTCATCGCTTGAGGGGGTAGTGTTAATTAAGAATTCATAATCAAAATCAACACTAAAACACTCAAAAGTGCAACTTGCATACATTCAAAAGAATTATTAACAGAGACAATTTCAATCCCATGTTGGGGCACATAATTAAGCATTAATTCCACAAAAAAAAGTCTTGATCTCCTTGAAGCCTTAATACGACTTCCAAAATAGGCTTATAAGAAAAAAAGGAACCAAGACCAAGTATACCATAAGACTAAACCTATTTGAACGGTGCAGCTAAAAGTTTTACTAAAATCAAATCCTTCAAATATGTCAAAAGTAAGGATTCCAAGAATGTATGCTTATTTCATGATGGGGGCATCTAAATTTGGTTAGGTTACTAAATAACCTTAGTGACTTGATAGTTTAGTCATCTATTTTTTCTTCGCACTCTATTTCACATAATGCATCCAAAAAAGGGGTACTTGTAGATACTAAAATTACATCAATCAGATTATATTGCCAAGACACACTCTTATCAGTACCATATGGCCTCCTTGGACAACCCTCAGGAGTTAAATAGTGGTCGTTACCAGTTTTGGTATGTTTAAACCCATTTTTAGGAATTTTGGGCCATGCAGCCATGCTCACCCCACCCCAAGATGGCCAGCAAGTTCATGGCCACCCCAATTTAATGTGGACACCAACATTCATCCCTGGGTGGTACAAACACCAAAAACCACCCCTTGGGAATGACCAAGACCCTAGACTCTTAAAAAGTAAAGGGTGGGATAAATGACAATAAAATTCTACCATTTATACTGCCTATTAATTTATGATATATTGAGGTCAAATAAATTTAGTCACAAACCTAGAAATTAGAGGTCTGAATTGGAGGTTTCTCCCACGCAATGCATGGCAAGATTTTGAAAAATGGTAGCACTTTCCTCGCATGGCCAAACTTACCCATTTAACCTTGTGCTCTCTTGAGCTATAAAGTGGAGCCAATACACCCAATTTAAAAAAGTTTCTTTTACAATATTTCACCATGAGTGCTGTCGAGATTCAATCCCCCTTTCACCACATGTTTTTCCTTGAAATATCCATCAATCGAAGGAGATTTCCAAGTGATCCCAAATATACAAATTCATTTCAAAACCCATCCATTTTAGTGAATTTGATCATAAAATTCAATGAAAACACCCCTAAGAATAGTTTGAACTAGATACTAGAAGAATTGGAGGTAAAAACCACCAGGTTTGGTAGCCACCCCACCCCAATGTGGTTAACAGTTCCAATTGCAACACCTAGGGATGGTCATGGATTCTGCATCTGATTTCATATTTGATTTAGCATAGATCATTTCTACATTAGAATATATGCAATATACTAAGTTTTGGTGCAATTTTGAGTAGTTTTGTACCTTCTATTATGCTTTTTGCATTTCCTATTCACTACTACATGCATCTCTTTGATATTGTCTCAATCTGCATGTGCTATTAATGAATTTGAGTTATTTTTCTATAGATCCAGGTATCTTAGCATGCAAAGAAGGAGCTACATGTCCGAATATAGATAGATATCTTGGGCAATTCGTGAGTGCGGGGAAGGCCTTGAAGCACATTTGATTCATTGAAAGATATATCCTTTGACACTTTGTAATTATTGTATCAATTCAGAGTGCTCAAGGGGAAACATTGTAACCATAAATTTGACAAGTTGATTAATATAAAGAGGACCCCATTTATTATATATTGTTATTATGTTTACATTAAATGTCGCTTTTGAATGGTTAAATCTTCCTCTCTACACATAATGCTTTATTTTCTATGAAGAATGAAAAAGCTCCTAGTATGGATGGTCTTCTAGTGGAGTTTTATAAATAATGGCATATCCTTTCCTTAGATATTTATCGTGTTTACCTAGAATATCTCCAAAATAATTCTCTTTGATCTTATATCAATGTAGGATTACTAAAACTTATTTCTAAAGGAAAGACTTGAAATCAAATCTCCAATTGGAGATATATTACCATCCTCATTTTTTCATACAAAATCATAGCTAAAGTAATAGCTTTAAAAATAAAACGTGTTGCACAATCTATTGTTTGACTAGAACAATCTAGTTTTATTAAGGGTCATTATATCTTAGTTAATCTTATGATGTCTTGGGAAAAAAATGATTAACTATCAAATCCAATCAAAATACCTTCTTTGTTAATTACATTTTGATAAAGCATATGAAAAAATCATATGAGATTTTATTCTTCGTATGCTTTCTTGTCTTGGTTTTGGTCCAAAATTTTGTAATCAAACTGGTACGCTCTTTGGTGATACTTCAACTTGTGTTTAGTTTAATAGATATTTATTCCCTTTCTTCCCTCTACAATACTCTATTAGATAGGATTTCCCTCTTACTCCATTTTGTATGTTTTAGTTGTTGATGCTCTTGGTTGTCTTCTTCATAAGGCTCAATATTATGGCCTCATTGAAAGTATTTAGCTTCATAGGGATAAACGTGCTCTTAAATCATATTTTGTTGATGATTCCCTTATTTTTATTCAAAATACCTAGCAAGAGGTGGAAACTGTTAAAGAGATTATACATTTATTTTGTGATATTTTTGGCTCTCGTATCAACCACTCTAAAATAAAATTCTTCTATACTTCTTCCAATCCTAATGGTTTCAAATCCTTAGTTGAGTGGAAGATCATCCCTTATGGAATGATTTTTCATTACTTGGGAATCCCCCATGGGATTAATATTTCTCCTAAAGATACATGGAATTGGGTTATGAAAAAACTTTAGTAGAAGTTTAATGCATGGCCAACTCAGTTTATATCCTTAGAAAGACTCAAGCTATGAATAAAGTTATGACAACCTCCCATGTTTACTACTTATTTTATTGGATGGCCTCAAAGGATACCTCTAACAAATTTACTCAGGTCATTCATAAATTTTCATGAACTATATGGAATGGGAAGGTAGGCATAACAACCATATCATGGTAGCTTTGTACTCAACCAAAGTCTTTAGGAGGTTTGGGTATTATTGATCCTCCTACCCATAGCAAATGTTTAGTTACGAAATAGGTTGCTAAAGCCATTACTAGAGAGGAAAATTAGAAACACCTATTTCAATATAGAATCTCCCAAGATACTCACAAAGGTAAATGGAAATAAACCCCATGGAAGGACAAGGTCTTTAATGCACAATAATTAATATTTAAATGATCTATTCCTCATACCCGTAATTAAAAAACTTGGCAATCTATTTATCATTTATTGGCTTGGAAGTCTAACTAGTTACGAGCTGCTCAATTCTCACTTGGACCTAGATTTGAAAATGTTTTTTATTTTCCTCTTCATTAAAGGAGTATTATGGCCTTGTTGTGACTTCCATTTCATGTGGTATCCTTATAAAGTTAGAAACCAGAGTGACAGGAGATGGCTTAATGACCATAGAATTTCTTTCATTAAATTTAGTTGGATCTACAAAATTATTTTGTGCCCTTTGCCTTTGACCTCTAAAATAAATGTCAAGTGGAAAGTCATTTTTACCAATGCCCAATGGAAGTCTCTTGTTGTTCAAATTTGGAAAGTTCTTGTTGAATTGAAAAATTAGCTTCTTAGAAGGCAGGTTCTACATCAAAAAATTCCAACTTATAAAACTTGTTGGAATATATTGCATTATTGGGTTCCTTACTAATGTACCTTCATGGGTACATATTTATATTAGGAGTATATTAGGACTTAAATACTTCATTAAATCAATATAATAAATTCATAAGTATTAGAATGTGAAATGATGTAAATGTGCATGTAGTCCACATGTACATAAGTCCTTATAATAGAATAGTGAGGATATTGAAGGTAAAATATTGCATTTCATTATAAATAGACCTTCATAGAATAGAAAATAGAGAACATTTTGGAGTACATAGGTTGAGCAGTAGTAGATACAATGTATATCCCTTTTTGCAAATATGGAGAGGTTGTGACCTCCATTGATGAGCATTGTATATTTTAGTGAGATTTCTTAAATGATCATTTATTGTATATTGTATAAAGTTTTCTATCATTTTTCATACATATTAGCTAGACATTATTATAGTTATAACATTGCATGCTTATTTCCATACTTGTGGTTGCATTTCCTTTAAATTTAAAGCTTCAAAAACTAACAATGGTATCAGAGAACTAAGTAGATCAAGAGGAAATAGTGAGAGCCACAAGAGTGATAGAGAGGAGATTGTAAATATTATTTTTAGATTTTTGAATTTTTTTTTGGCTAGATTTTTCCATAGATTTGCAAAAAATCTTGTGAAGACTAGAAATCAGTATTGAATTCACTAGATTGACAATCCAACTAGTAAATATTGTTTTCTATAGATTTACAAGAATTCCTATTATCATTGTGTAATTATTTGTTGCAGAAAAAAGGATATTTAAATAGATTTGATAAGCTTTCTACAAGAGCTAGGAAGCATATCATATTTTTGAATCAATCTGGTAACTAAATCAACAAGTTGGAGGTTGAATATTTGGAGGCCTAAGGAGAAAGGTCCCATTGAAATATTTGTTTATTTAGGAATCCTAGTTGAATATTGAGGATAGATCTAGTGGTCAAGGAAGCCACATTGAATATTGTAAATATAGGAAGGAGTTCCTAGAAAGAAGACCCCATTGAAGGAAGAAGATACTAAAGGAGAAGATTCCTAGTGAATATTGGAGATTGGTAATATCCATTGAATATTAAAAACTTCACATTGAATAAGAGGTCAATAGAAGGCCCTATTGAAAAACTTCCATAGTTGAATATTGAGGATAGACAAGGACTAAAAAAATTCCTATTGTAAATTTTAGTAACAATGGATTTAGAAGATCCAAGGAGTAGATATCATTGCAAAACTACAATAGTTGAATATTTTAGAGATCAAGGAAGGTCTCATTTAAGGTTTTGAAAAACTATAATATTGAATGCCCTAGGAGAGGTCTCAAGGAGAAACAAGGAGAAGGCTTGGTAAGCCTAACTGAAGGATTTCCTAGAATAACTCATTGGAGAAATTTACTACCAAGGAGAGGCTCCTGATAGTAAATAAATTGGGGCAATTATATCCATCCAAAAACAAGCATAAAGGTGAAATATTTAGCAAGAAGTTTATCACATTTTGGAGTAGTTTGGAGAAGATATCAAGACTTTTAGAATCTTGAGAAGAAGTCCATTAGATAGGCCAAGTTTTAAGTCATAATTAAACTAAGAATTTGATAAGATAAAGGAGATAAGAAAAGCCACCAAATATAAGATATTTGGGGATTTCCATTAAAGGCTTAAAGGTCATTTCAAATATAGGATATTTGTAGATTTCTATAGGATATTATTGAAGAGTTCTTGAGGGTGATTTGGAGGAATTTCCTACAAAATTTTTGGGATTCAAGGATAGCGATTTGGAGAAGGGTTTGGCTGCTTTACAGTTTGAATTTTTTTAGATTTGAGAAAAAAAAGAAAGAAAAAATTTGGTAGCATTGGTAGCTTATAAGGTTCATATTTTAGAGGTACATATTGAAGGAGTATTGGAGCCACAAAATCACAGTGTTGGGCAGCAAATTAGTGGAGTGTTGAAGCTACAAAAAGGTAAGCTATAGAATTATTTTTGGATAGCATAGAAGAGATGCAATATCATATATGAAAGGCAAAAATTTAGGTGACTTAAATAACCATAATCATCATCATATACAAAGATATAAAGGTATGTAACAAATGTGTAAAAATATTTATTAGTTGAACTTTTATATTTGGATTTCATTAAAGTTTATTGAGCACTAGTTTCTAGATTTAAAAGTTGCACAATAGGTTTATATTTGAAGTCTTAAAGGGAGTGAATAATTTATAATTTTCAATGTTTAACCTGCACAAAATAATGTAAGATAATATATTTTTAGAGAAGGAAAATATCAACATTCTATTGATCGTTCTATGTAAAGCAAGACTTTACAAATTTGCATATAGAATCGTATAAAATCTAGTGGAAAACTTGGGTTATTAAGTGACCAATCAAGGAAGGTATTGCCAAAACATTTGAAGGTAATATTGACTTTAGATTTATCTCAGCACTTCGAGAGGCCAAGAGAGTTGATTTAAAAACACTAGGGGTAAACATCTATCTCATCATACTCTACATTTGTATAACACCTCATTAGAGCTATTCAAGAGAAGCTATACAAGTAAAGTATTTCCAAGGAAAATGGGAGATATATTAAACATCATCTACCTATCTATTTTCCAAGAAAATCAAGAAGAGAAGTCATTAATAGAAAGAGAAAATAAGAAATTGTTTTTAGACTTCTATAATACGTATCCATTCAAGGATCATTGAAAAAAATGTAGGAGAAGCTATTAGATATTCTAAGAATATACAACATTATAAGGTATAATGTGATAACCTTTGGTGAAGAAAAATCAAGGTACCTTACATATTTGATAGCCTTTGGTGAAGGCATCATAGTGAAACTCAGTAATATCTACCTCCAAGCGATAAAAAATGGATAATGCAATAATCGTAGGGTTTTTTCCACATAAAAGCATTGAGAGTAGCATTGTTGGAACTAAGAGTAAGCATAATTTTATCCACACACTTGCACCAAATCAAGTATTGAATTTAGCTAGGATACACAACATGGAAGTCATTGTAGTTGGTAAAGCACCAAATCAAGTATTGAATTTAGCTAGGATACACAACATGGAAGTCATTGTAGTTGGTAAAGCAAAATCAAATATTTGCAAGGAGAAGACACATCAAAATTACAATGCATATCCTTCAAGTTTGAATCAGATTTGAGGAATTACCCATTTATAAAGAAACCATGTATAGATTATTGGAATTATTTAGGAGCATTAAAATATAACCATATATACTAGAAAATTGTTGAGAGAATCAACATTATTTCTCTCAAGTAAAGTGATTGGAAATATTGATTATTGAAGTACTAGAATAGCATCATAGTATGCAGAGAATGAATGTTAAGTGAGTAAGAGAAATAATTTGTATAGCCCAAGGGAGTTATGGCAAAGTGGTGAAGGTGTTGTACCACATGGAATAAGGCATCTCATGCACACCATAGATAGTCGCCACTACATCGAAGGTATCTCAATAATGCATCATTAGAAGTATACATGGATAAAACATAATTATTATAATACCCTTGTAAGAAGTGTTAGGTTAGAGGCGTTGAAGGTAATAGATAAGGCATTCAATACCACTTGTTATTTGATGTTTGGAAGGTGCAGTATAACTTTTTAAAAGGAGTTAGGCAAAGAAAGTGCCACTTGGTACCATCCTTCCTACACTATGCTCTAACCCTATAGAGAGAACACTTAAAAATGAAGCACTAGAATAGTTCTCAAATAGGATGTGAGCTCAAAGATAATTCAAAGCAAAACTAAGGTAGCATTAAATAGTTGAGATAACACAAATTTTGACGAATAATAAATCTATCTAATGCACCTGTTGGAGAAATAAGGATGCAAGAAAAAATATCGACGTTGAAGGGCAAACCCACTAGTAGATTTGAAGTGCTCAAGTCAACAATAAAACATAAAAGAGAAGCATGCTCATTAATTGGATAAAATAGTGTATGGTAGTGAGTGAACATTGTAGAAGGCACATAGTTTGATGACAAAGGAGTGAAAAATATACACAACATCTTGAATTTTACAAGGAATCAATTGTCACCAATTTACAGCAGTTCGAGTTGATTACAAAGAAATTTCAAGACCGAGCTTAGTATTGGAAAGGTAAGAGTTATATTGTAAAGTTTATTAAGGTTGAAATCAGCTAAAAATTATAATCTAGGTAAATTAAAATATAGGAGTAATAAGGTTTTAATCTCTAGAAAAGCTTTTTGATTATCTTGAGAATGAAGTAGAAAATAGAAGGATTAAAATTTGTATTATTATTGCTTCAACTATTTACAAATCTCAAACAAGGAGACATAAGGATTAGTGAAACTTAAATTACAAATATATATTTTGTAACTAGGGATATATAAGGAATTCTACACCAAATTAAAAATAAATATGTAAACTTTTTCATAGCATTGATTAAAGGATTTGAAAATATTATTGATTTTATCTCATACTCATCCTACTACAAGACAACTTCATTAAACTTGAAAGTGCATAGTTCAATAGGAGAAATAAGAGTTGATTATTATCATTACAAAAAAAAACTAAAAGGTGAACTAACAACTATTAAGCACTTTATCAAGCATATAGCTTATCACTAGGGAGACATAAGGAGTTCTACAAAACCTAAGTCTTGAAAAGTTTTATCAAGATAGTTCACATTCTCTAAACTAGGGAGTTACAAGGAAACATACTAGGACCATCATGACAAAAAATAAATTAATTTTTATAGGATATCAAATAATTAAAGGTCCAAACTACTTCTCATGGAAAAATAAAGTAAGGACAATCTTGATATTTAAAAATCTTTGGAAAATTGTCAAAGGAATAGCCACTAAACCTAATTTAGGTGATACAGAGATTCAAAAGTTTGAAGAAAGCGATGCAAAAGCTTTAATGATAATAAATTTTGCCATCATAGATGAAATAAAACTTTATATTAGATCAATAGGTACACATTAAAAAGCTTGAAAAACATTAGAGAAAATATTTGAAGGAAAAAATAAAGCTACTATCTTAAATATTAAAACTCAATTACATTCCTTGAAAATGAAAAATGGTGAAAGCGTATAACTATTCCTTAGGAATGTAGCAGATATTAAAGGGAAATTATTAACCTTAGGAGAAGTAAAAGATACATTTCTTGTTCAAGTAACCATAAGAGGACTTTCTGATAGCTATAAATATGTAGTTACGTTTTTACAAGTCCTAAGTAAAGATACTTCATTTGATGAGTTAGTCAATATTCTTCAAGAATATTAGGTAGAAAATATAGTTAAAGATGAAATGACTAGTAATGCATTGGTCTTAAAGGACAATCCATAGGAAAATATTGCATCATCCTCAAAAGTATGAAGACCTTAAAATAATCAATATTGTCATGTATGTAGGAAGAAAGGACATAACACTAACTATTGTAGATTCAATCCTAGAAACTAGGATCAGGAGAATAAGATAAATTATGGAAACCACAAAAATAGGGTATTACAACCAAGATAGTATCAACCTAAAAATCAATAGTTTCAGTGTCCATATACTCCTCAAAATCAATACCCTCAATTTGAATATCATGGAGGGAATTAGAAACAATACTTAGCACAAAGGATTCAAGAAAAATATAACTAGAAGAGTCAAAATATGAACATGAAGTTCAAGCTCTTTCAACAATAGTAACATATCATGAAGACACTAACTATTTATTTGAATAGGACTCAAACAATAAAGGAGGATACAAAATCTAGAACCAAAATCAAGATTCTTATTGAAGACTAAAGTCTTCAAAAACCAAACAATGTAATAGAGGGGGATGTTGGAATATATTACATTATTTGGTTCCTTACTAATGTACCTTCATGGGTACATATTTATATTATGAGTATATTAGGACTTAAGTACTTTATTAAAGCAATATAATAAATGCACAAGTGTTAGAATGTGTAATGATGTAAATGTGCATGTAGTCCACATGTACATAAGTCCTTAAAATAGAATAGTGAGCTATCATAGGAATATTGAAAGCAAAGAGTTGCATCTTATAAATAGTCCTTCATAGAATATAAAATAGAGATGATTTTGGAGTGCATAGGTTGAGTAGTAGTAGATACAATGTAGATCCATTTTTGCAAATATGGAGAGGTTGTGACCTCCATTGATGAGCATTGTATATTTAAGTGAGTTTTATTATATGAGCATTTATTAAGTATTGTATTAATTTTTCTCTCATATTTCATGCATATTAGTTAGGCATTATCATAGTTATAACATTGCATGCTTATTTCCATACTTGTGGTTACATTTCCTTTAAGTTTAAAGCTTCAAAAACTAACAAAACTCTAGATCCAATTTTACATATTTCTCCTGAATGCAAATTTTGTAATGCTTTAGATGCTATTATTCACTTGTTTTAATTTATTGACATGACAAAAAAATTTTGGGATGTTTTTAACAATTTTTTATTCCCATATTTCACTAGATATTGGAAGCTTGTTCTTCTTGGTTTTTCCCAATAAGGTCATTGTCCCAAAATTTGGGATGTTTGTAGACCCATTTTTCTTGAACATATCTAGATGTTTAGATGCAAAAATGTGTTTACTGACTGCACTCCTCCATGTGATATTGTTTTAGCATACTTGTCCTTTGATATTGTGTTACATTTGGATCACATTCATTCCCATGTTGTTGGAAATTCTAATACACTAGATGTTACTAGTAGGCTTCATCAAATATTTTACATGATCCAAGATCTTAAAAAGTTCTAGAAAAATACATAAAAAAACAATAAACAATGATAAACTACTTCAAGAACTCAGTACTTCTTTTTCTTCCTTAAAGAATTCAAAATGTATAATGAATAACATGCTTAAAACATATTTGCATGATAATCTTCAACTATAATCTCCTTTGCTATCAAGGTTTTTTCATGTACTCTCACCAAAGGGGAATTTCACCTTGAAGATTTTGCACACACTAAGCACAGATCATCGATTGGAAGAAATCCTACTTCTCTTCCATATTATATATTACTTTACCTTGAAAGTCTCAATCATAATCATAAAATTTATCCAAGTCAAGGGATATAGTTCCTCATATCTTGTATATATTTTGTCCTTTGAAAGTTTTCAATCATTTCTTATTTTGTCCAAGACAAGTATATATGTTATCCTTCCATTTTTTCATCCTTGCTCTCACACTTCATCCTTCTTGAATTTTTGATTATTAAGAGGTCCTCATAGTATAGGGTATATACCACATAAATATAAATTATGATATTCATACGACTACTATCTATCTTACGCACACCTTTTAACCATTAAAATTTTAAGATGGATGCACACACCCACTCATCTTTGCACATTGTTCCTCACTTTTTTCTTTTATTTCTTACACACACACTCATATTTTTTTCTCATTTTTTATTTATCCATACACTCTCTTGCACACACCACACCCTTATCAGGTAGTACTCACTGGAACATCAATCAAAATTAACACCCCATACAGGATAAGCTTCATGACCACATGCGAGGGGCAACCTCCATCTTGGTCATTTGCGAGCACACATCCTAGCATGTATCTCATTCTCCCTGGTCATCTTAGCAAGTACTACACCCATAGCAGGTATCACTACACACTTGTCCATATTATTTAAGTATAACACCCTTCTTGGATATCTTCATGGCCACATGCGAGGGGTAGCCTCCATGTCAGTCACTTGCAAGCATACATCCTTACAAGGTTTTGTTCCTTTTTTCTCTTCTTTTCTCTCTCTATTTGACCTTTTGGAGCTTTGATTTCTTCTTCTTCTTTTATCCTCTTCTTTATTGTCATTTGTTTTCTTCTTCTTCTTTTTTCTTTCCTTTCTTTCTTCTTTTCATCTTCTCTCTTTTTTTAAATAAAGGGGTAAAAATTTATTGATAAAAGTCTGGATTACAAAGTACAGCTGAGCCCCCAACTAGGACTCAAATAAGCAACAAGACAGGTTAAATCACCAGATAAGGTCAACTCCAAAAGAGAACCAAAAAAAACAAACCACATTAAGTCTGAACATCCTTATGGATCAACTCCCATAGGTGTTGAGAATCCCCAGATGGGAGACTCTCCCAGTTATCAATACTCCGAGTATCCAATAGCTCAAAAGCCCTTTTGGCCAGGTAATCAATAACCCCATTCCATTCCCTTGGAATGTGCACAAAGGATATAAATTCGAACTCTTCACTCATTCTGAGAATCTGAATGATCACAGAGGCCAACTGCCAATTAACATCCTCCACTCTTTTGTTGTTTAAAAGATTAACCAAAATTTGAGAATCAGACTCGCAAAGAATATTGCACCAGCCAAGAGAAAACCCCCTTTGTAAGGCCTCAAGTATCGCTAGAGATTCCATAAGATTGTTGAAGTGAACACCTTTATAAATGGAAAAGAAAAAACTGACCAAGCCAACAGAATCTCTCCCAACACCACCAATTCCAGCATGTCTAGGATTGCCCCTGGATGACCCATCAGTATTAATTTTTAAAACTCCTCTAGGGGGCAGTCTCCATATACCCTCTCTCCTAACCTTCTTGCTAAGTTGAGGAATCCTACTAGGGCTAGAAGAATTCACACCAACCCCAAAAAAACCAAGGGCTTTTCGTACCTTCTCCTCCCTAGAGTCCAAATGGGGGTCCACATCACATTTACTATGGATAGTTTCTTGAACCATACATAGGATCCTTTGCTAGATCTATTGAATAGCCAAATGACTTCCCTCAAAAATGCGACGATTTTGTTCAAGCCAAATTTTCCAGATGATGCAGGAAGGGCCCAAATTCCAAGCCACTTGGAGGAAGGGGGCCTTGGATGGAGGTCTGCACAGACTACTCCAAAACTCCACCAGGGAGAGCACATGAAAACAAGGATGGTTCCAGGCACTCCATAAACAGTGCCAAATGTCTCTGGCAAGGGAGCATTGGAAAAATAAATGAGAAGATTCATCCTCATTCTTACCACAAAGGACACATAAAGAGGGACCCTGAAATCCCCTCTTCCTCAAGTTATCCCAAGTGAGGCATTTATTACGAGCTACCAACCAAAGAAAAAAGTTACATTTCAGCCAAGCAAATCTATTCCACACCTTTTTCCACCATGTGACAGGGAGACTCCCAAACTTTTTCTTATCAAGAACTTGATAACCATAGGATATAGAGTAGGTTCCCTTGGGATTAGGGTTCCAAGCTAGAATGTATTTATCCCTCAATGAATAACAATACCTCCATGCAAGAATAAGAGCAAGCACATCTCTATCATTAGCCAATCCCCCTTGGGGCCATTCCTACGGATCTTTCCATCTGTACATCTCCATATTTCCAAAATACTAGATTTTTTTAAAGTCCTCCACATGAGACCAGCCCGCTTCCAAGAAAAAATGCTTAGGGAATGTAACCTGGGATATTGAGTCAAGATAGGAGGGTGGCCATCCCAATAATCCTCCCAAAAAAGAACATCTGATCACCGATTGCAAATCTAGAACAAACCCTTCTTAATTAAATTAGCTCCTCTTTCGGAGTGTCCCGGATAACTGGAACCTTTCCCAACCAAACTAACTCTAGGGATATCTGCCTCAGAAATACCTCTCAAGTATTTATAAGATAATATTTTAGCCCAAATATTATCTTGAGAGGTACACCATCTCCAATAAAGTTTCACAGCCAAAGCCTGCCCAGAAAGAGTTGCCTATCACAACCCAAGGCCTCCCTCTTGAATTGGCCTACAAATGGAATCCCATCTAACCAAACTCCATTTAGATTGATCAAGTTTGCTAGACCACAAAAACTATCTTGACAAAGCATCCATGTCCTTGATGAAACGAGGAGCTGTTTGCACAAAACATCTATAAATGGGTAAAGCTTGAATAACAAATTTTAAAAGCAATACTCTACCTGCAGAGGATAGCCATATGAAAGTCCAGTGATTTACCTTCCTTCTAAACTTATCAAGTATAGACTGCCAAGAAGATCTAGGCAGAGGATGAGATGAAATCAGAATCCCAAGATAAATGAAGGGGGGAGTCCCAACCTGGAATCTTAGAATGCGAACAATCCTGGCTTGAATAAGAGGGTGGGTATTGAAGAAGAAAATAAAAGATTTGTACTCATTAATCACCTGTCCAGAAGCACCAAGATATATTTCAAGAGACTATCTAATGCTTCTAGCTTCCTTGATAGTGGCAACACCCAAAAAAGTAGTATCATCAACAAATTGAAGGTGGGAAAGAGGTGGCAAACTATTATCCCACTTCCACCCCTGAATGAGACCATGCCTAACCTGAGACTTGAGTAATCTGCCCAACCCTTCTGCCATAATGATAAACAAATAAGGAGATAGAGGATCTCCTTGCCTCAATCCCCTTGAGGCCTCAAACAGCTCCGATGTCTCGTTATTAACAAGAACAAGGAATGAGGAAGAAGAAATACAGCTCATCACCCATTTAATCCATTACTCCTCAAAGCCAAAAGAAGTAAGAACTTTTTGAAGAAAGGACCATCTAACTCTGTCATAGGCTTTTGCCATGTCCAACTTAATGAACATAGTTTTCTCCTTAGAAGTTTCCATTGAGTGAATAGCTTTTGTAGCAATAACAACCCCATCCATGATTTTTCGGCTAGCAACAAACCCACCTTGCTCCTCAGAGATGATTTTGCTCAACCATATCTTTAGCCTCTCAGCAATAATTTTTGTGATGATCTTATATACAACATTACAAAGAGCAATAGGCCTGAACATATCCAGGGAATTCGCTCACTATTTCTTGGGAATAAGCACAAAAAAGGTAGCATTTAGGGACCTTAGCATCTGTTTGTTCTTTTGGGACTCACAGACCACCTCCAAAAGGTCAAATTTGATTAACTCCCAAAACTCTTGATAAAATTCAATCGAGAATCCATCCGGACCTGGGGCTTTCCCCTTTTTCATCTTGAATACAACACTTTTCAGCTCCTCAAGGGCAATTGGACCCATCAAGTGCTCATTCATCTCTCTAGAAATAATCGAGGGAATATATTTTAGAATATTTTTTTCTTCCTCATCATCTGAGAGGGCATCCTCATTGAAGAGAGAAAAAATACCTCTTAGTCTCTTCTGAAATATCCCTAAAAGAAGAAAGCAATGCACCCAGAGTATTAACAAGAGAGGTAATCAGGTTACCATTACGACGATCCTTAACAGAGTTATAAAAGAAGGCTATGTTCCTATCCCCTTCCTGAAGCCAATCTACTCGAGCTTTTTGTTTCCAAAAAAATTCTTCCCTCGCTTCCCATTCAGCAAGGTCTTTTACAGCCTCAGATTCCTCAACAAGAATCTCCTATGTGAGTCCCTGATCTCTAATCTTCCTTGAAGCTTCTTCCACCCTCCTAAGAGCTGCCAGCTTAGCCAAGGAAAGGTTACCAAAATTTAGTCTATTCCATCTCTTCAATTTATGCTTAACAAATTGTAGTCGCTTCATAAAGGAGTACATAGCGGTGCCATGAGGAGGTTTGCCATTAGTCCACCAGCCTCACATGAAATCATGAAGCTTAGGATCTTGTAGCCACATAAGTTGAAACTTAAATGAGGGATTATTTTTTAGCCCTAACTCCAGAGCAGAGAGTTTGATAAGCCAATGATCAGATCCTCTACCCTCCATAATCACATAACTAGTGCTTCTATTATTGCCAATCCAAAAACTAGAGATTAGAAACCTATCTAGTCTCTCTGAAATGGATTATTCCCCACATCTTCTATTATGCCAGGTAAATATCCCATTATCTGGCTTGATTTCAACCAAGTTCAAGGCCCGGATATGAGCATTGAAGACAGAAGAAAAAATCTCAAGATGATCAATCCCACCACATTTTTCCTCTAGACAAGTGATAGAATGGAAGTCTCCAGCCAAAATCCATGGGTACAGGGGAGCCAGACTTCTCACAAAGCCAATGTGCTCCAATAAATTCACTTTACCATTGTAATCAATAGGAGCATACATGTTTGTAAGTAGGATGGTCTCACCAGATTCATTATCATGCTCGATCATCGAAATAGACCACCTGTTGGAAATCCAGGTAAGAGGAGAGATCTTAACTGGATCCCATAAACAAGCAAGGCCACCAGCATATCCACATGCACCAATACACTAACATTGCCCCTTTATCCACAACTTGGGAGCAATATTGAACAAACTATCAATAGCTAATTTAGTCTCCTGAATAAAAACCACATCCGAAGAATGAACACGAATCAAATCATGAACAACTTTTTGTCTAGGGATGCTGTTCAACCCCCTTACATTCCATGAAAGTATGATCATTTTTTGGGGTTATAAAAATGGGAGTCCAATGTTCTCACCAAACCTGACTCTACCAAAGTCTCCCCCATTAACTTAATTTTATCCTCGTCTTTCTTCCGACCCACCTTCATATTCTTATCTGAAGCATTTTTTTTAATTATTTTATGCTGCAATCCCAACACCGTAGGAGTTTTATAGTCCATTTATGGCTGCATCAGTGCCTAGGTAGGAGAGGGCATATCTAAATATATGCTATTTTCTATGATAACTTCACTTCCAAGGCTAGGGCCAACCATATCACCTATACTCGGAACCAAAGCCCTCTGTTCTTCATTTAAACCCCCTATATCTGATTCCCTTGGTTCCACCTCATGAAGAGACAACTGATTTGGTCATGTTATATCTATAACAGGTAGCGATGTTTCAGGTATCTCCACACACTGATCAAGGTTCTCTAGAATTTCAAAATGGTTGAGTTGAGCATGTGGCTGGTTATCCTTACTGTCTCTTTTTGCCTTTCTTCCTTTGTTTCGAGGTTTTATCGTAACAAAGACTTCCTTATATTGATCCCCCTCCTTTGTTGGGGCTTTTCCTTTATCCATATTTTGTACAGCTCAAGAGGGCCCAAGATTTAAAGCCACAGGCAGGACAAACATAGGGCATTTTCTTTGTAAGTGGCCATATTCATGGCAAATTCGACAATGAAATGGAAGAGCTTCATAGTCAAGTTTTTGAACCCATGTGGTTGATCCGAACTATATTTCAATAGAATATGGAATAGGATTGTTTAAATCAATTTCAACACAGATATGGGCAACAGAGATTACCTTTTTATCCAGCGTCTGTTGTGACGGTCCAACCGGCTTCCCAAGCAGAAGGGCAATCATATGCAAGATGTCATTTCTCCAAAATTCCAATGGGAGCCACGAAAACCGAACCCACATCGGAACCTGTGATGACCGCTCCTCTGATGGGTTGAAACCCACATGCCAGGGTTTAAGAAAGAGTCCCGCTTGGTTACAGAAAGAGGGACCTCCTTCAAATGCTTTGTTATGATCTGCAAGACAAGAAAAAACTACCATAAAATAGCTGTTTGCACTCGGCATCACCTCCACATCACCTTTAGGGTTCCAAGTCTTCCTAACCCAAGCCTCCACAAAGGGAAGAGAAATTCGAATGCCCATAAATTTACCAATAAGTGCATGTTTGGTTAAATACTCCACATCTTCTGCCACCAAGTCTGGTTGAACCACTAGAACCAGCCTGGCTTCACAACGTTCCAAACATCCATTGTTATTTAATAAGCGATTCCTGGCATGCAATGGGAAATCCCGTTCCTTCCAATCATTTTTAAATGAAATACCAGCACTAGCATGCATGTTCTATGACGGACCTGATGCCATCACTACATTCCTCCAGTTTTTCATACCTCCTCCAGAAACTGCTGTCATCCCCCCCCAAAAAAAAAATTAAATTATTTCTTAATTATCGTTTAGAAACCTCTTCTTTTCATCTTCTCATCCATGCATTTCATGTTGCATTTATTTTAGATTGCATTCAAATATTGCATTAGTTATCTTCACTCATTCATTTAGTTGCACCCATCATGAATTGCACTCATTATGTTCATAATCATCACCATGCATAAAATATCACTTAAAAACTTCAAAAATTTCATATAATGCACACACATAAAATAACAAACACACATCAGTTCGTTCTTCTTCTCCACATGGTAAAAATAAATTAGGGTTTTTTTACCCCTTTGGCCTTTTATTTTGATTTTTTTTTCTTTTTATGTCTCCTCTTTGATGCCCTTTTTTTATTGTTTTTCACTTTGCTTTCTTTTGAGTTTATCATTTTGAGTTTCATTAGGAACTTTGCATTCCTTCCAAAACTCGAGAGGGAACCTTGGCTTGAGAGGCATTAATTTTCTTAGTGCCTCATTTTATGTGCAAAAATATGCAAGTGTCCAAAGTGACATCGTTTTTGCACCATCCCTTTATTCTAAACCAACCACTCCCTTTTTTGTTTCTCTTTTTTGTCTTCCTCTTTGTGTTTATTTTTTTTTGCTTGTAGGTGTCTACATATTTATTAGGCCATAAATGCATCAAAGAGGGGGAAAATGTAGACATGGAAAATTGACCTACCCAGGTGATTCATTTTACGTAGAACCTTGAAAATACCCTTAAACATGTCCTAACACAATTTTGGTCCTTTATTTCCCCTCTTCCTCCTCTTTTATTTAGCTTTGTCGAAATCACGATTGCCTCTTACAGGTTACAATTTCTGCAAGTTAGGGTTTTCTCTTAGAAAATCCAACTTTAAGGTCGACTTCAAGGAGGTCTATCCTCCCTTAGGGATTTACCACTGATTTTCTTTCCAAAGCTCTTATAAATATAATGTTTGGATCCTCTTTTTAAACAAGTAATTTTGTTGCTAAGCAATTTTCATGAAGGCGATCTATTAAAGGTTTGTTCCAAGTGCTAATTTTTTTTTGCAGTGTTCTCTCATGTTTCTTTTCTATTATTATTTTTCCTTGGTGGACAAGTGTTGGATCCTTAAGGGGAAGTATACCATCTTGGAGGTCTTCATCCTTTTTTCTACTTTTTCACTACCATTAGGTAATATTTTCTTATTTGCATTCGTAGATTGTTAATCTCACATTTATTATTATTTATTTCATATTTATTCATTGTTTTTGTTCTTCTATTGTGAAATCACACTATGTATTTACAAGGCATGATTTTGACAAAGCTGAGATTGCAATCACCTTGTACAAGGTATGATTTTAGCTGCATTAAGTATGGGGGAAAGCATTCACTCCTAAATCCTATGTCTACTTTTTTTACTACTCTTAGTGAATAATAACATCATTTACATTATATTTATATTATGTTCTACCCTCCATCATTATATTTTGCTTGCATGTCACATTATCTTGGGGAAAGCATTTGTTCCCAAACCCTAGTTTAGAAATTACATTCTTATTCAAGATTTGTGTTCATTTTGTTATGTGTTTCATTTATTGTTTCATCTCTATTTCTATTCTATTCTAGTTTCCATAATTATATTTTTAATTTAATTTCATATCATATTAGCTTGGAGGAAAACATTTGTTCTTAAATCCTAATTTAGAAATTGCATTCTAGTTCAAGATTTGTGTTGATTCTATTTTGCACGTCATTTATTATTTCATATTGTTATATCCTAGCATGTTTGTTCCAAAGGTAAAAGTTCATTTTATTTTGAAATGTTAGTTAAAAGTACCTATGGGGCTTGAATTTTATACCTCCAAGTATAGTTATACAATGACCTAAGCAGGACCCCTAATTTTGACCATATTTTTTAGTGTTTTTGTGAAGTTTTTTTTGTAGATTGAAGCTATGGAATATTCTGGATGCAAGATAAATATTAGATAAAAAATCAAAATAAATAAGTTCCCTTGGTAAATATTTAAGTTAATATTTTATTATTTCTATTCCAAACATATTTTAAATAAAAGGAAAATAAAAAGAAACATTTGATTTACATTTTATGCATTTAAAATAAAATAGTATTTTAGTCCACATCTTAGGGTTTAGTCTTGTTTGTGCATTTCACTTGTGACCTTGCTCAAAGAGAAAGAATTTTATTTTTTTCAACCTAGGGTTAGATATAATTGAATACAAGAATCATACTAGGGTTAGTCGTTGTCTTCTTGTATGTTGTGTGTATTGCATAATTCTACTATTTTCTTAGTTTAGTCTTAGAAAAGTCCAAACATAGGGGTATGTTTGAAAATCACACATTAAAAATTTTCCACCCTAGACTTGGAATAAGTCCTAAAATCATTCCTGGTGAACCTCTTTTCTCTTATCTTCAAGTGTAGAGTTATAAAAATTGTGGTCACCTTGGCTTCCAATGGATCCAGTCAAGAATTCCACGTAGTACATATTTTCCCCTCTAAATTTAGAATATTGTCATTGACTTATATTTCTTACAACTTTATTTGAGATCTTGTGGTTATTTTGCTTTAAGTATTAAGCATCAAAAGCTAACAATATTTTTTATAAATCAATGTTATATTCATCTTAGTTAAGGTTTCTATTATTACATTGTTATCCTTATATTACGATTATTTATTCTTATTACCATTTTCTTAAAATTTGATCTTTATGATGTTGTTTCTTTTACTTTAATATTCATGCTTATATCTTATCTTTGTATTATTCTACTTGCTTATATTTTTTCTTTTGTATTTCTTATGAATGTTGTTTTTTCTACTATATTTTGAAGATATTTTAGTCCATGTCACCTAAATGATAATTGAAAACATCTAAATTTTTTAAGAACTAAAATATCATCAGTTACAAAAAAGTTATAAGATATTGTACAAATTTTCAACACTAGTTGAACATTTACCACACCCTATCCATCTAATCCAGAAAGCAATGAATATATTTTTTCATGTCCCTTATTTTATGATGATTACAAATTTTTTGAGATCTCTTGACATAAAAAGAAGTGGAACATTTTTAAGAACAATAGGAAGGAGGAGGAGAGGAAGAAGAGGGAGAGAAATAAGTATATATTTTTACCTTTTTTGCTTACTACTACTAATTGGAAGACTTGGAAACTAATGCAAAAATAGATTGTTGTGATTCCATCAATTGTGTACCAAGCTTCTGATCAACAAGTTGTGCTTGGTTGAATGTAGCATCAAGTGTTCTCAGGAAAGTACATTTCAACTCCATAAATAATTATTCCTACAATCTGCTCTTGAATTTGATGATGAGAGGAGGTGTTGTATCTTGCATGTAGAGTAAGATTCATAACTTGTTGAATTGATAGATATAATCATAAACAAACAAGAATATATTTTCATAAGTGAATCCATTTTATGATCAAGTCATCATCATAATTGTAAGGATAAAATATTTCTTTCAAGACTATGACAAGCTGATCCCAAGTATTTATAAGATTCTGTTCATCTTGTTGTTCAATGACCAAAACCTTAGCCACTCTAGAAAATTTCAACTTAGCAAATGGAAATTTATCTTCATTAGAAATTTGACTATATGTAAACCAAGTTTCAATGTCTATGATACAACTATTGAGGACTTATAGATCCCTAGAACCATTACAAAATTTGATGTTATATTTGGCTTTGGATTAAATGTCATTATTATATATTTTGACATAAGGTGGTAAGGTTTAGAAACTAATTTCATTAAATTTATCATCTAAGGCACTAAAATTTGAGGCCAACCCATTCATATTTTTATCCAAATTGGTGGCCATGGTGGTATGAGTCATCACCAAGGATAATTAATATCTATGTTAACCAAATTTTACAAACAAAAATGGGTAATTTAAGCATAAATTTAAATACAATACTTGGAATTTCATGCACTAACAAATTCATTAAATTATGCATGAAAACAATATTGGAAACATTGTAGTCTATGTTGACATTTTTAATCTTTATACCTTGACTAAATGCCCTTTTTTATATGTATATTTCAAAGGGATTTGAAGTACTAAGAGTATCCAATAACTCTATGGTCTAACATAAAGTTTTATATAATCAACACATGTCTCTAATGGTGGATAGTCAAGCATTATGCACAAATAGTAGAGACATAGTCACTCTCTTATCTTAAACCAAATATCAAAATAAGTGATATATCTATGATTTAGCTAGATATTTGGGATCCAGTGATTGAAATATTGCAATGTCAGCTCACCAGATGGAAAGGGACCCTACTCAGTTAGGCAAGTAAAATTTTATTCATTAAGTTTGTTCTTCAGAGCATTATAATTTATTTCATGTCTATTTTCAAGCTACGTTCAAAATTATTATACAAGCTGAAGCGTATTAAAAAAAAATTTCTTTGTAAATATCCCCAAGATTCTAAAACATTTCACCTAGTATCCTAGATCTAAGCCTACATGAGTAAAGTCAACAAGGGTTTGGGTCTTTACAACCTTCGATTACTGAATGAAGCTTTGATCTTGAAGCAAGGTAGGAATATTTTAAAATATATAAACTTAGATTGGATCAAAATAATTGTAATGAAGTATTTGCACTTTTTAAATGGTTTGCTATCTGATTCCCTTCCCCAATAGGGATCCATTGTTTGGTGTAGTATGCTTAAATTCAAATTAAAGCTTGGAATTGGCTCCTAATGGCTTGTTGGAAATGGTAAATATATTGGATTTTATAAAGATAAGTGGTTGGTTGGTTGATTGATCATTGATCCTAGAGGTTGATCTAGCAAAGACATAACCTCTTACCCATAGTATGGATTGGTTTAATGTGAATGATTTTATTTCTATGGTGAAGGGTTGACATGTTTGGAAATACATACCTCAACCTATTGATAACAAGGAGGAAGCAATTTCTTGGATGGCTATTTATTAGTTGCTAAAGCTACATGTTCTAAAGCAACAAGAAGCCAAATACTTCTTAGTCTATGTGGGAGAGTGTGATGGCTCCTTATCTGTTAAATCAACCTATTTTCTCATTGATGTTAACCATGGTCATTGGAATCTACTTGATAAGGTTTGAATGAAGAATATGACACCCAAGGTAAATGTGTTATTTTGGTTCACTATCCAAAATAGATGCCTTACTCTTGATAACCTTCGCATGAGAGGGATGTTTCTCCCGAATAGGTGTTATTTGTGCAAATATTCTGAGGAGTCTTATCTTCACATTTTTTTTGCTTTGTTCATTTGTCAAGGAGTTTTGGGATCAAGTTTTCCAATTTCTTAGGGTTTCTTGGGTGCTGCCTCACTCAATTGTTGAGCTCTTTCTTCAATGGTCTTTGCCTTTTAGTTCTCCTCACCTGGTTAATTTTTGGTTCTTTCTACTTCCTCATTTGTTTTGGAGTATTTAATGGGAGCGTAACCAGAGAGCATTCCAAAATTCTAAACATGACCCAACACCTATCTTATTCAAGATATTTGGGGTGATAGTGGGAAATATTTATTCTCGCTTCCCTAATTTGGCTAGATTTTTTTGAGGTGAGGTTTCAATGGAACTCAATTTGGGTTCCACTTGGAGTGCTTCTCCTCATATTCCTTCTTCAGTTCACTCAAGAAATTAGGCTGTTTGATCCCCCTCCTATTGATTTAATAAAACTAAATTTTAATGGTGCTTCAAAAGGAAACCTAGGACCTACAATTATGGGATGTATCTTGAGAAATGACAAATGGAAGCTTATTGAGGCCTTTGCTAAATTTATCTCTATTAAAATAGCTTATTTTACTAAAGCCATATTGTTGCTTCAAGGGATTTTGTTAGTAAAATATTTAAGCTTCCAAAAGGTTATAGTAGAGAGGGATTCCTTGAATATTATTAACTTCATTAAGTATCATATCTCTCCCAATTGGACAATAGCTAATATCATTATCAAAGCCTCCAAAATTATCCTTTCTAGATTTGTTGTCCAAGTGCAACATATTTTTTTTTAAGGTAACAAAGTAGCAGATTTGATGGTGAATTTAAAAATTTCTCAACAAGGCTTAAAGGTGTGGATGTCCAATTTCGCTCAAAATATTCAAAATCTGATTGTTGATGATCATGGATAGAATGTAGTTCTTATTGTTTGAGGGGTCAGGAAGTCATGTTTATCGGCTTCCTTCTTCCTCCTCATGTTGGTCCACCTCATCTTTAGTAGACCTCTTCCTCTGTGTAGGGTGGGTTCAAGCATGAATTTATGAAAAATGTAGCTAGCTTTGGTTTCTATACTAATTTACTATTGTGGCATAGTATATTTATATTTCTTTTTATTGAGGATGTTAGTTGGGGTCTTAAGTTTGATGTGGCATTTCCCTAGGTGAATTATGTGCTGATTACCTGGATGTGCCCATTGACTCATTGTTATTCATGGTGGTCCCCACATGTTGTTTTATTGTAAGCTTTTTGGGTCTTGTGAAAAGTTGAAACTCTTTTCTTCTACTATGGAATTTGAGGAGTCATAGTTCCATTTCACCTACTTGCCTTATGATTAATGCATTCAATATCGAGGGTCTAGTAGTTTTGTGGGGACCTTGGAATCATTTTTTCTATATTTTAGACCTCTTAGTTATCCTTATTTTCTATGGCCCTATATTTTTAGTTCTCCCTTCTTTAGCTTGTTGAAGTTTGGTTCCTAAAAATCTGGTGCTCATGGGAGGAGTGTTATTGTTTTAAAACACTTGTTGCCTGGCTAGCAAGGTGGTGTGTGTGCATCCTAGATTTCTTGGTGTGTTGGTTTCCTCTATAAGTGTGTGTTGTGGCTATTTATGGATCATAAGAAAGATTTGAGAATCCTTGTATATCTAGCTATGTTTTATGTTTATGATAAAGTGAGGAAAATTCTATAAAAGGGAAACCTTTTGGATTTTTTTCTTTCCTCTCATGGCTATCATAAAGCCTTTTCTAGGATCATAGCCTACTATTAGAGTAGAGGGCTTGTTTAGACTAGAGGTATTAAATTTGAAATATCTATGGACCTCCTGGCCAGGGTGATTGGTTTACCTAATGATCGTGAGTGTCATAAATTGCTAAAGCACTTCCTAAAGTAAAAGCATGGGCTATTTATCGATGCTTAGGAATATTTGATGAAGTTGTAGAATACCTACAAAGCTAAAGATTTGATGGCTCAAAGGAATCATGTTATCTCTATGATAATAGATTATTCTACATTAGATTCAAGCAAGGAAGTGATTTATAGTTATCACATGATGTTTCTCAATCAGCTCAGATGTAAAAATTTGATGAATGTGCCAATATTTCTCTTTTAGTTCCTGAAGAATTCACCACATGAATTCAAAAGAGGGGGAGGGTTGGATCTGATCCACCAATGATTTTTCTTGTCGACTTACGAGTATGTGATTAAGTCCAAAGGAATTGTGGTTGAATAAGCCTTGAGAAAAACTAAATTTTTTAAAATTTCTCCTTCTTTAAAGTTTATTTTTTCATCTTCTAAATCTGACAAGAATTCAAAATCAAATGATGGAGACTTCTCACCCTCGTCCCCCAATTCAATATAAAAGGGATCGATGACTAATAAATCTCTAAATGCCTTGGATACTCCTAATATTCATCATGCATAAAGATCTATTCAAATTTCTATGAAGGCTTCTAAATATTTCATGCCACATGTGTCAGTTGTTTATTCTGACTCAGAGGATGATTCATCAATTTGTAAGATTCCCAAAGGTCCTTTGATGTTGAATAGTTCTCAAGTCCGTACCGAGCCCTCAATATCTATCCCTTTGAATTCACAACCAATTTTAGATACGCTCAATAGAAAGCATCAAGATTTTTTGGGTTTGATCCAAGTAGTTATTTTTTTTAATGAGATAAAAGATATCATTAAGAATCATATGGATACTTTATCCCCATTATGGTTTGGTGGTCTGAGATTTCCTTTCTATGGTTTTATTCATTCCTTGGATGTTGTATTTATTAAGTTAGTCTTACCTGGTGTTTTTCCATTTTATTTTTGGTTGGGATACCTTGGTCAAGTAGCGTTGCTCCCCTTTGGTAGGGGTTTGGTTTTTGAGTTGGATGTAGCTTTTTCTTGTGCTCCTTCTCTGCTCCATTTGTATTAGGTTTGGGGACCCTCTCAAAATCTCTTTCTTTATTTGATAAAAAATGATTTAGCTAGATGTAAATATTTCTATCACTATTTTCATGATTAAGTGTCATATTTACAAGGATTTGAGGTCTTAAAATAAAAATAATGGATGCTTAGGTAATTTCAACATGCAAAATGGTGACATATTGAAAGTTTGATGCAAACATTTTGAATTTATGTGAGTGAATTCTCTATTTTACCACAAGTTTAGATGTGATTAGTGAAAATTTCCTACTTTGTTGTTCTTTGCTTCAAGTTCATAGGCCAAAAATATGAGAATATTTGGCATCTCTAGGACCAAGTTGGTGCATTTGTGGGCAAAATCAAGAGGGACATAACAAAGTATCATATCTCCTTTACATCCATATTCAAGGCATCATCATAATAAAGGGATGCTATAATTTTCTATCACCTCATGTTTCTATCTACTCTCTCTCGGAGGAGTTGAGAATTAATTTAAGCAACCCTCTCTCTCTCTCTCAAGGTGTCATTTATTTCAACGTCAACATAGGTCTAAATGGACTCAAATAACCGAATGTTGTCTAGTACTCTCTATGAGAACAAGAGGAACCTCAAAATGTTCAAGAACATACAAAGATCATTACACACTAGAATGAACTTAAAATGTTGACCTCTTGCATATACAAGTGACAAGAAAATGTAGGGTATATAACCTAAACCACAAATTGAAATAGAACCTAAATTGTGATTAGAACCATTCTAGTACAAAATGATATGGAAGCAAAAAGTTGAAAATTTATTTATAAAGTGGTGCATAAATAGGCACAAAGTATTCCTTTGGTTGTAATAGAAGATATGTTCCATATATAAACACAGTCATCCTTATAGGATAACATGGTAATTAATCGCTAACAAATAACTAGATTCTAATAACTCAAGCTAATAAAATAAATTTCGATCTAAAAAACTAATTTTAGAAATCTATATGAGCATTTGAGGCTCATGTATTACATAAGGTAAGAAAAATAAAATAATAATAAAGTGACAAATGTGATTACATCATGTGATTTCCTCATAATTTGTAGCATGATACATGTGTAATTATCAAGCTATTGTAATACTATTGTATGGTTATGATGTATTACTAGTGGAGTTTATTTTAATCCTATAAAACTAATTTATAAAATATCTATCAAGTTAGTTCTCTTGATTAAGATAAATTATAGTTCACATAAAATACATATATAAATAATGGATGTTTAACTTGAAGTGAGTTGCCTTAAACTTCCTATAATCAAATGTAGGAGCCTAGACATTTATTATTTAAGTTCATATAAATGGATTGATGCAAAGTGCTAAAGTTATTTACAATGATAAACAAAAATTATCAATATGAGGACATGTTGATCTTTTCACATATTTTAATATTTAAGTCTTTGAACAACAACTTTAAAAAACTTATTTAGAGGGTATTTTATGATAACCTAGATTCTAGATGTGGTCTTCTAAATATTCCAATTCCTTCAACATAAATCTCATTCAAGTATCTATAAATTTTAGAAATTAGAATATGGAATGTTAAGTGTATTAGGAATGGATACAATGAGAAGTAATTATTTAATGAAATTCTTTAACAATATAAATCTAAATTTTAGGAGAATTTTATGATTAGGTTAAAAAATTAACTCAATTAAATTAACAAAGTTGAAAGCCCTTTTTATTTTGTTCAACAAAATTTATATAACTTCATTTTATTTTAAGAGATGTAAATAAAATTATTTCAATTCTTAGTCCATAATCTATCACACCTAATGCATTTCTCTTTATACAGAAGAAATATTCGAAGAAGATAATTCTATAAAAACAACTAAAAAAATTAAAAAATATTCAAGAGTAGAATCATATGTGTATAATAGTCACATAAATTTTGTAATGAGTGTAGGTGAAAGATTGTTTTTATTTTTATTTTTTATTTTTTAATTTTTAATTTTTAATTTTTATAGCTTTGTTATGTTGTCTTGCCTATCCTTTACAGATGATAATTGCATCTACACTATACTATAATAAAAATCATATAATTAACGAGACCGTGGGTGTGTTGGAAGCCTTCGTTGATAGTTTGAACCCTGCCAGTTATTAAAAATTGTGATTGTAACCAATTCATCTGTGTAACCAAAAAAAATAATAATATAATTAATTATTCATTCATGTGGAATACGAAGATCAAATTAAATTTTGTTATGATATTAAATTATTTATATTTGTAATTATTTACATTTTAAGTAAACTCAATTAAATTTAATAAAAATAGATTTGAATTTGTTAATTTTTTTTTTTGCTTGAAACTATGTTAAATTCAAAAATTATAAGTGAAACTTTTATATATTTTATTTGAAACTAAAAATTTAAAATATTTTTTAATTAAAATTTTACAATACAATTTTCATAAAAAAAATATACAAATAAATAATATAATATTTTTTTATATAAAATAAATATATAATATTTTATAAATCTTTTATATTTTATTTTAAAATAAAAATTAAAAATTATGACTATGATAGATATATAACATAAGCATTATGAAGGATAATAGAATATAAAATTATCTAAAAGTCGATAGTGATTTTATAAAACGAAATTTAAATTCTAAACACATTATCTCTACAAGTTGTATATAAAATTTCTAAGTTTGAGCTGTTTTCAGTTTTCCATTTTTTTTTTAAATTGAGAAGAGTTTCAAAGTGGAAGTGGACATATGCGGATCCTAGGAATAAATGTTGAATGTGAAAGTGTTTTTTAGTCTTTCATTTTTTGGATTATTTTTATTTTATTTTTTTTAAATTTGTTTTATAAAATATTTATTTAATGATGGTATAGAATATTATTGGAAATGTAAATAATAATAAAAATATTATTAATTTTAAATATAATATATAAAACTAAATAGTATTAATTTATTGAATTAAATTTTTAAATTTGAAAAAAACAATTATAATTTTAAAAACAAATAAAACTATGTCATTGAAAAAAACATATTATCAAAGAAATGGTTTGTATTAAATTAACATCATTATAATTCGGTTTTTGACTTATTTACTGAGGGAAGATCTCATCCCAAAATAAATAAATAAAAAATAAAAATAAATAAATTACATGATTGTATAATATTACTGTAAAGTAAGGATTACCTAACCCATACACATGCAACTATTCTATATTAAAATCCATTCAAAAAAACAAGTGTAGACACCAAAACAGCACCAATCCGATTAAGTGACTACAAACACTGATCGCATTGACATACACAGCTTTCAGGGCAGCCCTCAGAGGTCAAACAGTGGTCCTGACCACTCACACAGCAGTTTAGAAGGTCGAAAAATGAGCAGAGCAAAGTTGGTCGCAAACTGCAAGCTTCAAATCCTAAACAAGCCTTCAATCTAAAGTGAGCCTTTAACAAACTGCAACCTTCAAACTTCAAGTCTTAAGCAAACCGCAAAACTTTAAGGCAAACCTAGCAAAAAGGGGAACCTTGGCCTTAGACGTCGCGAAAAATCGCGACGTCCGTGGCGTGGCGAAATCGCGACACCTTTGGCCCGAGGGCTGCGCAAAGGGCGTCGCGATATCGCTGACACCTTTGGCCCCGAGGGGAGCCCTCGGCCAAAAGGTCTCGCGATATCGGCGACACCTTTGGCCCCGAGGGGAGCTCGGGCGATATCGCGACACCTTTGCCCCGCCCAAGGGAACTCTGCGAAGGGTCGCGATATCGCGACGTCGCGATATCGCGACACTTCGGAAGAACACTTCTCCAATCAAAGGTGGACTTTGACGTGGCCGCCACATCCAAGGAATGACCGCCACGTGGCACCCCTACGTGCCCCTTTTCAAAGAGACCACGTGGGTCTCGTAGAACGTAGATTCGACCAATCGAGGCGAACGTCGCATTCAAGGCGGACATTTAATCACTCAAAAGCAATTTAAAGCGGATTTTAACTAAGCGGCGGACTTCACCAACTGCAATAATGAGACGAACAGTTTCAACAACAAATCCGGCCCGAGGCCATGCCTCATAATTATGGATGTGAGTTCCTAGCGACAATCTCAGTACGAGCCATGCCTCATAATCATCTGACAACGGTCAAATCTCAGCGGTGCCTGCGGACTTAGGGTTTTGACATTAATGTTTCAGAGGCAAAATTCCTCTATAAAAACTAGCTCAAAGCATTAAAAAAGGAACGAAGCATTTTGTAAACACAACGAAGTGCTGTTCATTTATGACCCGATTGCATCAGTCGATTTTACCTTCCTCACACCTAGAATCTCTTACGAAAGAGAGGTTGATGGGTTGCTTTCAGAGGGTGAAGCCGAACCTTCATACCCGACAGTAGACACAGTATTCTACCAATTCGACGACAACACTCAATATAAACGATTCTGGGCCCTTCCTTATTGGATTGGCGCCAAAGTCGATTTTTGACGGGGCGGCCCGCTTGGGTACCCCATGCACATTTTTAGTTAATGTAATATATGTTGTTCTTTTTAATATATCCTGCAAACTAATAGCATTTAAACAGTTTACGTTTTTATGTTTTCATATACATGCTATTTTTGAATAGATTCTATTAGATGCATTATGTTCTACGTTTTACGTTCTATCACTTTAGCTTATTCGTTCATCACGAACTTATTCTGTTAAATGCGCAGGTCATGTATATGCACTTTATTCATTGTTTTCAATGATCTTATGCATACATCTTTCACTTATTTCAAGACTCACTAATTTCACTTATTAACACAGGTGCTACTAATGTTTTTTATGTTTCTTTGATCGCAGGAGAAACAACAAACAGTAAGGATTCACCAAGCATAAGCGGCGGCAACATTGGCCCGCCCGTTTCTAATGTGGGCATGCGGATAGAAGAAGTATTGATCATGACTGTAACCATATAGATTAACACTCCTAGCCCCTAAAAAGGAGGAGATGTATTGTAACCGAATGGGATTAATATAAAAGGGTTGTGTTCCTGCATTTCTCCTTTATATGTTTGGTTGCTTTTCATTACATCTTAATACTGCTTTTATTCCGGAATCTCATGCTTTCAGTGGCGATCACGGTGGGACCGTTCCCAAATTTTTAAATCACAGAAACTAATCAGATTTGTTGTGTTTTTTAACAGGTACCTTTTTAGCCGAAGGTCGAACAAAGTCCAGACAGTAACGGTTTCTAACTCGTCCATGTCATTCTTCTCTTAAATTTCCATTTATTTTTACTTTGTTTAATCTTTTACTTTCGTTTTTTTTAATTATTAAAGAAAGGTAGAGAAATTTTCTTTATAAAATTTTTCTTGCTTTAATTAATTATTTATTTGTTTATGTAATTATTTATTTAATAATTAATTTTTTTAAAAAAAGAAAGGTAGAAAAATTTTTCATAAAATTTTTCTTGCTTTATTTATTTAATTGCTAAAAAAAAAAAAAATTTTTCAAATTTTTAATTGTTGTTTTCCGGTTTGTAGTGTTTGTTTGGCATAGGGAAAGTCTCTTTCTTTTTGCTGCATGTTTCATTTTTATTACATAAAATGAACCACACACACTTCACGTGGTAAATTAAACCAAGGAGCTGGTCGTAAAACCCCAGCCCTTGAGCAAGACCAACGGTGGGTTCATCACCACCTTGGCTTAGCTTTGCATCCATTTCCCCGATTGTCACCGTTGTTAGACGTAAATCCCGACGAAAGCCGACCGAGTGTTGCTGGGGTGATTCCCATGCACGCGAGGATAAGTCTTCTATGGTAGGTGTCATTAACAGGACAATCCCCCTTCCGTACCGCCTATGTTCCACGTACCATCCGCTCTCACGTACCTATAGTTTCCCTCTCGTAAGGGCGGGTATATAGAGAGGTTGGTATATCGGTCCGGAAATGGTATATTGAAGGGGCGACCATTTATGGGAGTCATATGAGCCAACATTATGCATTTAAACGTTCTTCCAAAAATTGCAAAAACAAAACAAAACATCAAAATGCACTAAACCAGTTTAGGACACACTATCAAATCCTTAAAAGAGATAATCACGATTTTGTGTATGAGTGTGTTCATTTCTCGCTTAGTGTAGACAAAAAGACAAATCATCATAAAACAAGATAAAATCTGCTTAGATAGTAGAGAAGCACCACAATGGTGTACACCCGTAGCCAAGCCCAATCAAGGGCGGACGCTACGGAAGGTGCACAAAGAGAGGGCGCTAGTCGCCTTCGCTTTAGCCCTGAGGACTTGGCCATACCGCCTTGGCGGTCTAGCCTACAAGAGAGTCCATATCGACCCCATCAAAAAGAAATTATTGGGAGCCTCCTCATTGGGGTATGCCCATCCAACACAACCCCTTTCGGGAAGACGCTTTACACGTAGATCTCAATGTAGGTAGACAACCACCTCTTTAGGCTAGATTTGAATGGCCACAATGCGGTGAAGTGCTAGAGAGGCATACCATCCATTTGGAGGGACAACGTGGATATGGCGTCTCTTCTTTACCTCCCATCAGAACAGAAAGACAACATCCAGAGCGCAAGGCTCTTTACACAGGGCAAGCTAACTCCGCCCGCCCCTTTCACACCCATGAAAGGGAGTACGAGGAAGATCATCGCATTCCTCGAGAACAACATACAATGCGGGAACCTTGTGTTTCTGCGCCTGCCAGATATCATGATCACACATCAAGGCTAGAGCCTCAAGCAAATGTCGCCTACCCCGACAAAGGGAAGCAACCCATTGAAATTTTAGACCATCAAGATCGAGGCAAACACATAGGCAAAACATTCAAGCCTCCTCAACAAAAGAGGGCAGACCCAGCTGACCCGACAGCCGCAGACATGCCGCTCGCCAAGCTCGAATCACGCAGCTTGAGCAGGGTCATCAGGAGTTAGAGTACTTATACCGCTTGAATAAAGAGCGCATGCAGCGCGAAGCGGATGAGTTGCGCTATAAGCTACCTGAGAGGGTGCCAACCCCTCGCACCCATAGAGAAGAACAATATGAGAGGCACAATCCTTTGGTGCAAGACAGGTCTCCGCGACCTCGTCAAGCTTTGCCTCCGAGACCTTATAGACCCGAGAGGGAGGCCACTCCCCGAAACAATGATGGGTACCCTCAACGGGGACTCAATCAAGGTCATAGGTCTCGCCCAGAGACTCCTCAAGAAGTTTATGAGGAGTACGAACCAGAAATAGAACGGGCCGAAACGCCCCATCAAGGCGGGAGGGCTGCCAATCGGCCACCCCCCCATAGGCCTCCAGTCTCCCATGACTCACAACGGGAGCAAACCAAAGAGGAAGAAATAAAATCTTCCGATGCATACAAAGCGCTATTAGAGCGTTTGGAGTCTATGGAGACAAAAGCTTCTGGGCATCAAAAGCCCACATTACGTCAACTCCGTAGTCATCCAGTGCATCCCTCAGTGCCTACACCTCTTTACCCCGAACACTTCAAGTTGCCTCAATTGGCAGTTTTTAAAGGTGAAGAGGACGCACAAGAACATGTCACAAGGTTCCTAAGTCAATGCTTCGGCATCCAAGATAATGATGCATTGTTGCTTCGAACTTTCATAACCACATTCGCAGGCCCCGCCTCGGATTGGTTCACACAATTACCCAAACACAAGATAAACAATCTCGATCAATTAGTAGATGCGTTTCTTGAACGCTTTGCTTTCAACACAAAGAAGAAGGCATCACCGAGTGATCTTGCCAGCCTCGTGCAATATGAGGAAGAAACAATGACAAAGCATACGGGAATCGCTGGAGGGCTTTGCTTTCTAGGTTACCCTACCGTCCCCCTATGTCCGATCTTACGCAGATGTTTGCACGGAGTTGCTTAAAATCAATCTCGGTCTATTGTTGCTGCAACAATACGACAACTTAGAAGAAGCTTTGGCGCAAGCCAGAGTTATAGAAGAGATTAAGATAGGCGAAGGCGCAATTGCCAAGCCTAAAAAGAAAGAGTGGAATAAAACCACTAAGACCGGGAATACGCAATCACAACCCGCTACGGTTAACCAAGTTGCGATAAATGCTCCCAAGCCTGTGCAAGAAATGCAGCCCCAAAAGGCTAATTACCGTGCAAAGGCCTCCTAGTTATGAAAAAGACAATAAGAAATAGGAGCAGAATCAGTAGCATCACCCTAGGCGGCAATTCACCCCTTACACGGAGTCCAGGGACTCCCTATTTGACCGCTTGTCAGCGGCAAATTTAGTCACCCTTGCCGAAAATCCAAACTATCGACCCTAACGCCCCCAAGCCTAAGGGATACAGAGAGGAATTGTATTGTAGATTCCATAGGCGCAGGGGACATGATTTAAATGGATGCTGGAAATTCAAAGGATTAATCCAAGATTTAATCGACAATAAAACATTGGCCGTGGACAACCCCATAGCGCCAAATAACCAACAAATGGGGGTATTCAAGGACCCTTTGCCTGCCCATGAGGCACAAGCAAAACCTCTCCAGATTAACGAGGTGCGAGAGAATCTTCCCATGCAAGGATTTGTGGGAATGATCAGCATAGTGACAAGGAACAAAAAGTACCCAACAGCTGCCCCCGCGGTAGCTACGAGGGAAGTTCCAACGACATCGCAGCCTCAGCAATGCCCTGTGCAAGTACCTCCGCCTAGACCCGAGGTCACGATACGGACCAAACTCACGCAGAGTTTGCGGACCACATCGGCTAGGCTGTCCATTTACGAGCTTATTCAACAATCAACACCTCATAGGGAAGCTCTTATGGACATTTTAAAAGCCATCGAATTACAGCCTCACGAAGCAAATTCTTTCAACAACTTCGTAGGACATGTGCAGCGATGTACGGAGCCGGTCATCACCTTCAGAGAGGATGAAGTCAAAGCAATATCGAATGACACGGCAGATCCACCCCTGCACGTCATCGCGCGGGTCAACGGGATCCCATACAAGAGAGTGCTGGTAGATACTGGCTCGTCCAAAGTAACATCATCACCACTGCAAGCGCTAAAACATTTAAAGCTGCCAGCCTCTCATATCACAGCCTCCACGTACACACTGCGAGCTTTCAATGATGCAATATGCTCGACAGTCGGCATAGTTGTTCTACCTATCCAGGTAGGACAAAAGACAATACCAACATTGTGCCATGTGTTGGAAGGCGAGATGGCTTACAATATACTGCTAGGGCGGCCTTGGATCATGGACATGAAGTGTGTCCCTTCCATCGCTCACCAGTGCTTAAAGTATGCTTTTGAAGGAGAAATACATGTAGTCCCGATGGACTTGGAACCCTTCAAGTATTGCAACGCGGTACAACTAATGCCTCAATCGACCCTCCCTTCAACGCATTTGGATTTCCAGCTAAATCCATCTAAACAGGGTCCAATACCGCAGGCACCACTGGTGACCAAATCACCAAAATCCCAGCCAGGTGAATCCTCATCATCCGCTCCTTCATTACCAATGCCACCCGTCATGGCTAAACAGAAGGACAAGGGAAAACAGATCATGGAAGAGGCTCAGCCCCTAGAAGAGGGTTTGCCCACAATATCAACGGTATCAACAGAGGAAACACCTAGCACTACGGAAGTTGAGATTCCTAAACCACCAAACATGGAATGGACTCAGGAAGGACTGTCGTTCCCTCCCTCCCAAGAATCAACAATCACCGTTGAAATGGCAAGTACAGGCCTGGGGGAATACTTAGTGCAGAATGTTGTGGCAACGCCTACAGTAGAATCAGTACAAGATATGGGGAGACCTCGCCTTCCCATAGGAACAGTTGTTCCTCTAGGTCACCCACCCAACCAGACAAACTTTGTGTATGGGGGCCTTGATCATGGTCTTGAACCATGCAAACAAAAGGAAGCAGACGGAGAACCTTTTGTTGAAAACATCAACTATCTGTCAAACCCAAACTTCGCCCTCAAATATCTCGGCCAATGCAATTGGCATGGATACGGGCTAGG
Organism: Wollemia nobilis; assembly: GCA_028583015.1. NCBI lineage: Eukaryota > Viridiplantae > Streptophyta > Pinopsida > Araucariales > Araucariaceae > Wollemia > Wollemia nobilis. Next base: position 106,447 of record JAQPPZ010001563.1, read on the forward strand.
CAGATATGAACAAGGGATGCGGGTCCTTTGCCAACCAAGATATCAGATGCCATATGATAAGTCAGGAGTAGGGTTCAACCACCCCCGCCCTTAGACATCTTGGTAGAAAATATGCAAGGCCTAGAAATAGGCAACAAGGGGGGATTGGCACCCGATCTTTATGCCAACCCGAATACAGAATATACATTGGGAGACTACCTCCCATGGTCAACAAACACCCTTGGCAACAGCAGTAATCCCTTTCCTTTGCTAGCGAGCGGTGAAAGTTCGGACATTAATCCCCAAAGAGAATATCAATGGTGTCCGGACATCTTTTCGAAGCTGTTCCCCTTAGAGGTTCCAGTTGAGTCAAGCAGTGTCAAGAGGGTCAGTCCCTCCACCAAAAGTGGAACAATCGCAATGGGACCAGATTAACTTATCTGGAACAAGGAGAACCCTCAACGTCGCAAAACAGCTTGCTGAAGAGAATGAACATTTTTGGATCTCCGAAAGTGATTTAGAAGATGAGACAGAGATGGACTATCTCGTACATGCGCGACGGCATCACCGCCCTTTAACTCATGAAGATCTAATGGGACAGATGGGCATAAGATTAGGACATGAATGGTGGGTAGACCCAAGCAGGTGGGACCTGATCTTGGATCCATGGCTCCACATTCACGATGAGCACCGTCCACCCCGAGACCCTATCATGACAACAGTGCCGAGGGAAGACCCTGTCCTCCTATCAGCACATAGGGCCGATCCATTCGTGCCCGTTCCCCTAGAACCAGATCCAGAGTATAGGGAGCATCCAGAAGAATCAAGTTATCATACCCACGGTAATGGAGACCAAATTCATTCCATCCACATGATCTCCATTGATTTGACCGCACCCATCCGCAATCCGGCCGATCCAAAGCATGGTCATTGCATCTAGACATAGATGCCATCGACCGGGATCGCGTCAATTCACCTTTATCACCATCAGAGTACTGGCCTTTCGGTGAAATACCTCATTTTACCCCAAGGACAACTCAAGATATTTTTTAGGCTGAAGAGGAACCCGAGGTTCCAAACGCAGATCTAAACTCAGCTAATGATATCCATTTGATCCCGACTCCACATCAGTTGGAGGACGGATCCCACATGTCAGTCGAGGAAACGACTGATGTAGATATCGGCACAGGATCCAATGAATCCACAGATTCTCAAGTCGGGGGTAAGTCTATCCCCTGAAGAGCAAGCCGACTACATTGCCCTTCTCAAAGAGAAGAAGGAGGTTTTTGCATGGTCATACAAGGATATGCCAGGACTAGACCCGCAGCCTAGTCACGCATAATTTAACGCTTGATCCGACAATCAAGCCCCGTAAAGCAAAAACTACGTAAGATGCACCCAACAAGTGGCCTTGATGGTCAAAGATGAATTGCAAAAGCTGTTGGATGCACAGCTTTGTCATCTGCATGGATTATCCGCCATGGTTGTCCAACATGGTTCCCGTCAAGAAGCCCGACGGGAGGATTCGCATATGCACCGATTTTTGAGATCTAAACAAAGCGAGTCCTAAGGATGATTTCCCCTTACCGAGCATCGACGCGTTGGTAGACGCTACAACAGGTCACGAAATGCTCTCCCTCATGGATGGTTTCTCGAGATACAATCAGATTCGTATCAATCCTGAAGACCAACTAAAAATGGCGTTCACAACGCCTTGGGGGACATTTTGTTATAAGGTCATGCCTTTTGGCCTTAAAAATGCTGGTGCCACCTACCAACGTGCCATGACATATATCTTCCACGATTACATGCACAAAACTTTGGAAGATTACATGGATGATTTGTTAGCCAAATCTCTTTTGCGCTCAAATCATATCGCTGACTTAAGCCAGATCCTCGATCGCCTCATGGAGCATAAAGTTAGACTAAACCCCAAGAAGTGCGTCTTTGGCGTCACATCTGGAAAACTCTTGGGTTTCATAGTCTCAAAGCGAGGAATCGAGGTGGACCCAAAGAAAGTCAAGGCAATCCTTGAAATGGTTCCCCCAACTACAATCAAGCAGCTTAGAAGTCTGCAGGGAAAGGTCGCATCGATTAAACGCTTCATAGCGCAATTATCTGACAAGTGCCGACCCATGAACAAATTATTGCACAAGGGAGTTACATTTCATTGGGATGACGAGTGCCAGTCAGCCTTTGACGAGATCAAACAATACCTGGCTTCGCCGCTAGTATTGGCACCACCTAGACCAGGAGTGTCGTTCTACTTATACATCTCAGCCATCGAGGTGGCACTCGGGCGCCATGCTAGCCCGTAAGAATGAACTTCACAAAGAACAAGGCTACATACTATCTTAGCCGCACCCGGTCGGTTATGAACTTAACTATGCATACGTTGAGAAACTCGCTTGGCAATGGTGTTTGCTACCAAAAAGCTACGCCACTACATGCTGAGCAACACTACGTATGTTGTGTCTAAGGAGAATCCATTGCGATACATGATGAGTCGTACTTATCATAGTAGTCGCACGGCGAAATGGATCATGTTGTTGACGGAATTTGACATAGAGTTTATTGGACAAAAATCTATCAAAGGACAAGTCATAGCCGATCAACTAGCAGAGGCTCCTCTTGAAGACGATCAGCCTCCGGTCATAGAACTACCCGATGATGGGGTCTTCCATGTCTCGTAATCGCCAGATTCTCGATGAGCCTGAGTCACAAGCCGACATAACCCTATTCTTCGATGGTTCTAAATGTGAGCAAGGTGGTGGCACGGGAATTGTATTCTTCACACCGCAGGGTGCCCCAATGCCCCTGTCATTTAAATTAAACTTCCCATGCACCAACAATAACGCAGAGTATGAAGCCTTGCTCCTAGGTCTTCGGACAACAATCACCATGAACATCAAACGACCGAATATCTTTGGTGATTCGTTGTTAATAGTCAATCAAGTCAAAGGGGTATATCAATGCAAATGCCCAGTTTCGAAGGCTTATAAAGCCCTTGTGGACAAATTCCTGGCAAAACTTGAGTGGTATGACATCGAGGCCCTCCCTCGATCATCGAATCATTTTGCGGACACAATGGCCTCCTTGGGGTCACTAATTCCGCAGGACCTTTTCGGTGATATGACAACCATTCAAGTCAAAACCTTATCGCAATCCGCGATGGAGCGTGCAAGCTCAGACTTGACGCCAGGAATCCACATGATCCAGATTGAACCATCCTCGGATAAGTTCTCTCGAATCCGAGATCGTCTGAAACATGCCAACTGGGGGTCCTTGTTCTCCCCTACTCCCATTAATAGCAACACAACACTATTCTTGCAAGTTCTATCCCATTCAGCGTTTGCTAGGGAGGAACTTCAAGAGGGATTGGTTGTTCATACTGTCGAGGTTTCCGATCAACAGGACTAGTATTTACCCATCGGAGACTACCTCAAGCTAGGTAATCTCCCACTTGGATTGACTCATGCCGCAAAACGAGCACTCAAGCGGAAAGCGGCTAAGTATGTCTTGATAGGAGACATTTTGTATCGTCGCAGCTATGAAGGAATCCTCCTTCGTTGCTTGGACCAAGCAAGAGTCCACTTGGGCAGTTGCCCAAGCGCACGATGGTACATGTGGTGGCCACTTTAGTGGTATGGCTATCGCAAAGCGCATTCTTCGCATGGGCTATTATTGGCCATCTTTAGAGCGAGATTGTTGCACCTATGTCAAGAAGTGCGTGAAGTGTCAACATCATGCCAATTTGATGCACGTACCTTCTCAGGCCTTGCAGACAGTCCAGTCTGATTGGCCGTTCTCGCAGTGGGGCTTCGATCTAATTGGAAAGATCTCCCCGCATCGTCAGAGCCGTCACACGTTTATCATAACGGCCACATAGTATTTTACCAAGTGGGTGGAAGCAATTCCGCTTACCTCTACGACAGGACCCCGCATTGTGGAGTTCATTTTGCATAACATCATATGTCATTTTGGTATTCCATCCAAAATAGTCTCGGATAATGGAACGCCTTTCAAGAACAAAGACGTGCGTGCTTTGACCACAAAGTACAAGATTCAAGCACAGACTTTTCGACACCCTATTATCCGCAGGCGAATGGGCAAGCAGAGGCGTCAAACAAAATGCTAGTTGCCATCCTTAAAAAGACCGTCGCAGACAGTCATAAGGATTGGCACATTCAAATCCCACTTGCCCTATGGGCCTATCGCACTAGCATTCGGACACCCACTGGGGCCACTCCGTTTTCGCTTGTGTATGGCTCCGAGGCAGTCATGCCTCTCGAGTTGGAGATTCCTTCCTTGCGCATATCAATGCAAGAGTTCATCGACGATGATTCTGCGTGGCAAGCCCGGTTAGACCAGCTTACGTTGCTTGACGAACGACGCGTTAATGCTCTCGAGCATTTACGTATTTATCAAGAGCGACTTAAGAAAGCTTACAACATGAAAGTTCACCTAAGGGACTTTCGGGTTGGTGATTTGGTTTTGAAGGAAAACCAACAAAATTCCAGTTTGCCATCCCACCTAAGGGACAAGTTTGCGGCAAATTGGTTAGGTCCATATGTCATTGATAGCAAAATAGGACCCGGGACGTACCGGCTAGCTTCTCTTGATGGTATCAAGGAAACAGAACCCTTGAATATCAGTCATTTGCGACCATTTCATATCTAAGAGAGCCAAATCCCAAAATGCTCCAAGGATTCTTGCAATCGCTTGGTCAATCCCAAAAATGCTCCAAGGATTCTTGCAATCGCTTGGTCAATCCCAAAATGCTCCAAGGATTCTTGCAATCGCTTGGTCAATCCCCAAAATGCTCCAAGGATTCTTGCAATCGCTTGGTCAATCCCCCAAAATGCTCCAAGGATTCTTGCATCCTATCAAGCCAAAGGATTGTTCTCTGTCAATCCCAAAAGCTCCAAGGATTCTCTGCAATCGCTTGGTCAATCCCAAAATGCTCCAAGGATTTCCACAATCGCTTGGTCAAAAATCAAGAAAATTCAAAAACAACAAAAATCATCAAAAACAACAAAAATTTGCATCTCATTTCTAGGCATACTCAAATTCATCAATAAGAGAGTTCTTCTCGCACTTCATATTCACAAAAATCAATCCATCAAAAATACAAAAATACATAGCTGCATTAAAGCATTGCATCCATACATTGCATATTTGTGGTCGTATAGGTCAAGGGCACCATAGGCTGTAATAAATCCGCTAGTCCATCTTGTTCCACACTGTTCCATTTTACAAAAACAACAAAAACACCATGCATTGCTTTTACCATACTAGAGTCAGTGGTCTTTTAATGTATCAAGGGTTTTTCGTGATTCAATCATCATTTTGCTCTTTAGCCATGTAATGTATCAAGTCACACAGATTTTACGAAGGTAGAGTCATACTTGAAATACGCCTTGTTACGTAACATCCCAACACAAATTAAAACACATAAAAATTCCCAAGTTGTGTGAACGAAAGATGAAACCTGCACAGTAATCCAGGTCACCATAAGCGAAACGGTTATCTTGCTCATCCCCCTGTGCGAATGACCCCTAGAATGCTGAGAGTTGGCAAAAGGACAAGCATCCTCCCTACCCAATTCCCTAAGAATCCCAAAGTTCTAAATAGTTGCAAAACATCAAAAATTTGCAAGCGTCAAAACTCCAAAATTTGACATCCTACAGTGCACATATCAAAAGGCACAAACAATAGTGATTATCGTCACTCCATATCCCCAATCCCTTGCTCAAAAGAAAAACAAATCAAAATAAACAGTGATTCTTATCACTACAAAGGAGCAAGTATCCCAATACAATTGAAGAAAAGAAGGGAGTTGAACTTGAATCCCTGGAACTCTCAAGATTCTAACGGGTCATGAGGCAAGCCTCAGTATCGGTTTGGTTGATAGCCTATCGGTCACTGGTGGTAAACTTCTCGCATGACGATATATCTATCACATTAACTTGTGTACAGATCAATATTTGCATGTGGATGAGCTAGCTTATGGTATCCTGGATGACACCGCAGATTAATCTAACTAAATACAACAAAGGAGTTAGTGGAGCTAATTAGGTGATCCTCGATGACAGATTCGGTTGAAAGCCCATCCGGCACTCGGCGGTATCCTGACAAATACCACATAAATGAACTCAATTGCACACACAGGGATGTGAAATAACTTGGTCAAAAACAAGTCCGATTCATACCTTGTTCAAAAGTCTTGTAAGATAAAGTACAATCATGGCTAGTAAGTTAAAACCGTCTGAGTCTCAGAAAACCTTAGCTACATTTCTAAACCGACTGCGCTACTTTTCATCCTTACACTACCATCAAAAAAGAAAAACCACATGTATACATACAAAGTCATGTATCACAGCAATCGCCTCAAAACAAAATAATAGAGTTCTAAATGCCTATGGTGCCATAGCCAAACATCACAAAGTCCATCCATCCATTTCACCTCTGCATATCACATACATTTGCATTCATTACAACATATGCATCCATCAATATAAAGTAGCATGCATCCATCAACATCAATCATTGTGCATAAAATCATGACATATACACAAAGAAAGAAAATCAAAACAACAAAAACATCACAAAAATGCAACACAAAAACATAGCAATAAGCATTGTCGGACACAAGTGCTCTTGCACTTAACCTCTTGGCATAAAGAAAATCGATGTCGGGGCTCAAATTGTCACTCTCCTACTTCCCCAAGAAGGCTACCATAGCCGGACCGCTCCACGGGAAGATGGGTTCTTGATGATTTCACCCCATTATGGCATCACCAAAAGGGTTAACACCCACCAAAAATAGGTCCAAATGTCGGGAAACTGCACGTGCTTAAACGGTAAAACATCTAAAGGCACCCTAACCTAAGTCATCTTGGGTCAAGCGACTCGTCGCTTTTCTCACGAAGGTCATTCCCTCATCGATTCGTCGCTTGAGGGGGTAGTCACACTTAGTCACCAATCAACAAGCACACACCCAATCAAGGCAATGACATGCATTCAAAGAATCATTGACAAAGACAATCACGCTCCTGCTTGGGGCAGTAAACAAGCAATCATTAAGTTGATCAAATACTTGGCATTCCCGAAGCATGAACACAAGGTTTCCCCTGTGGACAAAAGGTTACGCCCTTTGCCTAATCATGACTCATCAATGTCCAAGCTCAAGTCACACCTCACCAAAATAGGTTAACACTTGAAATCGAATTCCTTAGCTCGTCGAAGCAAGGATTCAAGAATGCATGCCCTTTCCATACTTGGGGCATCAAAAGTTGGTTAGGTTACCAAGAAACCCTAATCATTAGTGCTTTGGTCTTCTATTTTTGCTCAGCACCGCGTCACCCACAGCGCTTCCCAAAAAGGGGCATCTGTAGACACCAAAATAGCACCAATCCGATTAAGTGACTACAAACACTGATCGCATTGACATACACAGCTTTCAGGGCAGCCCTCAGAGGTCAAACAGTGGTCCTGACCACTCACACAGCAGTTTAGAAGGTCAAAAAATGAGCAGAGCAAAGTTGGTCGCAAACTGCAAGCTTCAAATCCTAAACAAGCCTTCAATCTAAAGTGAGCCTTTAACAAACTGCAACCTTCAAACTGCAAAACTTTAAGGCAAACCTAGCAAAAAGGGGAACCTTGGCCTTAGACGTCGCGAAATCGCACTCCACCGGGAAATTAACCGCAAATGAGAGCTGTGTCTCCGATATCGCGACACCTTTGGCCCCGAGGGAGCCTCGGCCAAAGGTGTCGATGATATCGCGACACCTTTGGCCTCAAGGAGCTCCCAAATCGTCGATATCCGACACCTTTGGCCCAAAAGGGAACCTCGGTCGAAGGTGTCGCGATATCGCGACGTCGCGATATCGCGACACTTCGGCAGCAAACACTTCTCCAATCAAAGGCGGACTTTGACGTGGCCGCCACATCCAAGGAATGACCGCCACGTGGCACCCCTACGTGCCCCTTTTCAAAGAGACCCCGTGGGTCTATAGAACGGCGGATTCGACCAATCAGAGGCGACACGTCGGCATTCAAGACATTTAATCATCAAAAGCAATTTAAAGCGATTTTAACTAAGCGACGGACTTCACCAACTGCAATAATGAGACGAACAGTTTCAACAACAAATCCAGTCCGAGGCCATGCCTCATAACTGCTGATGTAAGTTCCCGATGACAATCTCAAGGCGAGCCATGCCTCATAATCATCTGACAACGGTCAAACCTCAGCGGCCCCTACGGACTTAGGGTTTTGACAATTAATGTTTCAGAGGAAAAAATCCTCTATAAAAACTAGCTCAAAGCAATTTAAAAGAGAGGACGAAGCATTTTGTAAACACAACGAAGTGTTGTTCATTTATGACCCGATTGCATCAGTCGATTTTACCTTCCTCACACCCAGAATCTCTTACGAAAGAGAGGTTGATGGGTTGCTTTCAGAGGGTGAAGCCGAACCTTCATACCCGACAGTAGACACGATATTCTACCAATTCGACGACAACACTCAATATAAACGATTTTGGGCCCTTCCTTATTGGATTGGCGCCAAAGTCGATTTTTGACGGGGCGGCCCGCTTGGGTACCCCATGCACATTTTTAGTTAATGTAATATATGTTGTTCTTTTTAATATATCCTGCAAACTAACAACATTTAAACAGTTTACATTTTTATGTTTTCATATACATGCTGTTTTCGAATAGATTCTATTAGATGCATTATGTTCTACGTTTTACGTTCTGTCACTTTAGCTTATTCGTTCATCACGAACTTATTCTGTTAAATGCGCAGGTCATGTATATGCACTTTATTCATTGTTTTCAATGATCTTATGCATACATCTTTCACTTATTTCAAGACTCACTAATTTCACTTATTAACACAGGTGCTACTAATGTTTTTTATGTTTCTTTGATCGCAGGAGAAACAGCAAACAGTAAGGATTCACCAAGCATAAGCGGCGGCAACATTGGCCCGCCCGTTTCTAATGTGGGCATGCGGATAGAAGAAGTATTGATCATGACTGTAACCATATACAGATTAACACTCCTAGCCCCTAAAAAGGAGGAGATGTATTGTAACCGAATGGGATTAATATAAAAGGGCTGTGTTCCTGCATTTCTCCTTTATATGTTTGGTTGCTTTTCATTACATCTTAATACTGCTTTTATTCCGGAATCTCATGCTTTCAACAAGAATGTCAACATCATTGTATAATATCGCATTAAATCGATGACCACCTACTTCACACATATATAACTATTATATTTTAATAAAGATAAAAAATCTTATGCAACCCATTAAATGTGGATCACCCATCTGACACACATACATCTATTATATCTTAATAAATATAATGAATCACATATAATTTATTAAAAAAGAAGTGTTAAAATAATATATATAAATAGAAGAATTAACAACTACTTTTCCTTTTTTAAATAAATAATTACATAGTCAAATTACATTGCTACTAATAGTAGTGTTATGGTGCTACCACTATAACCTTTATTTTACTTAGGTAAACATGATGTAGAGTGAGGAAGACCCCTCGTGGCTCAGGGTTGGTACCACCGTCAAGTTGGTGCACAAACATGACCTAGAGCGAGGAAGGCCCTTGGTGGCTCAAGGTTGGCACTACCGTGGCCTAGAGCAAGGAAGGCCCTTGGTGGCTTAAGGTTGGCACTACCGTCATCAAGTTAGTGCACACTCAACAGACTCACGTTAAACTACTATCTTTGCCCAAATTAAGCATGCCCCCGAGATTTAAACATATCCTCTTAATAAATACCTAAAGTCTTACCAATCCACCTAAAATAAATAAAATTATAAAGTGGTTTGGTGTATAACTCTATATTCCAATCACATTAAATTGAGAACCATCTATGAGGACCACCTATTTCATATACAACTATTATATTTTAATAAAGATAAGGAATTCCATAGCTATCTCACATGCAACTATTATATGCTAATAAAGATAAGAAATCCATATAACTTATAAATTGAAGACCACTTATTTCACACATATATTTATTATATTTTAAAATTATTAAAAATTTATTATAATAAAAATAAAGTTTTTAAATGTAAACTTTATTTAAAATTTTAAATTCTTTCTTATTAAACTCAAGTTTCAACGATAATTAAAATAAATTATTTATATAATAATAACACCAACATGACCACCGAGGACACGCATACAGCTATTCCATGTTATAAAATGGAAAGAATCCTACTTAAACTAAACAGAATTACACCTGTAAACTTAAGACTCTAATGATCATTAATCTTGGCAAAATCAGAAAGAGGGTGCTTGCCGTTGAGAGGTTTGGAGAGGAAATAACGAATATAATCGTGGTGAACAAATGTCCTGTACAAGCGCGGATGCTCTTCATCCACAAGCCTCACCGCAGGAGCCACCTCCTCCTCCTTCCCCGGATTGTAAAAAAACGCTATTGACAGTCTACTCTTCTCCTCGTTTGTCACTGCCCGATGCTCTATGCTCTTGTATCTGCCGTTTGTCATTACCTGCAGTGCCATTCCTACATATGTCACAACCCGCTTCGTTATATAAGTGGAATCTTAATCAACCACTAAACCTAGAGTTACCTCAACCAAGTCGCCGATGTTAACGACAAGCGCATAAGGAATGGGCTGCACGGGAATCCATTGGCCGTTGTTGCGGACATGCAAGCCCTCCGTCTTGTCGTCTTGCAGGAGCAGCGTTATTCCTCCTCCGTCTGAATGAGGACTCAAACCCAGCACCAGATCTGGCCGAGGGCAAGGCGGGTACAAGTTCATGCGCATCATCATCATAGGCTCACTTCCAAACTTCTCCTTGAAATAATCGCCCTTTAACTGCAGATTTTCAGCGAGCAGACACAAAATCACCTGACCCACCCTTTCCACCTCGGCTCCATATCTCTCTACCGTGTCTCTGCAATTTCGTTAAAGTCTCATCCCATCTTAAATTAATCCTCTCTTGATAGCATTTAAACAATGATATTCATTAAGACGAACGTACCTGAAATCCGATGGTCTAGTTGGCCAGAGCGTGAGGTTTTTAACACAGTCAGGCATGATTCCTAACGCCATCAAATCGCCCCAGTCCAGCGTATGATGCTCATCCACCACGAAGAATTTGCCGTAGCCTTGAACATCTCCCTCTTGCGGAACATACTTTTGCTTTTCTTCGAGGGGAAGATTAAAGAATTCCTTAGACACACCCCTTATGCGGTCCATCAATGAATGCGGAATTCCATGGTTCACAACATGACTTATATTTCAAATTCAGTAAAGAGGCAAGCACCTCAATTTTAAAGAGCGAAGAAAGTTATAATTTATATCTGAAAGAAGCCCCACTCTTGGCAGGCCTCGGACAGGAGATCCATTTGTTGTTGCCTTTCATCGCTAGAAGGTGAGACCAGCTTCTGCATGTCCACAACAGGAATTGTGGACTGGGGAGGGACTAATGTTGAAGAGGGTCTCTCCGCGTATGGTCTGATGTACCGCTTGGGAATGTCATGGAGTTGGTTTCGTGCAAGCTCCTGCACGATCTCCACAGGAAGCGCGTTACCCCAGTTGGGGTTAGAGAAATTGGATTTGGTAATACCAACGGCATCCACTGCTGGATCACTTAGATCAGCCATGGTAGTAGAATCTGCGGGTGCCTCTGCAAGGAGGGAAGACTAGTATTTATGCTTTGTTGCGACGAATGGTCTACTCAGTCTTTATAAAATGATTGGCATATGGTCTACTCAGTCTTTATAAAATGATTGGCATCATCATTTACTAATGTAATTGAGTTTCCAGCTTGTGTTCTATAAAAGCAATGTAACCAACCTCGTGGTGCGTGAGCATTTTAAAATGTATTATCTCAACTAGTAAGGAAGATGAAGAGCCTCATGAGCGTGGTCTCCCCTGATCCAATGTAATGATAAATAAGCGCGCAATGTTCATATTCATAATGGTCATAATTATATTATTTTTATTTTATTTTATGTTCAGAAGATTTATATTAGATTTGAAGTTGAGTGTTTTAAGAAGATTTATATTAGATTTGATGTTTGGTGTTTGGAAGATTTAAACCAAATCTTAAAATGTTTGATCAAACAAACACTTACCAATCTACTAACTTTCACCTAAAATAAATCTTATTGAAACGGTTGACTTGGCGAATGACCGGTTTATGTCATTCATTTTGATGATTGAAAAGAACAGAAAAGGAATTAAATATTCTTGGAGTCTTATAAACTTTATATTTTTAACGTTTCCACTTATTAATATCACGTTCATTAGTGTACATATGAATAAATAGTTTTTAAATTCTAATTGGCGAGTGTGCAGGCCCATCAATGTCGCATCATGGACGATTGAAAGAAGCAACAAATCTTTTTACCCTAACGTGATTTTTCCTTTGTTGGGATTTGATTCAATGATCGTACTGAAAAATTATTCTTATAATATTTTTAGATATTTATTTATTTGTAAGGATGCCACTTGCATTATCTGTGATGTGATCCAGGTTCAATTTATATGATAAATGTGTAAGAAGTATTCCTTAAAAAATTATATATATATATATATTATTTAATATAGATAGATAGATAAGTATTAATGTGGAACTAAATTCCATTAGTGGAATATGTTATAAGATTTCAAAAATTTATTTGTTTATTTAAATTTTATATAATTTATAAAAATGATAAGGACAAAGCTTTGAAAGCAAATTAATACTAATCATAATATTTATGGCAAATTTTTGTTTTTGTTACATGAGCTCCATATGTTTTATAATTTCTTATTTTTTCTTTATATTTTATTTTGAACATTTAAAAGGTTGACAAGAAATTGACAAGGCAATGCATTTTTTTTCAACTTGATGTCTTTCTTTTGAACTTTTAAAAGGATCATAAGAAATAAAAATGCAATGCATTTTTATTCTTACCCTAAATGAGTTAGTGGTTGGAATTGTTGTGCATGAGAAAATGCACCTCTCATGCAAGGCTTATTTTCTTTTGATATTGTTAAGAATGTACAAACATAAGAAACATATTTTATTTTATTTAAAATAATAATATTATTATTTATAATGTAAGTTATTTTATCATATTTATAAGTCTTTTAATTTCAATACTATAGACATCTAATTTTTCTTATCCATCACATCCTTAGATTCCATTCAATTTTGACAAAATGCCTAAGCCAGTTTTTAGTCTTCATTGCAAAAATTGGAGAATCAAAACAAGTTCACTACTCACAAACAAGTTTGCAGGTTGCAAATTTCACCCCATAGTGGCAAATCTTACCTAGAGATAAAATTTGAATTTTTTGCTCCTCCAGAGGTAAAATGAATGAACTTGTGGTCCAGATAAGTTCATATCTATGACTTTATTTAGGATGCAAATTTATCTATGATCCTTCAAAATGGAAAGTTTCTCATTCTAACACTCATGCTTATCCATGCCAACAATTATGAAACCTAGATTGGATTGACGTGCCTTAAAAACATTTCTAATTTAGCTCACTTTTTTCCTATCTGAGTCTCAACCTAGTTTTTTTCCAAGTTGGATACTATTTTTTCCTCATTCAACTCCTACATGTAGATTTGATAATCTTGCCTTCCTCTCTTCTCCTCCAAACCCTCAAAATATATAAACTAGGCACCTTGTTCTTAAAATTACATACAAGGAATACACTAATTAATATAAAAGATATGATAAAAAAGTATTTAACACAAGTAATCTTAGTAGTAATTTATTTTGTAATGAAGCTCTAGTATTTTATAGTTTTTGAAGCCTTGGGGTCTCCTTCAAATGTGTTTTTCACCTCCACGCATAGTAAAGCCTTGCATCCACACCTCATGTTTTGCATACACTTCATCCATAGGTGGAAGGGAGTGCTTCTTACTTCTATATTTGATTGCTTCTATCCTTTTTATTTCCTTATTGAATTTCATTAATTATATTTTGGTTTTGCACTTAATGTGTTTACATAATCAATTCCTCCATTTTATAATATTAAATTTTTTGATTTTAGATCATTATATTTGGTTATAAATATCTTGCAAGACATACAAGCAACATTCAAGATATTTTTATCAATTTATTACACCAAAAAATAACATATTTAACCTTTTTTTTACCTCTACAACTACAAACTATGAAACCATAGCTAGTAGGACTAGCTGGCTATGAATTCACCTAGACTAGTATTTGTCTAAATTTTTAGTAAAATTCCTGATTCTCTAGGTTTATTATAATCCATATATTATTTCTATACTTTAGGACTTTTTTATTGCTACTTTAAAATCAGTTGTGCAATTCATAGGCTTTGCATACTATTAACCTATCCTATAGGTTGTAAACTTTCCCTATAGGCTACAAACCACTCACATTAAGTGATTTCATTAGTTCTAGCATTGGAAAAACTTTCATTCAAGCCTAGGTACATACTAGAATTCTCTCAACAAGATCAATTTTGATTTTGTATTAGTTACATTTTAGATTCATGCAATTTTTCTTCTTCCAAAGGTTTAAAATTGATTTTATGAAAAGAAATAGGGTCTCGAATTAAAACAAGAAAACTTAACACCTTTACAAGAATAAAATAGGACCCCTAAAATCCAACTCATATGTTAGTTTCCCTTTCTTAGCTTTTTTGTAAACTCATAGGTCAATAGGCAAAAAACTTATCGTAGGTGATGAACCATTGTGTAGGCGATGAACTCAAGTCTAGGCTATGATTTCATCTTTTATAATATCCTAGGTGATATTATTTTATGCTTTATTTTAGTACTAATTTTACATTATTGTTTGTTATTTGTTAAAGTTTTAGTAACTCAATAACTAAAGGAAACTAAAGTACTTAGGATATTTTTTATTAACAATGTGCTTTTGATTAGGCATTAAAATCCAAAAAGCATGTATAGTTTTTGCATATTTAGGTTAGTTTTACTTGATGCATCACATCTCTTGCACCATTGCTTTAAAGTGAATGGTATTTCTTTTCTTATTCTAGTCTAGTGTAGTTTATGTAATGAAAAATAAAAGTGCATATAGGATTAGTCATGTTTTTTGTATTGTTGTCTTCTTTAAATTATATTGTATTTATATATTTTTTCATTTGTCATATCTTCTAGATTACCATACTTTGTAACTTTCATAATACACATATCAAAACATAATATTTAGAGCGAATCTTCAAAATACTCTTGGTGAACCCGTAATTCCTACCAATGAACTCAAATAAATGATAATGTTCAGGTAAGAATATTTGTCTGAGTGTGGACCCTTGGGTTTAAAGATCAACATCCTTGGATCTAGGTCTATATATTTGGTGAACCCAACATGAGCACCACACGAGTCTTGAAACCTTTGGTGTAAACCTTTTTGCCTTAATCAATCTTAAAAATTTACTACACTTTTATCAAAGACCACCTAAATTGTTTTATTAGCTTAAATAATATTAAAAAAAGATACCAAAAGGTTATTCCTACTAGGGAAAGGTTTATGAACCCTTGCGTAAAGCAACACACAAAACTTGAGGGTTATCTCTCTTATAAAGTATAAAATGGTGGGATAATGAAAGTCATAAGGAGGTGGAGTGTTATCTCAAAGGATATATAAGGATTTTTTGAAAATATTCTCATTCTTATCTAATAAAAATTTTCAACTAAACTTAATAAAGTTAACTCCTCTCCTCCAAATATGACTAAACAACAACCTCCATACATAACAAAAAATATGGTTTATCAAATTACCTACAATACATAACCTTTATCACCACTTATTGAAAACATGATAGTGGTCAAGAACAATGTATATGAAGAAGAGGAGAAGAAGATTCCTCAATCTAAACATATTTCCCCTACACATAATAAAAATGGAGTAATGGTCTTTGGATCTATGGATCAATTCTCCACTTTTACCCAAAAATCTAAAGATAATTTTCTAATGATCATGAATGCAAACAATTTAAAATATTTAGAAAGGTTATCTCACCATGCTATTGAAATATCTCATTCAAAACATAGTCAACAACCTAATTCAACTCCTACTTTTGATCTAAAAAACATTTCCCAAGGGATCATATAAATCTTGAAACTTCAAGGTCTAGAAATCATAATACCACTATAGAAGGATGAACTCTTAACCTAATAATTTTCGTAGGGATAAAACTCCCATTTCCATTTATAGAGGAATTGTTAAAAATAACTCCTAGTTATTCTATTTATCCAACTATAGTAGCAAATTAGTAAAATATCCCCCTTGCAAACCAATACCTTAATTGGTATTTCTTAAATAAACACCTCTTTTAAACCCAAGAGGGAGAGATACCTATAATTCAGCCCCCCTACCTCTAACAAAACTTCCTTTGATATATTCAACTTTAATAGTTTTGATACAAAACCCATGCTTGATCCTAGAAATCCATGAAATAATTCATTCAACAATTCCTTAAACCCTTTTGTTTCTCAATCAATTCCATTTTTTAATCAAAATGCTTAAACACATCATTTAATGAATATATCAATTCCTTTTCCTTCATCACATATTCGTCTAATGTTGAATAGTAAATCCTCTCTTGAAGTCCAAACTCATATGTTCCAAGTATAAAACTTGAATCAAAAAATATCTTCACTCAAGGATTTTGAAAGCAAATATGTGCTTTTTATGATATGTGTGTTGAGTGCATATTTTTCCCAATTGCAAAATACCACCACATGCAGAGTATTGAATAGAAAACTCTCTCTTGAAAAGAAACCAAATGACAAAATTCATCTTCTCCAAGGTTATGGTAAAATATCTAAAATATTACAATAGTGCCAGAAATAATTCAATAATGCATGTGACCATAAACAAGGGGCATTACTGGTTCTAAACAATGTTTAGTGATTTGAAAGATCTAACTAAAAATAAAAGTAGTTCTTTTTAGGGTTTTTTTAAATTGGTGCTACCCCGAATCCCTGTTAGTAGATTATTTTATCTTCATTTAAAAGGTTTCAAATAACAAAATGTGGAATTGTCCATCTCATTTTAATGCCTATGCCTTTAAGATGAAGTAAATTTTATATATTTGGGTTCATTTTATCTTCCTTATGTTGATGCAACTACCCTAATAGTGGTTAGTAGAAGTTAGCATGTTAGCAATGTTAGGAAAGTTAGCAAAATTAGATTTCATTTATTATCTTAGTTTAATGTGAAATAGTAGGTTAGTATCCCACCTAAACCATGTGTTTTATTTGAAATCTTTAGATTAATGAAACTTGGAGGTTCATAAATTTTGGAAAATGACCAAAATGGAAATAACTTTAAAGATTAACAATTCTAGAAATGGACCAAAAAAAATGAAACTAACAGGAAATTCGCAGAAATTTTGGAAAAGGACCAGAATGGAAATGAAAGAAAATAAAATTTTGGATGGACTAGAATGAAATGCTTGAATGCTTGAAATAAAACTTTGAGAACAGTAAATGAAATAAACATGTAAATTTGGTTAGCTGAAAAAGTCAAATTCTGAATTAGTTTAGCGAGCTCCTACCTGCAAAATCCCAAGTTATGAGGTAATCATAAAACAACCTAAATCAATGGACCTGCAACATAAGCACAATACCATTAAATAAAGTGCGAGACTCAAAGGAAACATAAAGAAACTACATAATATTGACCTTCGCCTATTGCAACCCATTTCATGGCATAAGACAATGGCTAGAAGTCACTAAAATGCAGAAATGATAAGACACTAAAAATGTTAGTTTTATGATAAAAACCCTCCTTTTAATTTTGCTCATAGAAGTTTGCGACCCTCTCAAAATCTGAAAAATGCTCTTTCTTTATTGCTTTCTCGGAATGTTACATCATTTCCAGCTCCCCTTGAAAAAGGTAGGATAACAAGGTATAAATAATACTTAGAAGTCCTTTCACTTCATTTTCTCTCACATCCAAAATAATGAATGGATATAAGAAAATAATCCATCATAATTTTATGTGATTTAATAAACATAACACTTCTAAACATTATTTATTTAAAAAAAAAAAACTACCAACAAAAACATAACCCTCCATGACTCCTTATATCTCCCCTTTCTCTTATAAGCATTCTACCCAAGAATACCCCTTTACATCCATAAAATGAATGATAAAAGCATTAACTATACCTTATAACCCCTAAAATTTTAGATATCCTTTAAAACATTGAACGTGATCAAACCACATTCACGTTAACTAAAATAATATAGGCCAATCTTATTTAGAGAAACATTCGTTGTCATTTTTTGAGGCCGAGACCCGATGGTATTTATCCTAAGCCATACCAATGTGCCCAAGTACTAGGATGGCATTCCCCCATCCTGGGTACTTTGGTTTCCATGTAACCAAATGAAACCATCACACTGCCTATGCAGCCATGGCACTGTCCAACTTACGTAGCCATAGCATTGCTAATGACACAGCCATAGCGCTGCCAAGGCTATGTAGCCATAGCACTGCCATCGTCATTGTGGTGCTGCCCAACCTATGCAACCATGGCACTACCAAGATTATGCAGCCATAGCACTACCATAAACATCATGGTGTTGCAAAACCTATGCAGCCATGGCACTGCCAAGACTATGTAGCCATAGCACTACCATCATCATCATGGGACTGCCAAACCTACACAGCCATCGATGCTACCATCGATGTCATGGTGTTGCTAAACCTACGTAGCCATGGCGTTGTTCAACTTCCTACTCTCACACTCACACTGCCATAGCGTAATGAAATAGATGCATCACTAAAACCTTCCATGCTCTTTAAGGCCGACATTTAACTCCATCGATTGGCATCATAGGTTTCGCTAATAACGCTTCTTCCTTCCTTATTCGATGGTATACCTCTGCCTCTTGATCGTTTCACTGATAACTTTGACACCTTTCATGTTGTTCTTCTAAAATCCTAACACCATTTTGGACCACCTCTTCTTTGCCGGTGTTGCTCCGCAAAGCTTCGTTGTCATAGCACTGAACGTTTTTGGACTATCCACTCATGTCTTCGAATGTTTTCGAATAGCCACCATCACCTTATCTGCAATCAAATGAAATGATGTTAAAATTTACCTTATCGTAAATATTATTATCATGTCTTTTATAAAGTACATTATAATAATATTATTATATACAATAAATAATATTATTATAATAATAACATTTTAGAAGAATATAATCACAAAAATATTATTATAATAATAACATTATAATATAATCATAATAATATTATTATAATGATAATATTTTAGAACCTTTTAACATAATCTTATAAATATTACTATTATGTACATAATATAGTTAATGCAATTATATTAGGTAGATAATAGCATATTGGCTTCTATCTCAATTTCTTTGTACCTTTTGTATCCTCTTTTTGTTTTAGGTCAAGCCTTGCTTTGTTAAACACATTCCATCACCTTAGATAGTATGAAGAACATTAAACTCTTATTCATCAAAATGGATTTTAATTAATCTAAGCATTAATGCCTAGATTAATTAATCATTAAATATCAAATAACCAAAGCAATTAGAATCATTAAAACAAAATGGTCAAACATCCATATTCTTACAAACCAAAGAAAACCAAAAACCTTTCATATCAAAATATGACAAGTGGGTCCCCAAGAATTTTGGGTTGGTTGTGAAAACTCCACAACAAATGGTGACTCTACTGGGAAATGCTCTTGAGCATTTTGGTGGGAACCCAAAAAGAAAATCTGAAAACACACTCCAAACCAGAAAGCAAAAAGCATCAACAAATGCATGAATAATGTCAATAGACTTTTAAGAATAATAAGATATTAGGATCATCCAATATTAGCTATTGGTGTGTGTAGCACTCGACACCTTACTTTTTTTGTAACTTTTTCGATTGCATCATCAATTTTGCCTGACTAGAATTATGGCAATGGATATGGAGAGCTTTGAGGGTAAAATTTTTTATAGCATGAACAGCACATTCTATGGTGGCTTGAGCAAACACCTCAAAAATGTCTAACCATCGTAGGATCAACTATGTGTGAGATGAATTCATTGACTAGATCTAGGGCTTGGTTATGAGCCATCATCATCAAGGATCAGTGTGTGCAAATGTATCTTAGAGCTTTGGGGAATTAGATTCTCAACTAATATGTGATGAGAATATAGCCCTATATTTTACTGCTCTCATATTTGACCAAAATAATTAAACCGATTATGGATGAGGTCATCAGACTAATCTATCCTCATGGTGTCCATAAATCTCAACCTTACGGGAGTCATGTCACCAGGAATGAGTGTATTCCATTGCCAATCAAGTTTCTATAGCCCCGATGGAGGTTAACTCCATAGTCCATGATTTTGCTCTTGACTTATTAAATCTTAGGATGACTACCCATCCTTTTTAGGGACACGTAGTATGATCCTTACAACCCAATAGTCAATTGTGTGATGGAAATGGAGTGGTGAACATTTTGCTTTGTATTTATTGAATCTTGGGATGACTACCCATCCTTATGAGGGACACGTAGTACGATACTTACAACCCAATGATCCATGGTTTGATGAAGGCAAAATCAAAGCTTTGGGGAATCAGATTCTCAACCTAAGCATGATGAGAATTTTACCCTGTCCTCACTACTTTGATTTTGGGCTTTCAAGTATTGCAAAAGTGGTAAAAACCACTATTTTATGGACTATGTGCAGGGTGGGATAGACCATAATTATATTTTTGCCTCACATCCCCATCCAAGTATGGTTTCATATTATTTTACCCAAGATGTTGGACATGGAAATAAATGTGATAGACCTACGACAACTTCAACAACAAATTCCAAACCTAAGATCTTCTTAGTGTTCTTTATGCCTTTGATCCCAAGATAATTGGACATCACTTTCAGTGTTTGCATTTAGCATATGATGTTTATGTAACAAGAATGTGCCTTTGAGACATGGGTGGATGATATGAAAGATCAACGACTTCATGCTTCATGAGCTACAAAAAATATTTCACATGTTCAAGACTTTTTCCATATGATTCCAAATTTTCACATCCTTTTAGTCTTGGTTGACATTCGTATACACATTGGTTGACCTCTTACTCCTACAATCAAATCCAAAACTGGACCACTTTGATATACTAAAGACTTCTAAAATAAAAGAAACAAGATCAAATAAATAGGAAATAAAACTGATAATACAAACAATTAAGCAAGATGATTAGTGTACATATAATACAAGGAATCTACCCTTAGGCCTGAAAATAATGCTTTAAATGAAGACCATTGATGGGTAAGGCAAAATATTTTCCATCCAAGGTTTTTAATATAAAACTATTTTCACCTAGGACTTCGGATATTAGATAGGTTCCCAACCACAAGCAATCAAACTTTTCATGTTCTTATTTTTTTCATGCCTTTTATCCCACAACAAAACTAAATATAAAACTTTAAAGACCTTAATTTTGGACCATTTATCAAACCACATTTTGATTATTTCTTGATGTTTACTGAAATGAAGCATGGCTTCCTCCCTTTTCTCATCAAGATGCATTAATTGGGTTAATCTGGTTTCAAGTTTATCGTCAGTCCCAACATAGTCTTTTACAAAATGTAAAGTTTGCAATTTCATATTAGTAGAAAAAATAGGGTCTTTCCCATAGTCTAAGTGATAAGGAGATGTCCCAATTGACTCCTTGCTTCTATTCCTATCTATCCAAAGGGAAAATTTGAACTTACTATGCCAATCTCTAGGGTTCTTTTCAAGTAATTTTTTGATTATGCATAATAAATTTTTATTTGATGATTTTGCCAAACCATTGCCTTAGGGGTAATAATTGGAAGAGAATTTTAGACTCACCTTATTGTCGTACGCCCAATTTGCAAATTCTAAAGATGAAAATGTAGAACCGTTGTCACTTACTATGGAGTTAGGCATTCCAAAATGAGTGACTATATTTTCCTCTAGAAATTTAATCACAACCTCGGAGGTGGTATTCTTAGTAGGTATAGCCTCTATCCACCTTGTATAGTAATCAGTAGCGGTGAGGATGAACTTATGGGAATCGGACGAGTTAGGATTTATCACCCCAACAAAGTCTAATCCCCATTGTGCAAATGGTCTCGTATCTACCACTGATTACAATGACATTATTGTATTTCGCTCTCTGTTGGCTACCACTTGGCATATGTAACATGTTATTACATGTGCATGTGCATCTTTAAACAAGTGGGGCCAATAATATCCAGCTCTAAGAATTTGGTATGTCGTCGCGTTTGTTGACCCATGTCGAGTTCCATACTTACCATGGAAGTCTTTGAGTACTTTGGTTGCTTCCTCTTGAGTAATGGAACGAAGGAAAATTCCTTCATGATTATTCCTGGACAACACACCAGATTTAATAAAAAATCTAGCTGATTTTAAATGCAGTACCCTGCATTGAGTGGAATTTAGATGAGAAGGGCACTTACCATGCAACAAAAAATATACAATATCTACGTACCATTCCTTTGTAGTGATATAATTAACCTCATAGTTTTGGCACGTTATTAAAGGGTCAATTTCTGTGATAGCCTTGACCAAACCTTTTCCACGCACTATCTTCATGGGCTTTATCTCTAAGTCAAATTATTTAAGGGTGGAAAGTCATTTTCCCCTTCTTTCATCTAGCTCACTCTATAATAACATGGAATTTACTGTCGGGTAAGGAACTATAGCAAAATATTTACTATGCACAATGTAATGCCTAAATTTTTTTATAGTTTTAAACAAGGCATACATTTGCTTGTCTAGGACAGAATACCTCAGTTTCATGTCCTTCAAAGGAGAACTCATAAAGGATATAGTATTTTCAATGTTGTCTTCACTTTTCTGAGTTAACACACTTGCAAAAGAATGATCTGAAGCAAATGTGTAAATATAAAATGGTTTAGCATAGTCTGGACTAATGAGAACATGGGATTTGGAAATAGCATCCTTGATGCTTATGAAGGCATCCCTATTCTCACTTGTCCACTTTATCTGAACATATTTTTTCAACATGTCATTTAGGGGCTTGGCAATTTCAGCAAAACTTGAAATAAATTTTCTCACAAAGTTAATCTTATTGAAAAAGGACCTAGGCTCCTTTTTGCTATTGGGATGAGGAATATCCCAGATAGCGGCTATCCAATTTTGGTCTATAGCAATCCCATATTTCCAAATGACATATCCTAATAGCTTAACCTATGTTACCCCAAAGATGTAATTTTTTGGATTTAGGGAAATGCCATGTTCCCTCCACCTTTGGAGCACTTTCCTCAAGTCTCTAACATGATATTCCCTCTTATTGGAGAAGACAGGAATATAATATACATAGACAATAATGCACTTACAACTGAGCCCCTTGAATGAAAAATCCATGGCTCTTTGGAAAGTGGCTCCAGCGTTCCACAAATCAAAAGGCATCCTCCGATAGGCAAATGTTCCCCACTTCGTGGTGAATGTCGTCTTCATCCTGTCATTTGGATGTATGATAATTTGATTATATCCCAAGTATCCATCCAAGAATGACATCATTTCAGACCCATTTACCTTTTTGAGTATCTCATCAATGGCGGGTAATGGGTAATTGTCTTTTTGGCAAGCTTTGTTCATATTTCTAAAATCTATGCACAACTGAATCTCTCCACTCTTCTTCCTAACAGGTACAAGATTAGCCACCCATGTGAAATGCCTAACAGGGAAGATTATTTTAGCTTCCAACAACCTCTTCAGTTCCTTCTCTATCAGGGGCTCTAGGATTTGGTTAACCGTTTTTTACCTCTTTCTAAAAGTCTTGGAATCAAGCTTTAGAGGAATAGTATGCATGATTACATTCAGATCATAAGTTTTCAACTCTTCATAGATTCAAGCTATGCAATCAATGTATTATCCTAAAGCTTGAGCTATTTATTCCTTCTCTCATTGTGTGCATGCCTTTGCAATGAACACTTCACGTGGATCTACTACACTCCCCAAATTGTCTGAATTGCATGATTCCTTGGGGGATGGTATTTTTCTTTCTTTTTTCTTTTGATATCCCATATCAAACAACTTTTTTAGAGAGGCCTTATCACTTGGCATTTTGTTCCATACTTGGGTTGTTCCTACTTCTACTTGCCTCATCTCTTCTTTGTCTATAACCTGATTTTCAAATATACCAAAATTAGTGACAAAACTAAAAATGTGTCTATCACTATCAAATACCTGTAAGTTCATGACATTGTCTGGTATGGACGGGTAAGGCAATAACTAAATGGAAAATTGTTTACATTTTTTATGGTTGGAAGGTGAAAGCATGTTGGCCGCTATGGCTAATGAATCATCCATTTTATTATTTTTTCTTGAGATGAGGGAAATATTGAAAGCATCAAACTCATTAATTAATTCCCTCACTCTGGTTTTATAGAGGTTCAACCTCTTTTCTCTACAAGTATATTGTTCCTTGACCTACTTGACTACTAACTCTGAGTCTCCCGATGCCTTAAGGAATTTTACATTTTCTCTTAGGGCCAACTAAAGTCCAAAAATTAGGGCTTCATACTCTACCACATTATTGGTGGCCGGGAACTGTAATCTGTAGGCAGCAAGCAAAGGCTTACTACAAGGACATGTGAGCTTTATCCCAGCTCCCACACCTTATTTTGATTTGGACCCATAAAACTTTATGGTCCACACCCTCTTGTTTTATTCTAAAGTACAATGGTAAAGATTATCATTTTGGGACACTTCGGCTATGTCCTCTATGTCAAAATTGTAAACCCCTAATTCTATTTTAGTAAACTGAATATCATTGGGTTTATTATATTCTGTAATCATTTCCCTAAGTATGGGCTATTTGTCTACCCAGATTTGGTTTGCAACTCCTCTCCATGGCAACCACATATGGGAGGAATCAATCACCACATAACCATTGAGATTTTTGATCCAATCCCTGCCCAACACCATGCCGTACTTGGCAGCAATATTTAGCATAAGGATATTCGTGTAATGTTGGACCCTAGGCTCTGAGTTGATCTGAACTAGGACATATTTTACAACAGCTATTACATCCACCATAGATATTTCTCATTGGACCACTTTGCTATTTGAATGAGCAGGCTTAAGTCCTAGCTTTTGGCTTATCTCAAGAGGCATGATGTTGGCCAAGGAACCATAATCAATCAAAAAATTGTGTAAATTCTTACCTGTGATCCTAACAGTTATGAGAAAAGGAGGTACCTCTAGTTTATCTTTCATCATAGCAAGTTGGGGTTCTACAGATTTAACCTCATGAATTTGAATCAGGGAATTTAATCTCTTCCCCATGATTTTATCCTACCCCAACAATAGAGAGACCTCATACATTGAGATATTGGCCTTCGTCCTTTTCATATCTTCTTCCAAGTCATAAGTGGATGTTCCAAGATTTGACACTTCTGGCATTGTACTAGGTGCTTCCAAAAATGGAGGTCGTGGATTCACATCACCTTTTGTATTAGGAGGAACTAAAGGGTTGTTTGGGGGAGTAGAGGAGGTTTTGGGATCCTTAGAAAACCTAGTAAAATACTTGTGATTAGCTTTCCCAAAATATTTAGTAGCTTGGGCTTCCAAAGCTTCATCCTCTTCCTCTCCTAACGCATTCATATCTTCGTCCATCTCATCGTTTTCTAAATAATGAATGACTTTAGACACCAAAAAGTATGAATTTCTATGGCAACAGTGATGCATTTCCTCATCACATGACTCTGACTCATCATAATTTCCTAACGCATCATCTTGATTGGCTATCGGATTGGGTACACACCCATTATTAGGCTTCGTATTGTACGGTATGGTCATGGTTTCTATTGGGCATGTGATTTTGGGCAACTTGTTTCTGTAATCGAATTATGTCATTGCCTTGCTTGATGGTAATTCTCTTGAGCTCTTCCATATTAGAATTGGGTCCTTGTGGCTAGGGCATGACAGCCCCAGATCCACTGACATTTTTTACATTAGAAACCTCTATATTAGGCACTAAGGTTTGACTCTAGGTGTTTTGGGTCCACCATGGACCCTTGGCCTGAAGAGGTGCAACCATGGGATAGGCATTTGAGGCTTGAGTACTAATCACCTCAAATACTGGCAAGGTTATCTTATTAGTAGCCATCATTTTCGAAGTGGTTGAAATTGTAGCACTAGGGTATGTCAAAAAATACGAAAGTGTGGGAGCGAATGGGTATGACTGATGATATGGAAAAGCATTCATCATGGTAATATGAGGTGTCACAAATTGATTCATCATGGAAAATTGATTGTAAAGGCCATATTGCTTTAACATGTGAAATTGAGGCATAGTGCCACCTTGCGGTGTCATTTGTTGCTCAATAGTCATGGCTTTAGCATAGGCTAAGGCTAGCATTGTAACTTGAGGATTTATCCTAGTAAATATGGTTGTCATCGAATATAAGGCTATGAGGTATAATTGCAATGCCACAACAGTGTCTATTGCAAAATGATGAGTCATGTTTTTGTAAAGTTGTTGGAATAGGGCATTAAATGTTCTAATAGGTTCATTAGGATACCTATTTCATGACATGAATTGGTTATATATGATGGTAGGATCTAGTAATGACCTAAATTGATTAACAAAGGCAACTTCCAAATGGGCCCAAGATGTAATGGACCCTGCCAAAATATTCCTGTAACATTCATGATCCATTTGGTCAAAGCTATTAGGGAAGAGTCGACAAGCAACGTCTTCATGACTGACTCCCTACCTAATCATATAGTCATTGTAAATTTGAACGTGCTCTTCAGCTAAAATGGGACCATCATGGACAAAATTAAGGATAGACCTTTCAAGGTGCCTAGGTATGTTATGGACATCCCTCGGTATACTTAACAGAGAACTTTGGGTACCAACCCAGGGAACTAGTTATTGTTTTTGTTTTTTTTGGGCCATATTAACCAAAGGTAATGACCCTACTAAAGTAGTAGTTACACTCAGGATGATAGAGATGGGTACACTTGATGTAGCTTTTACGGTGGAACTAATGGGTGCACATCCAATGAAGGTATTCAGATTCAGAGGTCTAAGAACTAGCCTTTCCAAATCTTGGCAAAGTGTCTCTAAACCTAACGCATCAGAAAGCTCGAACGAGATTTTAATTTCCTAGATTTTGTACCTCGATTTCCTATTTTTGGGAGAAATACTTTTAAAAATGGTTTCCTCAGTGGTTTTAGACCTAGTAGCAATGCGTCTAGGTGGTTCCATCTTGGGAAAACTCAAATATATTCTATTAAGGCTTCTCACAAACTAGTCAAGAGTAAAATATTGCACCTAAAAACATAATACTGTTGAACCAAAATTGACCACGTTAGCATTAGCAAAAAACTAAATCACAAAGAATAAAAGAAGACCCTACTTCTAGAACCAAATATGTTGAGTGTATATTTTTCCCAATTGTAAAATACCACCACATGCAGAGTATTGAATAGAAAACTCTCTCTTGAAAAGAAACAAAATGACAAACATTCAACTTCTCCAAGGTTCTGGTAAAATATCTAAAAGATTACAATAGTGCTAGAAATAATTCAATAATGCATGTGACCATAAACAAGGGGTCTTTAATGGTTCTAAATAATGTTTAGTGATTTGAAAGATCTAACTAAAAATAAAAGTAGTTCTTTTTAGGGTTTTTTTAAATTGGTTCTACCCCGAATCCCTATTAGTAGAGTATTTTATCTTCATTTAAAATGTTTCAAATGACAAAATGTGGAATTTTCCACCTTATTTTAATTCCCGTGCCTTTAAGATGAAGTAAATTTTAGATATTTGGGTTCATTTTATCTTCCTTATGTTGATGCCACTACCCTAATAGTGGTTAGTAGAAGTTAGCATGTTAGCAATGTTCGTAAAGATAGCAAAGTTAGTTTTCATTTCTTATCTTAGTTTAATGTGAAATAGTAGGTTAGTATCCCTCATAAACCATGTGTTTTATCTGAAAGCTTTAGATTAATGAAACTTGGAGGTGCAAAAATTTTGGAAAATGACCAAAATGGAAATAACTTGAAAGCTTAACAATTCTGGAAATGGACCAAAAAAAATGAAACTAACAAGAAATTAGCATAAATTCTAGAAAAGGACCAGAATGGAAATGAAAGAAACTAAAATTTTGGATGGACCAGAATGGAATGCTTGAATTCTTGAAATAAAACTTTGAGAACAGTAAATGAAATAAACATGTAAATTTGGTTAGCTGAAAAAGTCAAATTTTGAATTAGTTTAGCAAGCTCCTCCCTACAAAATCCCAAGTTATGAGGTAATCATAAAACAACCTGAATCAATGGACCTGCAACATAAGCACAATACCATTAAATCAAGTGCAAGACTCAAAGGAAACATAAATAAACTACATAATTTTTTCCATCGCCTATTGAAACCCATTTCATGGCATAAGATAATGGCTAGAAGTCACTAAAATGCAGAAATGATAAGACACTAAAAACATTAGTTTTATGATAAAAACCCTCATTTTGATTTTGCTCACAGAAGTTTGCCACCCTCTCAAAATATGAAAAATGCTCTTTCTTTATTTCTTTCTCGGAATGTTACATCATTTCCTGCCCCCTTGAAAAATATAGGATAGCAAAGCATAAATAATGCTCATAAGTCCTTTCGATTCATCTTATCTCACAACCAAAATAATGAATGGATATAAGAAAATAATCCATCATCATTTTCTTTGATTTAATAAACACAACACTTCTAAACATTATTTATTTAAAAAAAAAAAACTAATAACAAAAACATAACCCTGCATGACTCCTTATATCTCCCCTTTCTCTTATAAGCATTCTACCCAAGAATACCCCTTTAAATCCATCAAACGAATGATGAAAGAATTAACTATACCTTATAACCCCTACAATTTTAGATCTCCTTTAAAATATTAAACATGATCAAATCACATTCACATTAACTAAAATAATATAGGCCAATCTTCAGCGAAACTTTCATTGTCACTTTTTGATGCTGACACCTGATGGTATTTCTCCTAAGCCATACCAATATGCCCAAGGACTGGGATGGCATTCCCTCATCTTGGGTACTTTGGTTTCCATGTAACTAAACAAAACCATCACACTGCCTATGCATCCATGGCACTGTCCAACTTACGTAGTCATACTGTTGCCAATGACGTAGACAAGGCACTACTAAGGCTACGTAGCCATAGCGCTGTAATCGTCTCCTTGGCGCTACCCAACCTACACAACCATGGCGCTACCAATACTATGTAGCCATAGCACTGCCATCTACGTTGTGGCACTGCCAAACCTACACAGCTATGGCGCTACCAATATTATGCAGCCATAGCATTGACATTATCGTCGTGGCACTTCCAAACCTACGCAACCATCGATGTTGTCATTGACGTCGTGGTGATGCCAAACCTGCGCAGCCATGGCACTATTCAACTCACTGCTCTCACACTCATGCTGCTATAGTTTAATGAAACAGATGCAACACTAAAACCTTCCATGCTCTTTGAGGTTGGCCTTTAACTCCATCAATTGGCATCCTAATAATGCTTCTTCCTTTCTTGTTTGATGGCATACCTCTACCTCTCGACCGTTTCACTGGCAAATCCAGCACCTTTCATGTTGTTCTTATAAAATCCTAACACCATCTTGGACCGCCTCTTCTTTGTTGGTGTTGCTATGCGAAGCTTCACTGCCATAGCACTGAACGTTCTTGGACTAGCCACTCATGTATTTGAATATTTTTGAATAGCCACCATCGCCTTATCTGCAATCAAACGAAATGATGTTAAACTTTACCTTATCATAAATATTATTATCACGTATTTTATAAAGTACATTATAATAATATTATTATATACAATATAATAATATTATTATAATAATAACATTATAATATAATCATAATAATATTATTATAATGATAACATTTTAGAACCTTATAACATAATCTTAAAAATATTACTATTATGTACATAATATATTTAATGCAATTATATTAGGTAGATAGTTGCATATTGGCTTCTATCTCAATTTCTTTGTACCTTTTGTATCCTCTTTTTGTTTTAGGTCAGGCCTTGCTTTGTTAAACACATTCCATCATATTAGATAGTATGAATAACATTAAACTCTTATTCATCAAAATAGATTTTAATTAATCTAAGCATTAATTCTTATATTAATTAATCATTAAACATCAAATAACCAAAGTAATTAAAATAATTAAAACAAAACGGTCAAAAATCCCTATTATTACAAACCAAAGAAAACCAAAAACCTTTCATATCAAAATATGACAAGTGGGTCCCCAAGAATTTTGGGGTGGTTGTGGAAACTCCACAACAATGTGCAATCAACAATTAGAACCCCTTATAGCTAACTATAATTTTACACATAATTTAAAATTGTTATGTTATCCAAGTATGATGACTTAGGTGATCATCTAAATCATATAAAACTCTTCATTATTACTTGTGTAAGTATAGCATATGATAAATTGCTATTAATAAAAGTATTCCCATAAAGTTTTGTTGGGTTAGTATTGGAATGGTATTACTAACTACCTCTTCATTCTCTTAGGAGAATTAAAAAATTAGGTGACAAATTCATTCAATAGTTCATTATTGACATAAAAGAAACCACTACTCTCACTAATTTATATCAGTTAAAGCAAGATAAGGAGGGAATATTATCAACTTTCTTAAAGAGATATAGGTAATTAGTGATAAATTTATACTATACACCCCCTCCAAAATATCTCCTTAGTGTCTTTAAAAATAACCTTAATGAGCATCTATCATATCCCTTGGAAATGTCTATAATACCTTCTTTTAAACATTCCATTCGATTGACCTAACAAGAGGAATCCATCCTCATTAGAAAGGGGTAATTAAAACCCAAGAAAATGGAGGATAATATTTATTTTAATCCAAAGGTATGGTATAGGAATACATGTTGTATGAGATGAGGTCACTGACTCTAGGAAAAACAACAATAGTGGAAGTATTGTAGTAGCCCTTTAGAATATTATTTTAAACAAATAAGAAAGGACTAGTAGATAGTATTTTGGGTTATACCTACCTCCCTCTATTATTCTAGAATAATTTCTAGAAGCAAATATGATTGAAATTACACACATAAGACCTCCAAATTGTGAAAGATAAAAATATCATAAGTTAATGCCATAAAACAATGCACTTACCATTGTAATCAATGGGCATTCCATTAACAAATATAAAGCTATTAAGGACCTCCTCCAAGACCTCATTGCTGAAGGATGAGTTATCTTTGGTTATTTTTAACCCTCCACATATTCAAATCAAATATTTGGGTATTTTCTAAAACCCTATACAAAATTATGATCAAAAGACAACTAATAATATTGAATAGGGTTTTGATCAAATATAGTTGGAATAACAAGATAACAACAAAAGGATAAATCATCAAATCCACCTACTAACACTCCTTTTGATATACAATCCAATTAAAACCACCCTCCTAAAAAACCAACCTTACTCCTAAAATATCAAGGTAAAGAAAAATGGACCTTTAACATCCAATAACAACTCAAAGACATACCCAAAAATATTTCTTTACTTGAGTTATTGAAAATTTCTTCCATTCATAAAGAAATTCTTTTCAAACTTTTGAATAAGGAAGTAGTTCCCAAATATATTTTTCCAATTGATTTAACTAATGTGGTAGGGACTATTTTCATCAATCATGTGACCATTACCTTTTACAAGGAATATGTCCCACCTCCACCTAAGCTTGGGAAATTCCCACTTCATATTACATGTGAAATATGTCATAATTTCAGCAAAAGAGTGCTTATATAAAATGAATAAGTTGTTAAAGTATGAAAGCATAAATTCCTCAATAGTATTAGACTAAATAAGTAGAACTTAGAAAATTTTGATATCATTATAAAACTATGTAATAATTAAGAATTAGGAGTTGTATGAACAATGGTACTTCCTATAAATGTAGGACCTTGCATACTCAAAAACTTAGTTCATGTTTTAAATTATAACTTAAACTATAATATTTTGTTGGGATGACCTTAGATCCATGTTATGTAGGTTGTCCCATCCACTTGTCATCCATGCTTAAAGTTTTATTACCAAGGTTAGCTACACACTATTCTTGGAGATTAAAACCCATTTACCTATTATCAATCAGTAAAAAAATACCCAAATATACATCTATTGTTAGCTTTTGATAGGAGATAGTACAACCACAAGATGTAGGATAACTAATCTAAGATAACTATAAATCTAATGACACAATAATATACAATAAAATAACTAAATAGACATCTACAAATAACTCAAAAATATGCCATTAATGAGAATGATAAAAGTAGTACAATGCTATATAATGGAGGACATGAACACTCCATGAAAGTATATGAAAGAACTACATTGTACCACACTACTTCTACTACACACTGAATACTTACTATGTCACTCTCTACTTCTTTAATTCTACTATAATGAAACCTTTATATAGAAATATATATTGCTTGGCCTTTACTCTACCTAGGACTCATGTACATGTGGACTACATGCACATTTACAACATGTACATTGACACTTGTGCATTTATCATATTATTTGATGTATAGAACTAAATTTTCTATGAAATAAGCTCCTACTCTAGATATGTACTAGAGGTGGCACATTTACATGACCCAAATGATGTAATATACTCTAACACCCCTTTGTATTACATTATTTTGGGTATTGAAGACTTTAGTATTCAATATGGATATTTCATCTATTATTAGAATTGGTATCCTCTTTCACTATTTACTGCAATATACTCAAGTAAGCAATTGGTATATTCATACAAGGTAAATAAATTTGTAGCTTAGGGTCCTTATGATTTTCCATCTTGAGTATGTCCTTCTAGTTCAGTCTTTGTATTTTCTTTTTTGTTCATATCTTCATTGTTATGTATCCTCTTAGTATGTATTTTATTTAAATTTCTTATTCTTCTCCTATGATTCTGTATTGATGCCAATGGAATATTTATTTCATGATTAGTTAGTTTATCATCACCATAATATTGATTTGTATTGCTAGTTTGATTCATGTGTTGAGCAAGTACAAAAATAATTAATGATAGATAAATCATCAAATATTCCTCTGATGTGAATATAACTATTTTCTATGTATTCCACCATGCTCTAAAGAGAGTTTCATGAAGATAATTGATTAATGTTGTAAAGTTACCTTTTTTTCCTCTTTAAGAAATAAGGATAATCTCTCTTTATCACTAGTTGACAGACCCTTGTATCCTTCAAGAGTATCTATTACGTTTTTGGAGTACAATTCTTCCTCATGAAATAGTTTCTCATTATTAAAAGCATTTCTTAACATTTCATTAATAATCTTGAGGTCAACCAATATAGTTCTTCTAGCTCTTAGATATTTTGTAGTAATTTACCTTATGACTCCCTAGTTTAGAGTATGTGAACCAATTTGATAAAACCTTTCTAGATTTAGGTTTTGTATAATTGCTTATGTCTTCCTAGTGATTATAATAAGCTATAATATTATTAAAGTGCTTAGTAAATAATATTTCACTTTTGAGCTAATTTTGTAATATTTTGTAAGTAACAATAATCAACATTTCTTTCACCTTATATCTCCTAATGAACTATGCAGTTAATTTGAATTTCTCTTTGATTGGATTTCTTTTGACTCTTTAGTATGAATATGAGACAAGTGTAAGTATATAATTCCAACTTCTTTAAGTAAATGAAGAACTTGTTTTTTTAAACCCTTGATATTAATAGTTTAATGTTTCTAAATTCCAAAAATATATTTGTGGTGTAGTATACCTTATGACTTCTTAATTTTGAATATTAGAATAAAATAATAATAGTATTTGAAAATTTAATATTTCTGGTTTACTAATGTTGATAAAATTATATGTCCTACTTGGTGATTTGAAAATATCTATAACTTCTTCTATATTTTGTTAGAATGGCTTCCTTGCTTTATAAGGTTGTTATTTTAATAATAGTAATTAATCTTATGCATAACATCCTATAAATACAATTTTTAGATAGCAAATAATTGAATAATATACTTATCTTCCTTCAACATAGGTAGCTTGACTAGAAGTTAGTATTCTGAGATAGGACGCTCTCACTAGACAGTGGTAATGTAACTAATTTATTCTCCCTTGATGACTATGATGTAGGAAGTTTTTCTTTCCCTTAATCATTGTGATGTAGGAATTTTTTCTCTTCCTTAAATGTTGTTATTTAAGTGGTTTATCTCTCTCTTGATGGTGGTGATGTAAGATTTCATTAGATACTGGTATTATCTTTTCCACCCAAACATTTAACACTTGATGGGTTTTGTAATCACTAATCCATGATAGGCTTTTAATGGATGTCATTTGACTCCTTGGATTTGGTATTTCTATGCATCTTAATTGTAATGTGATTGACTTCAATATCCACTCCTTAGACTTTACTTATAATTTCTTACACAAGCTTGGAATTCACCATAATTATTTTGACTTGGGAGCTTATGTAGCTTCTGCTCTCCTTAGAATTGCACCCACATGTTACTGTGAGCTTTTGAGGCATTATAATAACACTTTGGTCTTTGAGTAATGCTCCTTCCTTATTTAATTGACTAGAAATTATTTTTATGCTTGTCATGATGCCTTTCAACATCCAAAACTTAGATATTTATCTTGATCATTTTACTTTGTAAACATTATCGAATGCTCTATTTTTTGTGATAAGTAGTGGCCTTCTCAATTGCATGTATGGTCTCTTCCAAAATCTACTTAAATTTATAAAAATCCTATGAAAATGAGTACACAACTATTTTTCCTTACTCTCAACACTTTATTTAGGCAATAGAAATATGGTTCTAATTTCAACTGGTGACTCTCCCACAGTAATAAACCCATTATATTAGCTAGAAGCCTTGTTTTATTTACTATATCATGTTGTAATAACTACACTAATATATTATCCTATCATGGATTTTATTCTTGTACATGTTGGATGTTGAACCCTAGGATGGCTCTTTGCTATAGCACTCTTGAGCCCTTCGTTGGCTCATATATTACGTGTTATTTACCTAGAACTTACTCCTTGCAGATAATAGACTTTGAATATTTTTTGTGTGGTTCTACTTCAGGCACTTTTGATAGTGCTAATGGCCAATGTTAAGCTTCTTTTTACTGGCTCTTTGATGTATATGATATGGCTGCTTGTACATAGAATAATGTTATACATTGAGTGTCCTTAAGATACTTGTATTTTTGTCTCCCTTTGATAGAGCTAGTGCTCATACAAATCTGTAAAACTTTAAAAATGCACCTTTAATCTAAGATAGTTCAAGTCTCTTATTGTAGTTTATTTCTTTCATTTGATGACTACCTTATTCTTCTCCACTCCTTGGAGGATTTTTTATCTCCTTGGTGGCTTCTATAGGCCACAATAATTTGTAAGTATTGATTACTGAATAGTGTCTTTAGACACTTTGATAGTTGCATATGTTTTGCTCTTTTGTTTTATCCTCAAGTTAATAACCAATGCACATGATTATCTTTAAGAGTAAATGAGTTAACCAATATAGAATAATGCAATTATAGTTTCAACTTATTACTCCTTTAATGCACTAATAATAACTCTTAAATAATGTACTAATAATCTCTACAAATTTTATAAGAGTAATTATAAAGAACCCTTAAGATTAATCTATAATATGCACTACAATTAATGTTGTGGGATGTAGTCTTCTTGATTCTTATATAGACAATAGGTAGAAGATATTTTCTTTCTATTAAAATATATCCAACTCCTATTTAATTGTGTAGGTAATAACCTTAAAATTAACTTTCTTTTGTACTCTATTTGAAGACTATAATAAAACCTTCTCTTTTTGAAAATTCTAAAGAATTAAAATGGTGCTTAATAGAATTGAATAATAACCCAAATTATAGTTTAACTAATGAACCTATTTTAATCCAAGTTTCTTACATTAATGATCACTATATATGAAGGATTGCAGGTGATTAGATTTACCTTATTGCTATCATTTTACTGGATGAATATGCAACTATTCTTGGTTGTACTAAACAACTCCATAACTCACCAATTTGTAGCTTAGTAACTCCTCTATCTTACTACCATTTGATCTATAGTAGGTGACTCCTATTATCCTTTAGGATAAACTCTAAAAATTCTAAAGTTTTGCAACTAGTATTGTAGTCTTAATTGTTGCCCTTTCATAGTCAATTTTTGTACTAAAATGTTATTCCTAAAAATTATAAATTTTGTGGGTAGCTCTCCCAAATTATAACTTAGTGTTCCTTCAATAATCCTTTCAATATTTTGTTGTAGATTCAATAAATCCCTATCTTTGAATGAGTATTTTAGCCTTCAAAGGTAATCTTCAAACCTTTTTGGTTTGGTAGTAATGTTTGGCTCCTTTATCTTTGTAAAATTCTACTTATTCTCAATAATATAAATGTCCAAAGGTCTTCAATATTCTTCTTTAGTATTTGGTACTCCTTATCAAATTCTTCTCCTTTTGGGTTTGTTTTCGGATTGTAAAAATTATCCCAAATTTTGCTCTATCAAAAAGTCCTTGCTGGTAAATTTATACAATGAGTTATTCTAAGAACTCCTTTAATGGTCATATCCTTTAATGAGGCTCACCAAGCCTCCTCCTTATTTATCCTTGAGACCTCACCAATGTCTTCAATATTGCAACTCTTATGGTCTTCCAAATGAAACCTTTCCTTCAACCTTATACTAAGGAAGTGTTGGTAATGAGATCTTATTTATGAATATATGAAATCTACGAATTCTATATTTTGTAACAAGACCTTATTAGTCCTTCTTCTCTTATAAAAATTGTAGTCTTTAATGGATATCACAAACCTCCAATCTTCTAGAACTTAGAGTTATAACTGGACCTTCTAAGGGTCTCTATAGCTTCTTCAGGGTGAAGTCTTCAATTTGTATTAGATATCACCAATATCCTATCTTCACCAGGACTCTTCACTCACATATTATTCTCTCCCTTGACTTTTTAACAAGGATATATGGCCTTTTCTCCACTTCTACAATATGCAATTTTGTAGCTCTTGTAATGAGACCTTTTTCCAAGTCTTTAAAATATTTTTTCTTTTACTTGTTCCTGAAAATGTTGGAATAATTGTAAGAAGATATTATTCCTAGCTCTCTTGTAGGAATATTCCTAACCTTTTTATAAATCTCCTTTTCCTACAACAAGTTGTTAGAAACTAGAATGGAAGAATTTATAATTCTAGAGATAATAACCTTCACTAGTTGATTTGTCAATCTAGTGGAATTTATGTCGAGTCCTAGTCTTCACGAGTTTTTCTACAACTCTTTGGAAATACTCTAGCCAAATGTAATCTCAAAAATTTTGTAAATGATATTTTTAGATTTCTCTCAATCTCATTGTGGCTTTCCCTATTCCTATTGATCTACCATGTGCTTTGATACCACTGTTATCTTTTAGTGGGAGATAGTACAACCACAAGATGTAGAATAACTAATGAGAGATAACAATAAATATAATAGCACAATAATATGCAAGAAAAAAAGAAATGAACATCTATAAATAACTCAAAAATATTTTATTAATGAGAATTATGAAAATAGTACAATGTTATACAATGGAGGATATGAACACTCCATGAAACCATAGGAAAGAACTACATTGTATCACACTTCTATTCCACATTGAACACTTACTATATCACTCTCTCCTCCTTCACTTCTACATTGCTTAGCCTTTAATATACCTTGGACTCATGCACATGTGGACTACATGCACATTTACAACTTGCACATTGACACTTGTGCATTTATTATATTACTTGAAGTAACTAACTAAATTTACTCTAAAGTAAACTCCTACTCTAGATATGTACCAAAGGTAGTACATTTACATGACCTAAATGATGTAATATACTCTAACATATATGACCATCCTTAAATGCATATATCCCTAACAAGACCACAAAAAATTACACTTAGGGTTAGGTAACAATGACCATGAAGCAAGCATTAGTAATCCACCTAGAAGCAAGAAGAAAAAACCCAAAAAAATCAAAATGTTAATCATGGTACTTTATGAATTGAATTATTAAAATTAGACCTAGCATGGTTACCTCCCTCATCCCAAATCTTAGGAAAACCTTCTCAAAAGGATAAGGTAATGCAAATAGGGATTTGTACCTTTGTGTGTCCTAGAATTACTTAATAAAAAAAATTATTCAGGGAAACAACCCACATCCCATTTAAAAATGATATGCTTCTTATTCTATATAAAATCTCTATTAGATACCTAAGTAGATCATATGCAACCTAGTATATTATGGCATGGGTCTAAGAAGATTTCAACAAGGTGTTAAATAACCTTTTGAACCTAAATTATTGATAAGTTTATGGGGGATGGGATATAAACCCCATTGTAACAAATACAAATCTTGCTCATCATCCTCTCATAGTGATATTATTGAACCTTATGAAGATATCATAATAATAAAAAAATAAAAATCAAACCATGATGGGTACTGCAAGATGTATCTCCTTTCCATCCATACACTTAATGTAAATACCATAGATGTTGTTCATCTCAAACCTAGTAAGTATTTTAAACCAATAGATACTATGACCCAAATAGGGAATGATTCTCTATTAGTAGCAACTATCAACACCTATCAGTAATTGTGATGCAAATTCCTTAACCCATAGCCATTTTACCAATAATATTACCCTAGATGATCCCCATGGTGAAGAGTCAAATGTTCAAATAGATATTACTAATACCTAACAATCATTTGATCGTAATCAATTATCCTTAAAGCCAATTAATTTTGAAAACTTAGGGGTACATCATGCACCCTTACATTTTGAATATGAGTCTCACATCCTTATAAAAAAAATCGACATCAATATAAAAACTTAAGATATTCCTAGAATCCTTAAATTAGGTAGACTCTCGACTCTTGAAGAATGAAAAGTATATATGAACCTCTTAACTAACTTTTATGACATATTTGCATGGTCTTGTGTATACTTATTAGAATTAGATCCTTCTCTTGTTGTACATGACTTGGATGTTTAACCATATGTCAAGCCAATAAAAAAAAAGCTAATAAAATTCACCCTAATATAGCCTTACTCATCAAATAGAAACTTCAAAAGGTCCTCAAAGTTAAATTTATCAAAATTGTCAACTATTCTGATTATATATATAATATAGTCCATATTTCTAAGAAGGAAGGCTTTGTTCATGTATGAAAAGACCAGATGTTGACATTTGATCTAACAACAAGTAATAACACAAGTCATTCAGAAATATGTGCTTTATTCATGATAAATTTGATATCGGTTACAAATAGGGAAAATTCCCATTTTCCTTTCATGAATACACTATAGACATGATGCCTTCTTCTGATGTACCTCAGTGTAGGTGGGCTTCTTTATGGGCCACCGCAGGGTTGCTGTTTTTTGGTGTTCTTCTCCTTCAAATCTGCTAGATAATCTGAAAGAAACTTGCAAGGGGTCAATACATTGGGGGGCTTGCCTTAGTCAGGCCCCATATTTATAAAGATGAAATGACTATAAAATCATAACAAAAAATGAAATAAATTATGCAAAAAGTAATAATATAGCAAAATGGAGCTTACCACCCAAATCTGGAGTGATTTGGGGCCTGTAGACCCAATTCGCCACCTGGGGGATGAACTGAGGCCAGATTTGTGGGGCAAGGGGTGATCTGAGCTATGATGCCTCTTTTGCAAAATCCTTCCAGTGGGTTGACTCCTAGGTAGCTGGGGTGCCTTAGTGTAAATTGAAATATGATTGTGTGCACCGAGACGTGACTGTTCAATATTGGATTTCCATTTTAGTAGAGTAACTGTACTTTGTTAAATATGGGAATTAGACTTAATTAGGGGTTTGGGACCCATTATTTATAGGTAAAGGCAAGGTGTAGGGGGGGTAGATAGACTAAAACTAGGTTTGATTATGACTAGGGTTAGGTCAAGAAATGCAATGTGGCAACATCACATTCCTTATGAGAAATATCTCATCCTCACACTATGTGTGAGGATGGATTAGGGCTAATCTTGATTAGGAGGTTCTTAAGCCAATTTAAGACATGATTAAATAAATATCTCAAAAAACCCTAATCTCACACATGTGGGAGGATATGATTAAGGCTGATCAAGGTTAAGGGTTCTTTTAATTAAATTTACCCTAAAAATGTGACTTAAGTGAAGTCAACATTAGATTAGAATTTGGGTATTGACTTATTAAATGTTTTGGTCAACTAATACCCCGTGGGGGCCTCAATTGAGTGCAAATTGGTTGTCGGATGATATACCAATGCACGGGATGCAATTTTGAAGGCTTATGAGGGTTTAGGACCTAAAAGTCGATGAAGTAGTATACGGGAGTCTACACAATGCTATGACAATCTATGGCGATCTACGCATGACTACATATGACTACGACCGTCTACGTATGACTACACATGACTACATCAATCTATGCATGTCTAAGAGGATCTACAATAGTCTACACTGGTCTACAATAATCTAGGGTAACCTAGGATGGCCTATGTAAATCTACAAGTGTCCAAAAGGATCTACAAATATGTAGGTATAGTAGTGTGTGACTTTTTGGTGTCTACATTTACCCCTTTTGTACTATACTATGTAGAACATAGTTTAATACAAAAATTTGAAGGGTTTGTGTAGAAGGAAAAGAAATAGAAGGGGAATGGAATCCAATAAAAGGGTATGTAGCCACTCAAAGCGTGACCATACAAATCAATCGGGTATCCAAGGAAAATAAGAGAAAGAATGGAATCTAATCGAAGGTATGTAGTTGCTCGAAGCGTGACCATACAACATTGACTTGATATCCAAGATGGGAAAGAGAAAATAATGGGATCCAATCAACAGTATGTAGCCACTCAAAGCATGACCATACAACATTGACTAGATAGCCAAGAATAGAAGGGAATAGAATGGGATCCAATCAAAGGTATATAGCCACTCGAAGCATGACCATACAACATTGACTAGATAGCCAAAAATATAAGGGAAAATAAAGGCATCCAATCAAAGGTATGTAGCCACTCGAAGTGTGACCATACAACATTGACTAGATAGCCAAGAAGGAGAAAAATGGGATCCAATCAAAGGTATGTAGCCGCTCCAAGTGTGACCATACAACATTGACTAGATAGCCAAGAAGAGAAGGGAAAAGAATGAGATCCAATAAAAGGTATGTAGCCGCTCGAAGCGTGACCATACAACATTGACTAGATAACCAAGAAGGAGAAGAGATAAGGAAAGGAAAAGAGCAAAGAAATAAAAAACAATGCTGGTAAATGAAGATGAATGATTATGAATGCAATGAAGTGAATTTTCTAAGTCCGTATGACAATTACGATGCCATACTAGCTGCTTGATAATGACAACTTTTGATTGCTTTGATTTTGCGACCAGATCAACGTGGTCCAAAAGTATGATTAGGACAAAAGCCTAACTAAATATTTTATTTTTATTGATTTATGATAACATGGTGACAAGTGTAAAACCATTTGATTTAGTTAAAATTTAAATTATTCAAACATGCCATTCATTGTGCTCCATGAATGCCAAAGTGAAATTTTCCAGATGTTGCGCTAAATTGTGCTCGTGTCATTCATTGTGCTCGATGAATGTCAAGATGACCTTTCCATTGTCATGCATAACTC
Source organism: Wollemia nobilis (assembly GCA_028583015.1). Lineage (NCBI taxonomy): Eukaryota > Viridiplantae > Streptophyta > Pinopsida > Araucariales > Araucariaceae > Wollemia > Wollemia nobilis. The sequence goes on from JAQPPZ010001563.1 coordinate 148,270, forward strand.
TCTTGATGTAACCCATGTATGATTGTTATTGAGATTATTCTATATGATAATATTCAACAAAATATTTTGTAGACAAATGCGCTAACCGTAATTTTGGATTTTTGATGTTGTGATTGCATGTAAAGCTAACTTTGGATATGAATACCCCCTCAAACAAGGAATCAACAATGAGGCAAATGGAATACGATGAGTTGATGATGCAACGATTGATAAGATACCAATGCATGATGATTATTATGACAAAAAACAAATTAGAAGAGTGTTTTGGGAAGTTCCTAGGGTTTTAGAATAAGTTTGCATGATTTCCTAGGGTTTGCATTATTATGATGTAATGCATTGTGAAATGTAATTTGTATGAATGCATGTAGGATGAATACAAAGATGTAATACGATGTGAAATGCATTTGTGAAATATCATTTGTATGAATGCATGTAGGATGAATGTGGCGATGTAATGTGTACTAAATGTATATGACATAGATGCATGGATGCATGTATGGACGTACTGAAATACGCCAAGGAAGCACTCGTATCATGACATTGACCTGTATGGATGCGATCCATTCCATGATTTTAGGGAAGTTGGATAATGTAAGGCATGTGTAATGGTTTTGACTAACATAGTTATGACAATAAAATCTCAAACCCTTAGCTATACAAGTTTTGTGGCAACTTATAACATAATACGGTTGGTTCAAAGTTTGTCTTGGACCTATGTGTGTGAATGTGTAAGGTTCATTTATCCATTTTGAGTGAGGTAGGATTAACCCATTGTATATGCTACCGAACTAGCTAGCTCATCTATACACAATAGTGATCTCTACAAAAGTGAGATGCTAATGTAAGAGATGTGTTGTCACCTGTAAGACTATTCCACTGGTAGGCAGGCTCTTGAAGCCTATTGCTAGCGATGGGAATCATCCCATGGTGTTATGTTGAACCTAAGTACCAAAGGAGATAAGCATAACATGGGTGATATCAAGATGTGTTTCCTTTTGTTTTCTACCCCTGTTCTAGTGTTAACCTATCTAATTATGGTAGTGCTCTTTTCATTTCTTTTCTTTTATTTATTTATTTATTTTTTGCTCTTTTTGTATGGGCAATGAAGTTTGTTTTCTACCCAATTATTTAATTTTGCTTATTCTTTATCCCTTTGTTTATCCCTAGGTCATATGTTGACCATGCAGGAAATAGGACGAGTAGGGGATATCGTTCGCTAGATGGCGATATCTACTCAATATGTCCTCTTTCCTAATCTCAAAATTGTTAATGTGTAACCTGTTGTGAGCAATCCATGAGAGAAGTTGAACAACCTAAAATGCCATAACAATAATGTACAAGACTTAGTAGCTATGGGTGACACTTGATTGCCTAAACTACAAAGTAGTCAAAATTAAATACGACATCGATGTATACCCTGATCATGAAAAGGGGTAATGGACATCCAGGTGGTGATGCTAACAAGTGCATGTATTATTCCTGCGAAGGCATATTTTGCGGGAGAATGTACAAACATGAAATAAAATTTTTAACTATAAAGCATATGAATATGTGCAATAGATGTAAATGTAAATGATGCAAGTGGAGGAATGCGATATTTACAAGAAGAAAGTTATGTTGTGTAGAAGGAGAATTTTTAGAAGAACCTATTTACAGATGAGTAAAGTGTGTAATGATGACAAAAAGGGTGATGCTAGGATCATGGTTGCCCTAGTGTGTGGGGTGTGTGTGTGTGTATAGTGGGCGTACAAGCTTTGAGCTGCAAAAATATGTGTAATAGTTGTCAAATAAGGGAAGATGTAAGAGTAGAATGTACATATGGAAGAAATGAGAAGAAATAGGCTTTGGTAACCAATAAGAAGAGCGGATTACCAAATTCTAAAAAGATGATAGAAGAAGAGAGTGACGATTGCTCAAAGAGGGGAAATGTATCTATGTGAGGAAATTTGAAGAAATATGGATGAGGAAGTGGAATAAGGATATAAAAAGACCTAATGGTGGGCAAAACTATGCGAGTCAGGACATGTATGAGAAGGTGATGTGATGGTGCAGTTACCATGTAGCATGTTGTTCACTAGGTTTACGAATCTTCTGCACTCTTCAATATCATGGCCTAGTCAATGGTGGTATATGTAGTATTCACTCGCATGATAGTTATGTGGTTTAGGGCACGAGGTATCTATAGGTCGGGTATTTGGTAGAGTCAAGTGGCCTTGGTGCATTAGGTGATAAAACATTTTTGATAATGGGGTTAGTGGTAATATCATGGGGTAAATATGGGGTTCTATTGGAGGTGAGTGAGGCCTGGATGAAGGATGATTTGGTAATGGAGGCATGGGTCTGGGTTTTGGCATAGGTTGAGTTTGGGATTAGAGAAGGGGTCTACGTAGTGGTGAGGATGGAAGGGTCATGGGAGACTACCGTGGGTGAACATGGCAATGATAGTGGCTCATATGCAATTCTAGAGATTTGATACGAGAGATGAGATGTTGTATCTCATGGTGTGGTGGTGATGGTATTGGGGAGGGGGGCGATCAAGATTCCAATGTGAATGGAATGGCTCGATGCATGGTAGAAAATGAGTGTGGTTGGGATGATGATGTAGTGGAGTGGAATAACTGTGGTGATTGTAAGTGTTGCTGGAACGGTATACCTCATAGTGGTGAAGGTGGTGTCTTAAGGACTGGTGGCATAGGTGATGGTCCTTAACAACAACGTGAATGGGAAGGAGATATGTTTGTGCAACCAGCTTGAGTAGCTTGGTTTGTACAGGCTTGGAAAGCCTAGGCGTAGGTAGACTCACCATTGGGAAAGGGAGCAGGTAGAAATGCAGGGTAAGGTTGATGAGATCTGTATTCCCTATTAGGTGGATGATAGGATCTTATGGGATGATGGGGTTATTTGTAGGTTAATAGTAACATCTGAGATCATCAGATGGATGAGAGGATGATCCCTATGCTTGAGTTTGGGTGGATTCCTCTTTATCATCAAAATAGGATATGGTAATATAGTTATCTCTAGAGTGGTGAATAGGATGAACCTAACTAGCTAGGGGAATGGTGTCAAGGTGAGGTGTGATGACCTGAATAGGATGAATGTGAGGAGATCCTGGTATGAAGGGTGACAGGTGGTTGGGCGAGATCAGTTGGTGTAATGGATTTTTCCTATGGCTACAAATGGTCTTGGATGGTGGTAGGTGAGGCCGCTATAGAGCTCTCATGCCGATGATGTGAGTCCTGCAAAAGGAAAAACAGATACCCCAAGCATAAAAATGGTAGAAAGGTGATAAATAAATAATAAAGCATAAATGATAGATTCACACAATGATGTGCTTGGTGATTTACTTCTAACACTATGTGACACTCATGATGGTGACTATTTTGATGCATCATGCATTGAATGCACTAAGGTGCAATATGTTGATGGGTTCAGGATTGTTAAGGCCTTCGAGATTGACTAGACGATATGCTATGAAATTGTATTTTTGTGTGATGATAAATGGGCCCAACTAGTTTGGGGTGAATTTATCACATTGCTAGCGAGGATGACTTGTGATTTATTGGTTCTCTTTGAGAACTAAGTCACCAAACTTAAACTCGCATTGATGTACCTTACTATTATAGGCATGGTGAAGGTGATCTTGATATACTCGTGTGTGCTCAATGGCATGGATGAGACGTTCATCAAGAAGTCTTATTTGATATAGATGAGCTTGGTGAGTAGTGTCATCATCAATGAAATATTTCATAGATATCCATAAATAGGGCATCTAAAGCTCAAGGGGCATGATAGCCTCTGCCCCATAGACAAGTGAAAGCGGTGTTACCCCAGTAGGATTACGGATTCTTGTACAATATGCCCACAAGGCTAGAGGCATTTGATTATGCCAGTCTCGGTGAGACTATGTTATAGTTTTATGGAGAATATAGCAGATGGTTTTGTGAGTGGATTTTGCTTGGCCATTTCCTTGAGGGTAATATGGGGTCGAAAAGCTATGATTTATGTGAACTTTGATGCACAGGGCTCCAATAGTTTTTTTTTTGAAAGATTTCTCATTATCTGAAATAATTTGGTAGGTAATTCCAAAGTGGCATATGATATGCTCCATGATGAATACTACAATTTTGGCTCCTATAGTTTGGACCAGTGGGATGGCTTCGACCCACTTTGTAAAATATTTTGTTGTTGTGATGATAAATTTATTATTGCTAGAGGAATTAGGTGTAATTTTTCTAATTAGATCTAGGCCCCATTGGGATAAGGGCCACATGGACTGGATTAGTTGAAGTGATTGGGATGGTAAATGTGTTAGGTTGGTATGTTGTTGGTATTTGATGCAACGTTTGACATACTCGCAACAGTCTTGCTCCATTTTAGGCTAGTAGTAGCCCATACGGAGGATGTGTTTGGTAATTTCCATGCCACTAAAATGGCCACCACAAGTACCATAATGGGTTTCTTGTACAACCCGCTATGATTCTTGTGGTTCTAGGCAATGCAAGAGTATACTGTCATAGTTGCGACTATAAAGGATATCCCCTAGAAATGTGTAGTGGATCAATATTTGTTTAAATTTTTGATGCTAGGCATGGGGTAAATTATATGGTAGGAAACCTAGTTTGATGTACTCTTTGATCTATGAGAACCATGGGTCGTGAGGTTCAATTTTTACCACACACACACCACCATCATCTGTATGCGGGTTGGGTGATATAGCAAATTGCGTAAGTGTATGAATGGATACAAATGTTGTGTTGGACGTTGGATTTTGTGGGATGAGGGACCCTAAGGAGGCCATGGTGTTTGCAAAATGGTTTGATTAGTGTGGTGCAGATTTGAGGTAATACCATTCAAATTGGAATAGGAGTTGTTGGGTAATTTTCTTGTATTTTTGGAGAACTGGGCAGTTACATAACTAAAGTTCCTACACTTGACTGACTATCAAAAGTGAATCACCTATGATGTGGAGGTGTTTTATGTGCATAGAGTGTACTTGTTTCAGTCTTAGGATTAGGACTTCGTACTCAGTGTTGTTATTGGTACAAGGGAAATCAAGTTTGAATGAAAATGGGAGTGGTTTTCCTTTAGGTGTAAAGAAGACAATGCCCGCACCCCCAGTGTGAAGACACCTAGAGTCGTCAAAGAACATGGCAAGATCAACCACAAACTCTGGTTTGACGTATTCCTCATATTCGGTTATGTGAAAGATAGAATCATCAGGGAGTTGAATGAGGAGGGGTTGATTATCAGTTATAAAGGCTTCAGGCAGCTGGTCAGCAATGAATTACACTTTGATAGACTTTTGACATACAAATTCTAGATCAAACTCCGTTAGAAGCATGATCCATTTGGCTATGTGTGAGTTATGATAATTCTTGTTCATCATATACTGAAGGGGATTATCTTGGGCGATGATAAAAGTTGTGTGGTTTAACATATAGTGTCTTAGATTCTGGGTAGTGAATACTACTACTAGGCATAGCTTCTCCATGTATATGTATATCATTTCGTAACTAACTAGTGTGTGGTTGATGTAGGAGATAGCCTTCTCTCTATCGAGAGCATTCTTTTGAGCTAAGAGTGTACCTAGTGCAAGTTTTGTGGCTGATATGTATAGAGTCAGTGGTAATTGTGGGTGTGGTAGTGACATTACCGGTGCTAATGTAAGGTAAGTTTTGATAGCATCTAATACGGCTTGACAATTTTCATCCCATTTAAAGTGTACTCATTTTTTTAGGAGATGATTGAATGGTTGGCATTTGTCTGATAATTGCACTATAAATCTATGAATAGATGTAATCTTGCCTTAGATGCTGCATAATTGTTTTAGGGTGGTAGGAGGAGGCATATTGATGATGGATTTTGCCTTGCTAGGATATACTTCAATGCCTCATTGGGATACAATGAATCCTAGTATTTTTCTCGATGTAACACCGAATACACACTTTTTTGGATTGAGGCGCATGTTATGTCCTAGTAGTCAATCAAAAATCTGATGGAGATCTTCGAGATGGTCGATATGTTTCTTTGATTTGGCTATAATGCAATCTACATAGTCTTCCACATTTTTGTGTATTATATCATGAAGTATGTAGGTCATGGCTTGTTGATAGGTTACCCCAGCATTTTTAAGGCCAAAGGGCATGACCTTGTAGCAAAAGATCCCCTAGGATGTTGTGAAGGAAGTTTTGTGTTCGGCTGGGTTGATCCTAATGTTATTATATCCAAAAAATCCATCCATGAGGGAAATCATTGTGTGACCTGTGATGGAGTCAATGAGGGAGTCAATGTTGGGTAAAGGGAATTTGTCTTAGGGATAAGCTTTTTTAGGTCACAAAAGTCTGTGCAAACGTGAATGTCACCAAATGGTTTTTGGACAAGGACCATGATGGATACCCACTCGAGATAGTCGATGGATATTATTAAATCAACGTCTAAGAGCTTTTGGAGCTCAAATTTTATTATTAATGTGACAGTTGTATGCATGCATTGTTGCTTCTGTCTTACTGGTTTGGCATTGGGATCTAGTATAATATTATGCACTACTATGGTAGGGTCAAGTCCCAGCATGTCTTTGTAAGACCATGTGAACACTTTTATATACTTGCATAAGAAGTTCATGAAGGTGATGCACTCCTAGGGTGAGAGGCTAGTGGCTAATTTGAGGATGTGTAGATTTTTTGGATCATCACCAATGTCGACATTGATCATGTCCTCAATGAGCATGCGAGATCCATCACACAACTATTCAGGGATAGGAATGAGATTGAAGTCATCGATGGCCTCACTGAACTCATATTCATCGTCTATATAAATGCCCATGTGATGGACTTGAGGGGTTTGGGATGATGTAGATGAGGAAGGGACATTTGCTGCCCAAAATATGTGAGGAGAGAGAAGAAAGTCTCCAAGTTCTGGTATGTGTGAGATGTGTGTGAGATCAATAAAGTTTGGTTTGAGGTATCGTCTCGAGTCCATTGGTGGTTGTAGCATAGGGGAGAGTGTAAGTCTACCTCAACCATGTTAATCGGTATTGTAGGTGAAGTAGGTAGGGTAGAATCTAGTGATGGAGGTTGGATAGGTTGTGCGCATACTAAGAGGCTCAAGGGAGGTCATAGGATGATTGGTGGTGAATGAGGACGAGAGGCCGCTCTCTATAACTATCTATGTATAGGTGGAAATATAGGTAGGCGTATCGGTGGTAGGTCAGGCAACATTGGTTCTAGCTCTATCGATGGTGTATTAGGTAGGAGTGTGTCCAACTCTATTGGTGGTGTAGCCAAGCAAAAGGTAGCAAAGTGTTCTACCAATATCTGAACATCACATAACAAAGAGGTATCGAGCGTAGGAGATTCTTGGAAGAAATAATAGGGGACGATGATGGTTTATGTGGGCAAAGGCATATCTTCTAGCATGTCCATATCAATGTACTCTTCCAAGGTGTGTGTTTGGTAGGAAGGAGGATTTAGAGAGAGATCTTGGATCTCATATTCTAATGTATAGACGGTGGGTGGGTGATAACCTTGGCCAATTTTTTGGATAGGTGATTGGACACGAGGATTAATAGGTGTGCGTAGACCTTGCTCATAATGGCCTAACCCAAAACCATGCCAATGAAAGCACTGTAGGTAGCACAAGGAAAATTGGGGATTGGCTAGGTGTGTAATTGCATCACCAGAGCTAGATTGTGGTGGTGAAGAAGTTGGTGAGGGGATCGAAGAGTCTACTCTTGCATACACAAAGTTGGTGTGGTTTTCAGGACTTCCTAACTATATGATAGTTTTGATAGTCAAAATCAAGGCTAAGGGATGGCAAAAATCTTGGGTAGACTGGACATGGGTGTCACATATGCGAGAATCACATGTTATAGTATCCTAGGCCATTGTTTTTCATGAATGTGGATATGCGTGGTGTGGCATGCTCTAGTGATTGGGGTGTCGTATCTGAATCATACGAGGAAGGAGAAAGTTAGGATTCCCTGATGGTGGTAGCTGAAGGGTGTAGATATTCATCTAAACTAGGTGTTGGTTGTTCGAGTTCATGATGTTTGGTTGTTGTGGCTTGAATAAGTTGTTTGTTCTATGTAGGGGATGGCATCGATGTAGGTGCAAATATACGTGGAGACATGAATGTATTAGGTTTCGGTTGGAAGGGAAGAGGAGGTGTTTGTGGTGTAGGAAGGATAGGGGCTTCCATATGCAAGGGTGGAGGAGGTAATGTAGTCGATTGTGTGATGGGTGGAAATGCTGGTTGTGACATCGCGGGTGGAAATTGGAATGATAAAGTTTGAGAGGATTGTGGAGGCCATAAGAATGGTGGTGAGGAAGGTATGGTATTAGTTTTAGATCCCCTAGCAGATGATGCTAATGGTACAAATATCAAGGCTTGTGTTGTTGACGAACACTGGGATGTTGGGATGGAAATTGGGGAGGATATCGATGCTCCTATTGACTGGTGAGAGGATGTTGGGAACAGTTGGGAAGACAAAAATGAAAGCGCATGGGGGAGGTCTACAACATTATAAAACTTAAAGGGGTCTCCATCGGCTGGGATATAGTGAACGAGTTCATTGTGGACATACTCAAGGCAATGGTGAAATGTGGATGGGACACATTGCATGTCTCTAATCCAAGGGTGACCAAGGAGAATATTGTATTACATTTCTCCTTGGATGATGTGAAATAGGATGGGGATCGTACGAATGCCTATGCGAATGGGCAGAACTATGGACCCTACAGTAGGTCTCATGGAACCATCGAAAGCACGTAGGCCTATGGAAGGTGTGGCTAAATGTCTTGGAGGTAGGTGTAGGTGAGGCAGGGCTGCTATGGATATGATACTTATGGATGAACCTATGCCAATGAGTACCCGCTTGTAGGTAATATCATTGATATTAGCTTGGATTTTAAGGGGAGGATCAGTTCCTTCATCAACGAGTTTTGTTATCTCGTGGTCATGGAAGCTAATTGAAGGTTGAAGGCACCGTGGGATGTTCCCTAAGAAGTTGAAAAAAGCATTTGTTTCATGTGTCTCTAAGTCAATGGAATGTAGGATGTCATTCAACACCTCATGATGGGGTTGAGACTATTGTAGGAGATCAAATATGGATAGCCATGTGGGGGCATTGCATAGCTGATGGGTTAGACTACCATGGATGGTAATCATATTTTGAGGTGGTGGTGGTATGGTATTAGGCATTTGGGGTGTTTATGAGGACATAAACTAGATAGGTGGAAATAATAGGTTTTGTCTGGCATGATGGGTACCGTTGGTTTCTCGTATTAATGTTGATCATTATAACTATACCACATGATGGAGGATCACATTAGACATTGTTGACTTGGTGAGGGGGCGTTGGAGGATTTTTTGGAGGCCTAGGGGGATTGGGTCCTCTATGATTTGATAGAGGGTTTTGGAAAATCCCTAGGTTTTGGTTCTATGAGGCTAGAGGGTTTTGCCACTTGAATAGTGCCCCTATCGATTAGATCTTGGACTTACCCGTGAAAGGAGTGGCATGAATTGATATTATGGCCACCATGCCTATGAAAGAGATAGAAGAGTTGCTCGTTGTAGTCATGAGGCTTAGGTGAATTTGGATCCAATGGGTAGATCTTGGATAGAATGATATGGTTGCCCTCATACAATATATGCAACAGGGTTGGTAACGGTTCATATAAGGGTGTAAAGTTGCATGATGGACCATGTGGGCACATACTACGATATTTTTGTGGTCGAGGTGGGGCAAGCGCATTAGCTTGGAGTGCTTGCAGTTGTGGTGTATAGGGTGGAGGATTTGGTACTAGTGCTAGGGTAGCAGCTATGACTTGGTTTGTTTGTTGTGGTCGTGGGTAAGATTGATTCGGTGTAGGTCTATTGAAGTGAAATTTGGAGTTATAGTTGGATTGGGCTCTCAACTTAATCTTTCTATACTGGACCTTAATATCTTTGATCACTTTTGCTTATGAGATAGTGTCTTCAAAAGTACAACTTTGGTGAAGTTGGAGGGATGTGGAAAAGAGTGTCACAAGCTCCGATGTGGGGAGGCTATGGGTGAGATCATGGATAATCACTCTCCATATGGCAAAAAACTTAATAATGGGTTCATCGTCCACCTGTCATAAGGCGTAGACATAAAAAAATATGGTATTCTTCTTGATGTTGATGGAAAAGTGCTCTAAGAAGGAATTGGCCAGATTTTCAAATGTGTAAAGCCTATGGCATGGTATCATGTTGTACCAATACAATGTTAGCCCAACGAGGGATAGGGAGAAGTTAAACAACATAAGGGAGTTACTACTATGAAGCTGGTAACAGGATGAGTGATAGTTGCTCACATGTTCTCTAGGATATTCCTTACCTCTATACTTGTCAAATTTTGATATTTCAAAGCAATAGGGATAAGGAGGGATAGGGACTTATGGATGCACTAACTTGTTGCATAGTTCATCATAGAAAGGCTTTTGTGGCACATAGATAGATGTGCATAGGTTCAATATTTTTACTTCATATCACAAGAGTTGAAGTTTAGGCGTCATAGGAGTTGAGGGTTGGGCTATGGTAGGCTGATCCTATGGATGTGGTGGATATTGGTATTGTTTTTCTTGACAATACTATGGGGAATACTATTGTGCCTGATCATGATAAGAATGGAACTAGGCGATATGTGTTGTCATGGCTATGGGTACACTAGGTTGTGGGGTAGGTGTCTATTGAAGATAATAATACTGTGACTCGGCAACATGCGGTTGTGGCATGGGTGCTTGTTGATTTGGATCCTGCTATACTAGTTGTACCATGGGTGGTGATGACCAAACTAGAGGAGGTGTAAAGAATCTAAGTGTAGGTGGTGGTAGTGTAGGTGTCAGTGCTACTGGTTCTAGGGGTGGTCAAGACGATGTATCAAAATACGAGATCTATCTCTACCCTGGAAGGTAGAAATTAGGGAAGCTAAACTATGTGGAATAATTTTGGTCGAGTAGGTGCATAAGCTACTAGTGTCAATCCATAGGTAGGATGAATATGGGTAATGGGAGCCTAAAAATGAATAGGTGGTGATATTCTAAAGGTCATCTTAGGCAAAGGTGGCTCCAAGGGTTGGGTGTCATACACTCTAGATACCTGGGAGATAGGCAAAAAAGTGGCCAAAAATGTGGGATAAGTTGTTGAGGTAGGAGCTTGGGTTGAGGTGTACACTCCTACTTGGGTTTGTGCCTCTTGCTCTTGAAGAGGTTGTTAGGAGGTACCCTCATATATGGTGAAGAATGGCTCTTGAGAAGAGGATGGTTGGTACTCTTGTGAAGAGTATGAGTGTGAGGTTTGAGGGAATGCTTGCAGTTCTTGCTAGGTAGGGATCTATTATGTAGTTTAGAAGGATGGATTTTGTCTACCTACAACAAATGAGGATGGGTCAGATACCATTCCTACAATAGAGGTGCCTGATGCAACCTCAGGATAGGTACGGTTTAGAATGGAGGAATCATTCTCAAATAGGGATTGAGATAGATTCTGGAAGAAGGGATGTGCAAAGGTGGGTGAAGTAGGCATGACCTCCTCATCTATGGTTAAGGATGGGGGATATTTTCTTGGTGCTTTGTAGATCACATGGTCATAGAACGTGGTCGGGTGATTATGTGAGGATGGGGCTAAAAAGAGCAGGTAATCTTTTGTGAGTGAAGTAGCGAGAATTTCACTCAAATTTGACATCTCATCATGATGCATCATGTGTGTGAATTGTGCATCAGATTCTATGCATGAATTAGATATGTCTATAATCATCTCTTTCATGATATAAGGAGCAATAGTGGACTAACTAGAGGAATGGGGATGCCATTCCTCCATAGAGCGTGATTGCTCATGCGCTCTACTATGGGTGACCATAGGCATAGTAGCATGTGTAAAAGGGGTTTTTAAGAATAAACCCTGTGTGATGTAGACTCAAGTATGTCTAATGTAAGTGTGAAGTAAGTGGTGTGTTGTATGTAGCAAAAAAATATATAGTGCAATGTGTTGATACCGGTATGTGATCATGCAAAAAATGGTAGACCGAAATCAATTCTAAATGCTGAAAAAAATAAAAGTGTTATGTTCATTTTGTGTGTTGTAATGTTGATACTCCCTATGTAGAATCATAGGTAATGGTGTGAATACTCTAGAAAATCATAAATGTCATCAATATTAAACCTCCTACAAAACCCAAGGATGCACAGGATAGAATGGTACTGCAACGTACGAATGGTGACCTATATGGAAGGTGCAGTAAAATGATATCCTAAAGGGGTGGAACTCACTATGCTGAAGCAAGTTCACAACATCCTCTCACGAGAAGAGATGGAACTATCTAAGACCTGCTATTAGCATACCCATGCTTTTGCTTTACCCTTAGGTGGGCTTAGTCAAGAATGATAGTTATCAATTCCACAAATTATACTAGCCTTGTGGATGAAAGCACTAATCCTGTCCCACTCCGCTAGTAACCGCTAGTGATGAAATCCAGGGTCCAACCGCAAAAGTGGGGGATTTTTCGATGATGAAATCCAAAAAATTGCTATTGTGGGGCTGTTAGGTGTCTGGGGGGTGAGCTTATGGAGAGTGCAACTCTATCCAAACTAGTCTCGAGTGACATATTAGGGATGAAGTCCAATATCGCCACTTGTTTAAGGTACCACATGAGTGTATATGGGTTTTTGTTTTTCTAACAGTTTTTGCAAGATAATAAACTAACTAAATTGCCTTTTCAAAATAAAACTAATCCTAATGTCTTTTTTAAAGAAAATGATTAGCTAGCTTACACTCTTTGTAAAGAAATGGTCTAACCTAAATGCCCTTGTGAAGCAAACTAATCTACTTTTCAAAACATAGAAACATGCAATCCAAATGTGTGTGGAGTAAAGGGGATTATGAAACCCTAACTTGAACTTTCAAAATGAAAAATTCTTTTAGAAATGTAAGAGAGGATTAGAAACCCTGAGTTTACTTTAGAATGTAAAGTTCCTTTTAGCAATGGAAGCTATGAACGAAGGAAGAACAAATTAGGCTTATGCTATATGCAAAAATAAAAGAAACATGCAAATTTATTTGAGAAATAAATTTTGTACAGTTTCTAGAAAGTTCCAGGTGCTAATAATTTTAGAAACCCTAATTCTTTAACCACTTTACAATGAACCCAAAACTAGGCCTAGTAATGGTCATTTAACTAGTCAATGTATTTCTACTTCCAAAACTTGCAACAGAGGTAGCAAAAATAAAAATACCTACTTTCTGATGCTAAGTGGGGTTTTATTGGTCCCTAAAGAGATCACCCTAGATGATTTATGGGTTTTTGAGGCTTATATGATCAAATCACCACCTGAGGGGCGAATTTGACCCAAATCATGATCCAGGGGATGAATTAGGACTAGTTCCTGGGGCAAGGGGCAAATCAGGTTTAGAGTATTCAGATAAAAAATCTGATGGCCTAGGATGGTTCCTAGGGATTTGGAGGTCTTTTTGAACAACATATTTGGTACCTGCAATACACAAAAATAGAGGATAATGTTATATTTACAAATAAAATGAATCTAGCACTATCTGTTGTGGGGGTCCCATCGGGTGTGCTAGAATGAAACAACCAAAAGTTGAAATTTGATCTAACAATAAGTAATAACACATGTCATTCAAAAATATGTGTTTTTTTCATGATAAATGTAATATCAATTACAAATAGGGCGAATTCCCCTTTTTCCTCTCATGAATACACTATAGGCCTGATACCTTCTTCTGATGTCCCTCAGTGTAGGTGGGCTTCTTTATATGTGGGCCACTGCCAAGTTGTTGTTTTTTGGTGTTCTTATCCTTCAAATCTACTATATAATCTAAAATAAACTTGAAATAATGGTTCAATACGTTGGGGGATTGCCTTAGTCAGGCCCCATATTAATAAATATGAAATGACTATAAAATCATAACAAAACATGAAATAAACTATGCAAAAAGTAATAATATAGCAAAATTGAGCTTACCACCCAAATTTGGAGTGATTTGGGGCCTATAGACCCAATTCATCACCCAGGGGGTGAACTAAGACCAGATTCGTGGGGCAAGGGGTGATCTGATCTGTGATGCCTCTTCTGCAAAATATTTCCAATGGGTCAACTCCTAGGCAGCTGGGGTGCCTCTGTGTACCATTGAAATCTGACAATGTGCACCAGGAAGTGAATGTTCAATATTGGCTTTCCATTTCAACAAAGTAACTGTGCTTTGTTGAATATGGGAATTAGACTTAATTATGGGTTTGGGACCCATTATTTGTAGGCAAAGGCAAGGTGCATGGGGGGTTAGATATACTAAACCTAGGTTTGATTCTAAATAGGGTTAGGTTAAGAAATGCAATGTGGAAACATCACATTCCTTATGAGAAATATCTGATCCTCACACTTGTGTGAGGATGGATTAGGGCTAATCCTGATTAGGAGGTGCTTAAGCCAATTTAAGACATGATTAAAGAAATATCTCAAAAAACCCTAATATCACACATGTGATAGGATATGATTAAGGATAATCAATATTAAGGGTTCTTTTAATAAAATTTACCCTAAAAAGGTGACTTAAGTGAAGTCAACATTAAATTAGAATTTGGGTATTGACTTATTAAATGTTTTGGTCAACTAATATCCCATGGGGGCCTCAATTGAGTGTAAATTGGTTGTCGAATTATATCCCAATGCATGGGATGCAAATTTGAAGGCTTATGAGTGTTTAGGACCTAAAATACGATGAAGTAGTATACAGGATTCTACACGATGCTATGAAAATCTATGGTGATCTACGCATGACTACACATGACTACAACTGTCTACATATGACTACGCATGACTACAACAATCTACACATGTCTAGGAGTATCTACAATAGATGCTGGTCTAAAATAGCCTAAGGGTACCTATGATGGCCTATGTAAACCTACAAGTGTCCATAAGGATCTACAAGTATATAGGTATAGCAGTGTGCGACTTTTGGGTGTCTACAATGTCTAAACTAACTTTAGAGATATTAATAAATCATGTCCCAAATATTATTTATCTCTAAACAACATTGACATGATTTTATATATCTTTGTTATATATAGGATGCTATATCTTATGGATGGATTCTCTGTATATAATCAAATTAGGTTAGCACTAGAAGATCAATCCTAGATAGCTTAAAACACCTTGTGGGAGACATTTTTATAGCAATTCATATCTTTTGGCTTAAATAATTCTAAGGAAACTTACCAACATGTTATGATGCATATATTTCTTGATATGATGCATGATATTATAGAATCCTATGTCAACGATATCCTTTCTCATTCCCTAATAAAGGGATATCATGTTTAGTATTTAGGATAAATTTGTGAATGTATAAGGCAATATAAATTTTTCCTTAAACCCTCCAAATGTGTATTTGAAATCATGCCCCCAAAATTTATAAGGTTCATCATTTCCCATCAAGAAATTGAAATTGACCCATCAAATATTTTTGCTATTACAAACATACTTCCATTTAGGACCTTAACAAAATTATACAGTCTTCAAGGCAATTTGTAAGCTATTAGATGATCTATATCTTAACTAATTTTTTAATAAAGGGAATTTAATTCAAATGGGATGATGAGTGTTAAAAGGCTTTTGATGCCATCAAAACCTACCTTCTATATCCTCCAATCCTTATCCCACAAAACACATTAAAATATATGTTGTTGTACATTGCTACAATTGTGCACATCCTAGGAGTCATGTTGGTCCAATATGATGACCAACATAAAAAGGAAATTATACTACATTAGCATAACCCTAGTTGTTGTGTTCACCTCTCAAAAAAATGAAGTATTGTATGCTCAACATAAATACCATTGTGATAGCTCGAGTAGATCCCCTAAGTTATCTCATGCTAAAATCATACCTCTTGAGTTGCACTGCTAAGTGGGTGATGACCCTCAATGAGTTTGACCTTGAAATTATAAACCAAAAATCCATAAAAGGATAAGTCATAATAGACATTTTATTAGTGGCACCATTATAGTCTCATCAACCCCTATTTGCATAGATATTTTTAGAGACTCTTAAAATCATAATCATATATATTTTTAGAGACTCTTATCATATCATTAATCAAATTTATGAAAATTATCAAAGAAAATATGATAAGCTAAAAATCTACAAAGAAATTATCAACCAACTATTAGCCACATTTGATAAAATGACCATTACTACCACCCCTAGACCTAATAATCATCATGTCAATGCAATGGTAGTTGAAACTACCCTCATTCCTCTATAATTGGAGGATGAGTAAGAAACTATCATCATCTAAAAAATTAGGCAATTAACAACCCTTGAATATAGCCAAATAACTTTATAAATATCTTCTTTAGAATCAATAATCCATCTAGACCCTTGCTATGAAGATATTTATACCTTTATTAAGGATGGTAGATTGCGTGAAGGGTTCAATCACAATGAAAGGAAAAATGTTAGACAATGGGATTGTCATTTTATCATCATTGGCAATGTCTTCTACAAGCAAATATTTTGATGGTATCCTCCTACGTTACCTTAATGTGAAATAGGCTAAGCATGCAATTCAATAAGTCCATGATAAAATATGTGGTGGTCATTTCAATGGAAATACCATGACTAAAAATCTCCTTAGTATGGGATATTATTTTCCTTCTATAGAAAATGACCCTTGTGAGTATGTTTGTAAGTGTGATAAATGTTAGAAACACAATAATCTTATCCATACCCCATTGCAGGACCTGAAATCCTTGACTTCTCCTTGACCCTTTTCTACATGGGGTTTGGATATTATAGAAACATTAATCCTATATCATCTAATATCCACAAGTTCATCATCATTGCAACTAAATATTTCACCAAATGGGTCAAGACCATGCCTTTTCCCTCTTGTACTAGCATACATGTTTCTAAATTTATCCTCATCTGGATATTATCTCATTAATCCATCCCTTTGGTCCTAATAATAGACAATGACACTCCTTTCAAAATAAGTATGTCACTCAAGTTCTCAACTTTATGCTAAGTACAAAATTTAACATAAATAGTCCACACATTACTATTCTCAAGGTAATGGAAAGCTAAAGCCTTGAATAAAACTCTTATCAAAATACTTAAGAAACTTGTAAACAAAAAAAATTGGGATGTGCAACTTTAGCTATATCATGCATTATGAACCCATTGAACCAATGTTTAAACTCTAGCTGATGTGATACCCTATACATTTGTCTATGGGATAAAAGTTATCTTCCCTTCCATCTCTTCAAATTTTACTAAAATATGTGATAATAAGTAAATGATATTACCATGCTTACATAAGTAAACTAGAATTGTTTGATGAAAAGTGGATTTATACGCTTGAGCATATTTGATTTTATCATAAAATACTCCAATGGTACTATAACAAAAGAATTAGATGTTGGGAATTCAAAGTCAGCTATCTAGTCCTTAAAATAAAACTAAGAAAACACCAATGCCAAGAGTGAACTTAAGGACAAAATTGAATATTATTGGTTAGAACCATTCACCATAATGACTAAGTATGGCTAAGGTGCTTATAATATGGCCATAATTGTTGGACATGAGATAAAATAATCCATGGACATAATGCATATCAAGAAATACTATGTCTAAATCTACATTGCTTTCCTACTTATGTTCCTATATACATTTATTACCTATTGCATGATTGAATGATGATTAACTTGGTTAATTTCATATACTTTTTGTCACCTATTTTCTTGTTGCATAAATATTCAAAAGACATATTGGCACTTGTGATGATCCTAGATAGTATATATTACATTTTAGCTATGTAGCTAAGGTATCAAATCTATCCGAAAGACTTTTATTTCATGATGAATCTATAATTTATCTAATGACCCACCCCTCATGCATCTTAAAAAAATATGCAAGTTTTTGAAATTACCTTGCTTATATAATTATATTACAATAACTTGTTTGTACCTCATGATGACCATAATACTAAAAATCAAGTCTATACACTGCATTTAAATATCTAATCTACTAATATCACTTTCGAAAGTCACTATCCATTCATAATATCATCAATCTTCTTTATTATTTTATGAACAACACATTTTTGTCTATTGATTGGTCGCTATGTAAAAATTTATAGATGTTACAAGCACTAGACAACAATATGGTACATCTCCTAGATATTTGTAGAATAGTACAAACATCATACTCTAATATTTTCAATATCATATTTTATCATGCATATCTTGTGAATTAGATTCATCCCTGTACCTAAGAAGTATGAGTTCTAGAGTTATTTTATGACCAACAAGTGCCTAATATACCTACACACCCAATATTATAGGATAACTCTATCAATAATTCTTCCTTGGTATATGGGTCTATCAAAAATCTCAAGTTATGATACAATTTTTATCATACTTCATCACTTTCGACACATGATGATCTAATTCATTCTTATTTGTAAGAAGTATGAATAGTTAAATAATTTGATATCTGGCATGTTATTAATATACTTACAAACCCAAGAGCATGGGATAATTCTATTATATTTTCTTCCTTGGTATAAGGTTCTATCATAAATCTCAAGTCATGACATGATATTTATCATACTAAAATCATTTTCAAAACTTTACAATCTTATTCATCCTTATGCCTAAAAAGGATGAGTGATAGAATCATTTGATGACTAGTAAGTGACTAATCATACATACACACTTAACAATGTAGGATGATTCTATAAAATATATTTCCTTGGTATAAGGGTCTATATACAGAACTCAAGTTATGATTCCTCTACCCCAATCAAGGCCATATGATGAACATTATAAAGTCATCATAATTATTGGTGGTCCTATCTTATCACCTTCTAGAAACTTGAATATTACCAAGTTTCACAAATATTGGTAATCATGCCATATTTACAAGCATTCATAAGAACAAAAACCCTTTCTTCAAAGGAAAGTGGTTACTTGGTTTACTTTAGATTAGTGAATCTATGAAACTTTATAGACATGTGAAGCATGAATGCTAAGTATTTTTGCTTCCTTGAATTATTGGGAAGGTCTTTAATAAACAATATTTCCCTTTTATCCTAGCAAATGATAAAATTCTATCAAATATTGTTTATTGATTAAAAAATTCACGTTAAAATATCTCCCTTCCACAAATTTCTTAGTTTGAGGTATCTATCACAACTCATTTACACCAAAAAATTTCTACCTTCATTTAAATGACTAATTGACTACATGATTAC
Organism: Wollemia nobilis; assembly: GCA_028583015.1. Lineage (NCBI taxonomy): Eukaryota > Viridiplantae > Streptophyta > Pinopsida > Araucariales > Araucariaceae > Wollemia > Wollemia nobilis. The sequence goes on from JAQPPZ010001563.1 coordinate 167,560, forward strand.
ATGTTCCATGTATATTTGGTTTTATAATGTATATAGAATTAGTGTATTTCATAAACATGCAATGATGATAACTAGTCAAGATAGCTTACACTTGCATTTCACTTGCACTAGGTATCTTATTCTAGCATATCCCCACTCTTAAGATATTATCTTGCTTTATTCATGATTATACCTAGCAAGATACAATAATAGCCCACATTAATATATGTTAATACACATACGGGCATAAAATGATAGTAGAATTTAAATTTATATTTGGATAAATTTGATTGATTAAAATCATGATTTTGTATGCATCATAGTTGCACCTCTCATATTAATTTTCCTTCATCTTGAATAACTCTTTGGAATTGACTCATCATTTTAAGTTGCATCCCGTCGATATTTTCCCTATAAATCTCTAGCAAAGGTAGCAAAACATTATCAATAACCTCATAATAGGTGGTAGTAATAGGCTTCGATAATTAGTAGAATCTACTATAATGTTATTTCCTTCATTAGGTTATTGATGGGAGACAAGATCATGGTCCAATTTGCAACTCAAATGATCCTAAAATTTGTATAATACAAACCTCAAACCAATCTAATACAAACATTAAATTCCTCTCTTTAAATGAGTGGTTACCTAGCCATGTTACTTTCCAAATATATAAGGCATTGTAAAGGCACTTACCAATATGGCTAGGGATTTTTGGTCCCTATAATGATTGGAAAAGTACCTTAGCAAATAAATTTTATTAACCAAACAACACACTTGTTTGATATCATACAAACAAATCATAGGACCTATTTTAAAATAGGGGTATCTATCATAAAAGCCCTAGCTAAGCCTAGGTACATCAATGATGATATTAATTTTAAATTGATAGCAAGTCTAGGCACATGCATACAATTATCTAGGCTAAAAATGGCCCTCCATACATAAAATATCTAACAAGCCTAGACACATGTATAAGTTGAAAATTGCCTTCACACACAAAAATCCCTAGCAAGCATAGGAACATGTACAAAATTGTACAAGATAACAATAGGCTTTAAACAAATCCCTAGAAAGTATAGACACATGTATATAATTATATAGGATGACAATGACCTCCATACATAAAAGCCATAACAAACTTAGGCACATGTATAGACTTACAATGGCCTTCACATGAGCAAAGACCTAGCAAGTCTAGGCATATGTGTGTAATTCTATAGGCGAATAATTACCTTCACACATCAAGTCTGTAACAAGTCTAGGAACATAGAAATAATTATTTAGACTAATAATCGTCTAAGCATGTATTAAGCCCAAATAATTAGGTAAGTTAAAGCCCTATAAATTTTATACATATATAAATGGCTCTTCAGATTGACAATGGTTTAATAATGTATTAAGTCATACTAATATACTCAAATCAAATCCCTAGCAATAATAGGCATATGCATATATTACTTTATATTGACAATTGCCTTTGCAAAATAAAATCCATAATGACATAAATATTCCTTCAAACCATCCTAGTATAGGCAAATAAAATCCTTAAAAGTGCTATAAAGACCTTATCTCAAGGAAAAATTATTAATGTCATTCAAACAACTCATTTACATCAATAATAAACATCTCATGTATATAAACTACAACTATCATAATAAAACAAACTCATCATCATTACACATAAAAGTGTTATTCAAGTAATCAAAATTTTTAAAATAACTATAACATATCATCAAGACATCACATAGACAAAAGTAAATCATCAAAGAATAATCACCTCATATATATATATATATATATATATATATATATCAATTAATGGATCATATACATATCTCAAATTGTCTAGTAGACCATAGCAAAAAAGTTGTTATTCTTGGCCATATATAAATCATATTATAAAATCAATGCACTCAACTTCTAAAATTTTACAAAAGCCCTATAAAATCTCATCAAAAACCTATATAACTCAACTTTGAGATCCTATATCATGATCCAATGCATGGACTAACTATAGAGAATCATGTGTAGTGGATTGTGATTAAGAACAATACCTAGAATGTGCACAATATGGGGGAGCATACCTCTATTTTGGAGGAACCATTTGATGATATAATTCCATATAATAGGCACTCTTGACTCAATCTACCTCCAAATCATCCATGGTTCTGGAAAAATGATCTAACATACCTAGGATATCTAGACCTACAGCTACTACTCTAGAGTAATCCCTCTCCCAAGTAACATGTGGTACTTGTTCCTCTATTTTTTAGCCTAATATAATATGCATCCCTATTATAAATTAATTGGAAAATCCCAAAATCCCTCTCTACCATGGCACTATGTCTCTCCAAAGTTATCTAGAATACAAAATCTATAATTGCATCCCTCTCTAATGTAAATGAGGAGACCTATAATAGTAGTTGGTCTCACCCACCCTGAAGATAAGCTATCTTCATTACCATGGTATCTATCTTCAATTGCATAGTAGATATCTCTGATTCATCCATCTCCTTGATAGTCCTACTAGGGCCTAATCCTAGACCATCACCCTAAGGTGGGGGTAAAAATATAGATGGAGAAATATTAATGACTCCTAGATCCCTCTCCTACTATTGCCTTGTGGCCTCTTAAAAGTTTCACTGGATGAGTGGTTTTACCCCTTGTCTGGGTGGAGCTTGTGTCAATATTTGAGGTTGAACCCCTCTATACCACCACCTACATACAATGTTAGACTCTAAAACATCCACAACTATTCCTACTACTTGAGGGTCATTAACATCCTCCTCCAAAAGTAAAGTAACATTAGTTTTGTCAACCACGTCTCTTTTCCATTCTCTATTTGTCTATACCACTACTCTCCAATATATGGAAGATATTTTCAAAGATAAAGCTATCTCAAAACTCAGTATGGTCTATACCCTCCACTACCATCATTGGGGCCAATTATCTAGTTAATCCATCAAATAAAATCCAACTCAAAATCATCCTCATGCCATCCTAGATGCTATCTCCATGGCCTCCATATGATCTAATCTAGCTACCAATCATCTATAAACCACCTAGCTATCATCGGTACTCCTCTAAATGGTTGATGATGCATATCAAAAAATGGATGAATTTATAGTTTACTAGAGCCCTTGCATCTACAATCTGACTAGATAAACTAAATGGGTGTCGAATAGCAATGTGTTGCAAACACAAATATTTGAGAAGAGTACAACATACAAGGCTCTTTGAACCTCTAAATATAATATGGTTCAAGACACAATAGATATAAGATAAGACAAAATGACCCTAGGCATATCTAAAATGTTGGTCTCTCATCTTGACAATCACTCAAAACCAACACCATGGTAGAAGATAACCACTCATATATCTAAGTAGTAGGCTAGATATGATAGCAATTAACAAAGTTGTCAATCTATCAATGCATCCACTAGTAAGAATATTGTTAACATGTAACCCATTTCAATTTAAATACTAATAAACATACCCATAATATCTCTAAATATATGAGCCCTATTCTACACTCATCCTAATAGGGATCTCTCAGATGGGTATCCTTAGGATCCTCCATGGTGATGGTAATCTCACCCTCAATAGAAAAAAAGTGACATATTTAGAATACCATCTCTTAGCTAGTGTTATTAGGATATCATTATAAAACTTGACCTTGAGCATCACTACTAGATACCCAAGTCCAACAATGTCTAAAATGATCCTATCAATTGGGGTAATCATATTTAAAGCACTTGTGAGAGCATGAGATCATTACTCTATATTCTCTAAAATTACCATCTGCATCTAGAAAAATTTGTTAGCCTATCGTATATTGCTATTGTTTAGTTTTATGGGTTTCCAATGAACCTACTAACAAATTTATCACTGAATGAATTTGCTTCCTCTAGAGGAGTTTATTGCCTCGTAAAAATATTTAAAATTCAACAAATTTACATCCTATCCATAAATTTGTCAACAATGAGTAGGGTTATGCATAAGGGGCCAACCCCAAAATGTATTTATAAAAATTTGGCAAATCAATTTTGAAATCCAGGCGAATAGTGTCCAAACACATGTAGAAGGTTCACTGGTATTAGGGGTATTGTTGGAAATTTAAATATAAAATAGTCAAATTATTATAAAATTGAGGCGAATCGACCCCAAAAAAATATTGTACACAAATATTTTTGGCTAATAGGCCATGGTCAAGGATCCTAAATATTAGCCAATTTCAAATTTTGAAAATCCTAATTTTAGCTAATTTGGCGATAAATAGCCACTATGCATAACCCTGAAAATGAGTTTGTAACCTAAATGCTTTATCACAAGCCAAAATTCAAAATTTTATTTTGAGTGAGAAAAATATGGAAAAAGGTAGGTTTTGACATATATCCATACTCATGTACCTGGGTGACCTCATATCCCTCAAACTATGTCCATACAATGCACTGGTTGTTGTTGCTAAGCTAAGAAAATCAGCCCTAAGGCTCTCATTTCTAAAGCTACATGGTAAATATAATTTTTTTTTTACCTCCTCACTACCTAATATATCCTCTTAAGACTCCCAAAATTGTATTTCCAAATATTGCACAACTTCCTTCACATTGAAGAGTAGAAACCTTAGAACTACTTCTTTCACAAAATTGGGATAGCCAACAGGTACTTTTGAATAATTTATTGGGCAATAAATGCCTCAAAAAGGAAAAATATATAGACATACAACTTTTCTTACCGCATAACATCCTAGGATTCCATTCAATTTGATATTCCTAAGTCTTTTTCAACCTTCATTGTAGAATTTATAGACTCAACATAAGTTTATCACTCATTGACAAGTTCATAGGTTGTGAATTTGTATCCTTGGTGATGAACCTTATATGTAGATAAAATTTGAAAATATTTCCCCTCTAATATTCAAATGGATGAATTTTCAACACAAACAAGTTCACAACCATAAATTTTTCTAGGCGGTAAATTTATCTTTGATCCTTCAAAACAAATTTTTTTTTATCCTAGTGCTCATGCTTATCCATACCAATGATTTTCCCAACACAAATTGGATTGAAATGTCTTAGAATATTTCCAATTTATCTCACTTTTTGCCTATACCAATTCTCAAGGTAGCCTTTTACCAATTTGGATAATATTTTCCTCATTCAACTCTTGCACATAGATTTGACAACATTACCTTCCTCTCTTCTTATCCAAGCCCCAAAGATATATAGATTTGACATATCAGTCTCAAAATCACACACAAGAAATGCACAAATTTATATGGTAGATATGATAAAAGATCATTTAACATAGGCAATCTTAGTAGTATATGATTTTATAGGGAAGCTAGCAATTTGCAATTTTTAAGCCTTGGAATCTCCTTCAAAAGTATTATTTTGCCCCATACATCCTCAATCCTTGCATGCATGCCTCACATTTTTGCATACACTTCATCCATAGGTGAAAGGGAGTGCTTCTTACTTCCAAATTTTATTTCTCATTTAATTTTTCTTTTCTATTCGAATTGTATTAATCAAATCCTGGTTTTGCACCTAATTTGTTCATGTAATCAATCCCTTCATTTTATAATATTAAAATTATTTATTTTAGATTATTAGATTTGTTTTAATATATCTTGTAGGATAGACAAACACCACATACGTATTCTATCACCTTCTTGCACCAACATAACAAATTTAACCTTTATTTTAACTCTGCAACTACATACTACAAAATCACAATTAGCAGGACTAGTATGTTGTGAATTTTTCCAAACCAACCTTTTTTTGAATTTTAGTCACCATCTAATTATTTAGCCTTATTCTAACCCATATCTCATTTTATAGATTAATAATCCTTTATTAGTACTTTCAAATCAACTTTGTAGGTCGTAGGCTCTCTAGGCTATGAACCTATCTTGTAGGTTATGAAATTTACCGATAGTCTATGAACCTCTCTCATCTAGTAAATTTATTAGTTTTAGAATTAAAAAAAAAATCAATCAAGCATAGGGTCATCCTAGCATTCTCTCAAAAAATTAATTTAGGTTTCTTAGCATTTACATTTCTATTTCATGCAATTTATCTTTTTCCAAAGGTTCAAAATAAATTTTGTAAAAAGAAATAGGGGGCTTGATTGTAAACAAGGAAGCTTAACACTCTCCCAATAATAAAGCAATAAAGAATCAATATTTTCTATAAATTTACAATTCTATAGGTGGTAAACTTATCACAACTAGAAAACTAGTGTACAAGCAACAAACTTGACACAAGCAGCATATCCAAGTCTAGGCTGTAATTGTTTCCATTGTAAACTCTTAGGTAATTTTATTTTATGATTTATTTTAGTACTAATTTTCATTATTGTTTGCTTTCTATTAAAATTATAGTAACTCATGAACAAAAAGAAAATAAATAAATTAGTAATATTTTTTATTAACAATATCCTTTTTATTAGGCACTAAAATAAAAATACATATAGTTTCTACATATTAGGCAAGTTTTGTTTGACATATTAGATCTTTTGTGCCCTTGTTTGAAAGTGAAAGGTATATCTTTTCTTGTTACAGTATAGTGTATTTTTTGCAAAGAAAATCAAAAGTGCATGTAGTATTAGTCTTGTTTGTTGCATTATTGTCTTCTCTCAATTGCATTGTATTTGTATCTTCTTTCATTACTTGTATCTTCTAGATTCTAAAACTTAGGTACTTGCATAATACACACATCAAAATATAGTATTTAGAGTAAACCGATAAAACATTATTGGTTAACCCTTACTTCCCACCAAATAACTCAAGTAAATTATGAGATTTAGGCAATAATATTCATTTGAGTGTGGAACCCTAGGATTGAATACCAACATCCCCAAATTTGTGACTACAAGTACTAGTTTTATATTTTGTATTAAGTGAGTTTTGGTGATAATAACTACCTATTTAATCTAAATGTGTTTACCAAAATTTTCATAGTTTTATCCCAATGTTGGTTTCCTTTGGAAAATATATAAGCAACCCAAATGAGGTTCACAATTTTTAGAATATAGAAAGATAATCATTTCCTTCAACCTCTCTACCTTATTTCCTAACTCTAAAGAGACAAAATGAGCTCTATTATTCTTTGATAAAATAATTGAATAATTTTATCTGTGTAAAACAAAGTGGATCTTGTATTAATATGTACTAGGGTCCATAAATTCTCACAAGAGAACTACAAGGTCTACATCTATAAAATGAGTAGAATAAATTAAACAAGAATAAAGTAACACAATACATATTTAAGACAATAACTAAGAAAATAAATAATGAGAAATACATTATAAAAATAATTTCTACCATATTTATATGGATAATATATTGTTATCACTAAGGTCCAAAATGGGTAGGTGTATGCATGGTGGTAATATAATTCAATTTATATTATTCTTCGAAGTTGGGGTACATGGGTATGGGAATTTAAGGGTAGACAATATGTTATGCTATTCTAAATTCATATATTAAATTAAAACAAGGAATATTATGCATATTTGAGATATTTAATAAGTTTTTATTAGAAATATATTATAGTAATAGTAAGCATCATATCTATATAAAATATGTAAATCTTATCACCAAGCTTATATTCATGCAGATGCCTGGGACAATATAGTGTATGTTCATAAAGTGTGTAGTGTGAAACTTAAAAAAGAATCAAGGGTATAAAAGGTTGTGTCGTTTGTTTAAAAAATTAAATATTGCTAAAATAGATGTGTTTCACCATTGGTACACCCAATGCATTATTTGGGATATTAGGAAATAATGCATGCACAACTATGCACCTGACAAAGATGGATGTCTCTATTATGAGCACAAAGCTATAGCTATGCACACCCTAAATAATGCTAGTCATTGATAAAATGTAAAAATATTGAAATTAAAACGTATATAAATAGTTTCAATACATATCATAGTTTGAAGACTTATTCTGACTCTAAAAACTATTGTGAATTTCAATAGTTAATTAATGGTCCACATATTATTATTTTTTATTATTACATTAATTACTTCATGTAGAGACTCATTCATTCATTAAGTTATTTTAATCATTCATAATATTCATTAGAATAGTTATTGATATATTTTATTGTGGTACTGACTAGGATTAGTCCTATCATAGTCTTAAACTAGAGTTATCTTATTTAATTTGAAATTTATAATATTTATATTTGATTAATCAGTCCTAATGATATGTCTAAAATGAGGCCTAAAATATTAATTTATCAAATCTTTTAAATAGATGTCAAAATATTTTTCTTTGACTACAATAGATTAATTTTTTTTCAAATCTTTTAAGTTTATTATTATTTTTAAATAAACGGGTAAAAATTTACTGATAAAAATTTTGGATTATAGAGTACAACTGAGCTTCCAACCAAGACTCAAATAAATAGCCAAATAGACTAAAACCACTAGACTAGAATGACACCCGAAAAATACAACAAGAACAAACCATATTAAGTTTGTACATCCTTGTGGATCAAATCCCATAGGCAATGAGAGTCCCCAGATAGGAGACTCTCCCAATTATCGATACTTCAAGGATCTAGCAGCTTAGAAGCCCTTTTGGACAAGTAATCATCAACCACATTCCATTCCATTGGAATGTGCACAAAGGATATAAATCTGAACAGCTACAGAGGCCAACTACCAATTAAATTCCTCCACCATTTCACTGTTTAAAATATTAACCACAATTTAAGAGTCAGACTCACAGATAATCCTATGCTAGCCAAAAGGAAAACCCCCTCTACAAGGCCTCAAGAATTTTAAGAGCTTCCATAAAATTGTTGGAGTGAACACCTTTATAAATGGAAAAGAAAAAAACTAACACCACCAGTAGAATCTCTCCCAACACCACCAATGCCAGCATGTCCAATATTACCCTTGGACGATCCATTAGTATTAATTTTTAAAACTCCTCTAGGGGGTGGCCTCCACCTACCATATCTCCTAATCTTCTTGCTGAGCTAAGGAACCCTACTAGGGATAGAAGAGTTCACACCATCCCCAAAGAGACCAAGGGCTTGTTGTACCTTATCCTCCATAGAATACAAAAGAGGGTCCACATCACATTTGCTATGGATGGTTTCTTGAACCATATACAGGATCCTTTGCCAGATCATCCAAATAACTACCCTAAAATATGCGTCGATTCTATTCGAGCCAAATTTTCCAGATGATGCAAGAAGGGCCCAAATTCCAAGCCACCCAAAGGAAGGGGGCCTTGGTCGGAGGTCTGCCCAGACTACTCCAAAACTCCACCAGGGACAACACATGAAAACATGAATGGTTCCAAGTGCTCCACCAACAGTGCCAAATGTGTCTAGCAAATGAGCATTGGAAAAATAAATGAGAAGATTCATCCTCATTCTTACTGCAAAGGACACAAAAAGAGTGACCCTAAAATCCCTTCTTCCTCACATTATCCCAAGTTATGCATTTATTATGAGCTACCAACTAAAGATAGAAGTTACATTTTGGCCAAGAAAATTTGTTCCACACCTTTTTCCACCAAGTGGCAGGAAGACTCCCATACTTTTGCTTATCAAGAACCTGATAACCATAGGCTACCGAGTAGGTTCCCTTAGGATCAGGGTTCCAAGCCAGAATATATTTATCCCTCAATGAAGAACAATGCCTCCCCATAATAATAAGAGCAAGCACCTCTTTGTCCTTGGCTAGTCCCCCCTGGGGCCATTCTTGTAGATATTTCCACCTGTACATCTCCATATTTCCAAAAGACTAGATTTTTTTAAAGTCCTCCACACGATACCAACTTGCTTCCAAGAAAAAAATGCTTAGGGAATGTAACCTAGAATATTTATTCAATATAGGAAGGTGACCATCCAAATAATCCTCCCAAAAAAGAGCATTTGATCCCTGATTGCAAATCCAGAACAAAACCTACTTGATTAAATTAGCTCCTCTTTACAGAGTGTCCCAGATAACTGAACCTTTCCCAACCAAGATGACTCTAGGGATCTCAACCTCAGAAACACCTCTCAAGTATTTACAAGATAATATTTTAGCCCAAATATGATCTTGAGAGGTACACCATCTCCAATAAATTTTTGCAGCCAAAGCCTACCCAAAAAGAGTTGTCTATCGTAACCCAAGGCCTCCCTCTTGCACCGACCTACATATAGAATCCCACATAACCAAACTCCATTTAGATTGATCAAGTTTTCTAGACCATAAAAATAGCTCTGATGGCTCATTATTAACAAGAAAAAATAATGAGGAAGAAGAAACACAACTCATCACTCATCTAATCCATTCCTCCTCAAATCCAAAAGCAGCAAGAACTTTCTGAATAAAGGACCATCTGACCCGATCATAGGCTTTGGCCATGTCCAACTTAATGAACATAGTTTTCTCCTTAGAATTTTCCATTGAGTGAATAGATTTTGTAGCAATAACAACCCCATCCAATATTTTTCAGCTAGCAAAAAACCCTCCTTGATCCTCAGAGATGATTTTACTCAACCATATCTTCAACCTCTCAACAATAATTTTTGTGATGATCTTATACACAACATTGTAGAGAGAAATATGCCTAAATATATCCAAAGAATTTTCTCCCTATTTTCTGGGTATAAGCACCACAAAGGTAGCATTTAGGGCCCTTAGCATCTATTTGTTCTTTTGGGACTCAAGGACCACCTCCAAAATATCAAATTTGATTAAATCCTAAAAATATTGATAAAACTCAATTGGGAATCCATCTGGACTTGGGGATTTTCCTTTTTTCATCTTGAATACAATATTTTACAACTCCTCAAGGGAAATTGGACCCATAAAGTGCTCATTCATCTCTCTAGAAACAATCACTATAATATATTTTAGAATAAGATTTTCATTCTCACCATCTGATAGGGAGTCCTTCTTGAAGAGAGAGGAAAAATACCTCTTAGTATCTTCTAAAATATCCCTAAAAGAAGAGAGCAGGGCACCCTAAGAATTCACAAGAGAGGTAATCAGGTTACCATTATGGTGAGCCTTAACTGAGTTATAAAATAAGGTTGTGTTCCTATCACATTCCTCAAGCCAATCTACTCAAGATTTTTGTTTACAAAAAAATTCTTCCCTCAATTCCCATTCAGCAAGGTATTTCGTAGCCTCATATTCCTCAAAAAGAATCTCCTTCATGAATCCCTGATCTCTAATCTTCCTTGAAGCTTCTTCCATCCTCATAAGAGTTGCCAACTTAGCCAAGGAAATGTTTCCAAAATTCAGTCTATTCCATCTCTTCAATTTATGTTTTACAAATTGTAGTCGCTTCATAAAGGAATACATAGCGATTCCATGAGGAGGTTTGCCAGTGGTCCACTAGCCTCGCATGAAATCATGAATCTTAGGATCACGAAGCCACATAAGTTGAAACTTAAAGGAGGAATTATTTTTTAGCCCTAACTCCAAAGTAGAGAGTTTGATAGGCCAATGATTAGATCCCCTACCCTCCAAAATCATAGAACTAGCACTTCTATTATTACCCATCCAATAACTAGATATCAAAAACCTATCTAGTCTCTCTGAGATGGAAGCTTCCCCACACCTTCTATTGTGCCAAGTAAAGATCCCATTATATGGCTTGATGTCAACCAAGTTTAGGGCCTCGATATGAGCATTGAAGATAGAAGATGAGACGGTCCACCCCACCACGTTTCTCCTCCATACAAGTGATAGATTTGAAGTCTCTAGCCAAAATCCATGGGTACAGGGGAACCAAAATTCTCATAAAGTAAATGTTCTCCCAAAAATTCACATTACCATTGTAATCAACAGGAGCATACACATTTGTAAGTAGGATGGTTTCACAAGATTCATTATCATGTCCGACCATCAAAATAGACCATCTACTAGAAATCCAAGGAAGAGGGGATATCTTAACCAGATCCCATAAAAAAGTGACACCACCAGCATATACACATGCACTAGTACATTGGTATTGCCCCCTTATCCACAACTTGGGAGAAATATTGAACATACTATCAATAGTCAATTTAGTCTCCTGAATAAACACCACATTCGAAGAATGCACACGAACTAAATCATGAACAACTTTTTATCTGGGGATGTTGTTCAACCCCCTTACATTCCATGAGAGGATAATAATTTTTGGGGGTTATAAAAATGGGAGTCCAATGTTATAACCAAGCCAGAATCCACCAAAGTCTCCCCCATTAACTTATTTTATCTTGGTTCTTCTTCTGACCCACCTTCATATTCTTATCCAAAAAACTTTTTTCAATTATTTTCTGTTGCAATCCCAACACCATAGGAGTTTTGGAGTCCAAGGATGACTGCATCAGTGCCTGAGTAGGAGAGGGCATAAATAAATTTGTACCACTTTCTAAAATAGTTTCCCTTATAGAGCTAGACCCAACCATGTCCCCTATACTTAGATCCAAAGCCCTTTGTTCTTCATTTAAACCCCCTATATCTGATTCCTTAAGTTCCTCCTCAAGAAGAGACATCTAATTTGGCATTGTTATATTTGCATTAGGTAGCGACGTTTCATGTATCTCCATGCACTGATCAAGATCATATAATATTTCAAAATGGTTGAGTAGAGCATCTGGCTGGCTATCCTTAAGGTCTTTGTTTGCCCTTCGTCCTCTATTTTGGGATTTTACCAAAAAAAACCTTCCTTATCCCATTCCCATTCCTTTATCGGGGCTTTTTATTTATCCAAAATTTGTCAAGACCAATATGGCCCAGTATTTTAAGCCACAGGTAGGACAAAATTAGGGCAGTTTATTTGCAGGTGGCCATATTCATGGTAAATCCGATAATGAAATGGAAGAGCTTCATAGTCAAGTTTTTGAACCCATGTAGTTGATCCAAATTATATTTCAATAGAATATGGAATAGGATTATTTAAGTAAATTTCAACACAAATACGAGGAAAATATATTACCTTTTTATCCATTGTCTGTTGTGATGGTCCAACCGATTTCCCAAGTAGAAGGGTAATCTTGTGCAAGATATCAATTTTCCAGAATTCCAACGGGAGCCATGGAAGCCGTACCCATACTGGAACCCATGATGACCGATCCTTTGATGGGTTGAAACCCACATGATAGGGTTTAATAAAGAGTCCCACTTGGTTATTTATGGAGAGCCAAGCTTGCTCAAACCAATTCTCATTCAAAAACTTGGAAAGATTACCTCACAAACCCTCATTCTGTGGCTATATAGCAAAAAAATCCTAAAACTAAAAATGAGTCAGATGGGGCCCAAAATTGGGGTGTGTATCCATATTACAATAGAAAATCCAAAAATAAAGTTTCAAGTCCTATCTCTAAATACATTAGGAGATATTAACCTTCGAACAGCTCAAAAAGCATAAAAAACTAGTTAAGTAATTTTAAAACCTAATTTTGGGGCACTAGATGATGGAATTTGGCCTCGAAAACTAGATTTTTTGTGCAAATATAACTCTAAGGAGTCGTATTTGTTTATAACTCTCCCAAATAGCTCCCTGTCAAATTTCACGTCAATCGGAGCTACGGTTGAGAAGTTATTGCCCCGACAAAATGCACTAAAATTTAGGAAAAAAATAAAATTTCCCAAATTTCGTTGGATGCTCTTGCATCAGACACTCGGGGTGGATTGAGAAGTGAACTTCACTTCTGTACTATTAGAGGAAAACCCAGGCGGTCAACCTCTATTTTTGACAACCAAGTTGCATCTTCTATAGGTCTGCTCTTCCACTTGACCAAATATTCTGAATACTGCTTGTTCTTGGTACTTCTGCCTTCTCAAGTGTCTAGTATTTCATCTATCTCATCTGTGGCTGGAGTACACACTGGAATACTCCACAAATATGTACTTGGTGTCTCACTACTGCCTCCTTCATGGTATTCTTCCAAGTCTAAAATATTAAAAATAGGTGATATGTTCAGGTCACTTGGTAGTTCCACTTCATAGGCATTTCCTGAATCTCTTTTACCTATGATCCTGCATGGTCCAAACCTCTTCATCTTCAGCTTGTTGTAAGTTTTCCTAGGAAACATTTCCTTTCTCAAGTGAACCATGACCTCATCTCCCACTTGGAACTCCTTGAAACGCCTCTTCTGATCTATTTTGGCCTTGTACTGAGTATTCATCTTACTGATATGTTGTTGTACCTCTTCATGTAAACTCTTTATGTGCTCTGCAAAATATTCAGCATCAGCATTGCTCTTTTCTCATTTACCCATCATTCTCAACTCAGAAGCATTCCTTGGGTTGTTCCCATACACAATCTGGAATGGTGATTTACCAGTATTTTTGTTGATAGAATTGTTGTAAGCAAATTCTGCCTGTGGAAAAATCAAATCCCATCCCTTGGGATTATCTCCTACTAGGAATCTTAGAATATTACCCAAAATTCTGTTCACCACCTCTGTTTGTCCATTAGTCTATGGGTGGTATGCAGAACTTAACTTCAAATCCGTTTTCAGCTTCTTCCACAAAGTCCTCCAAAAACAACCCACAAATTTGGTATCTCTGTCAGATACTATACTCTTGGGTAGACCATGAAGGCGTACCACCTCCTTGAAAAAAAAGCCTACAAAATGAACTGCATCACTCATTTTTTGACATGGAATAAATGAGCCATCTTCAAAAACCTATCAACCACAACAAAAATGGAGTCATTCCCTCGTTGTGTCCTTGGTAGGCCAAGAACAAAATCCATACTGATGTCCTCCCATGGTCTCTTTGATACAGGTAATGGCTGATACAATCTTGTATTCTGTCTCACTCCCTTAGCCATCTGACACACTCTGCAACCCTACATAAATTTCTTCACATCCTACTGCAACTGTGGCCAATAGTAGTTTTCACTAACAAGGGCAATAGTCTTATCTCGACCAAAATGTTCAGCTAGTCCTCCACTATGCTTCTCCTTTATCAAATTCTACCTCATTGAACTTATAGGAATGCACAATTGGTTCCTTCTGAATAGCATACCATCTTGGATTATAAAATCCAACCACTTAGTTCTATCCAAAGTAGTAGGAGACAAAAATGCCTTCCAAGACTCTGCAAAATCTGGATCCTATGGATACAAACTCTTAAGTTCTTCAAACCCAACAACTTCCACTTTCATCTCTATCAATAAATTTTGTCTTCTACTCAAGGCATCTGCAACTCTATTAAACTTCCCACTCCTATGCTTCAAAACAAAGGTATAAATCTGTAGGAATTCAACCCACTTCAAATGTCTCTGATTCAGTTTTTCCTGACTATTAATATACTGCAAAGCTTGATGATCAGTATATAAAACAAACTCTTTTGCTAACAAATAGTGTCTCCATTTCTTAAGAGCCTAAACTATAACATAAAATTCCTGATCATAAATAGAATATTTCTTCCTAGCATCATTTAATTTCTCACTAAAATATGCAACAGGTTTACCTTCATGACTCAACACAGCTCCAATGGCACTGCCACTAGCATCACAATAAACCTGAAATACTTTATTAAAATTTGGAAGTACCAAAATGGGTTGTTCTGTCACCTTATTTTTCAACATCTCAAAACTTGCACCTGCCTTTGTAGTCCACTTAAACTACTTCTTATCCCCTCTCATGGTTTTTGTCAGGGGTGCACAAATACTGCTAAAGTTTCTAGTGAACTTTCTATAGAAACTTGCAAGACCATGGAATGATCTTACCTCCGTTATGTTCCTTTGAGTAGGCCACTCAATGATAGATTTCACCTTATCTGGATCCATTTTTAGACCCTCATATGAGATGCCAAATCCTAGATACACCAACTCCTTCTTCACAAAACTGCACTTCTTCAAATTAATCAGCAACTGCTCCTCCCTCAGCTTTTCAAAAACTATCCAAAATTGCATCAAATGCTCTTCCAATGTCTTACTAAAAATTAGAATATCCGCCAGATAAACAATAACAAACTTCTCTAGGAATTCTCTCAACACCTCATTCATCAGCCTCATGAATGTACTATGTGCATTGGTTAACCCAGACGGCATAACCAACCACTCATACAAACCCTCTTTGGTTTTGAAGGTTGTCTTCCACTCATCACCCTCTCTGATGCAAATATGATGATACCCACTCTTTAAATCAATATTTGTGAAGTATTTAGCTCCACTCAAATAGTCCATTATATCATCCATTCTAGGTAATGGAAATCTATACTTAATGGTAATCTTATTTATGGCTCTGGAATCAGTACACATTCTCCATTCTCCATCCTTCTTCGGTGCTAGTACTACAAGTACTGCACAGGGACTCAAACTCTCTCTAATCAACCCTTTCCTCAACAACTCTTGAACCTGTCTGTTCAAATATTCACTCTCCATGGGAGACATTCTATGGGCTGCCTTATTGGGTAAACTAGCCCCTGGAATCAAATCAATTTGATGGCTAATATTTCTCACTGGTGGCAAACCCTCAGGCACATTATCTGACACAATATCAGGAAACTCTTCTAACAGAATTTCAACCTCTACTAGAATATCCATACATGGTTCCTTCTTAATAGTAGGAATTAATGCATAACACATAGAATCCCTCTTCAGGCCATCCAAAATTTTTCTACCATCTACCAAATAGATTCTAGCACTACTGCATACCTTTTCATCCACTTCCTTCAATGGCTTCAACTTGTGATGCACTCCATATTTCTTCAGAGTAAGTATTCACATGCCCATCATGCACCGCACATCTGTCAAATTGCCAAGGCATCCCCAACAACAAATGGCAAGCATCCATAGGCAAAACATCACACAAAACCTCATCTTGATAATTTCCAATATGAAATTTAACTAAACACTTCTCACTGACTAATGCTCTATGATATTTTTGCAACCACATAATCCGATATGGATGCGGGTGCTTCCTCTTCTCCAATTTCAACTTAGCAACCATTTATCCTAAAACTAAATTATCTGTGCTACCATTATCTATGATAACATTACAGACCTTACCTGCACATTTGCATCTTGTGAAAAATAAGCTCTTTCTCTGATCCACATATTTCCCTCCATTCATCAATGGTCTTCTTGTCATCAACACTTCTCCTCCTTCTACTTATTCAGAATGTTATGATTCAGCACCTTCATCTGCTACAGTAGCTCTAGCATGACCCTCAAGTCTCTTATTCGTCCTCTCTTGGTGTTTGAGACACTCATATGCCCAATGTCCCTCTTCCCGACAATGGAAATAGGTTCCACGAAATCCTCCTCTTCCATATCGACATCCAGATCTACCTCTTCCTCTTTGGTAACCATTATTCTGATCACGGGGATGGTAGGTATTATCCTCTTTCTGATCATCATTATTACTTATTTCACCAATCTTCTTCTGATCTTCATATTTTCCTCCACTGGTTCTTCCACCAGTTCTTCCACCACGACCTCTTCCTCTTTTTTTGCTTTCAAATATTCTATTCAACTTCTCTTCAACATTCAAGGAAAACTGATATGCATCCTCAATGGTGGTAATTCTAACCAAACTGATTTCTTCTTGGATATTCATTCTTAACCCATTTATGTAATGAGCCACTTTCTCCTTATTAGCCTCTGAATGGCCAGTTCTGATTGAGATATTGTAAAACTCCTATATATATTCTTTGAGAAATTTGCTTGATTGTCTCAAAATCTGCATTTTCCTCAACAAATCCAATTCATAATCTGCAGGAATAAACTACCTCTTCAACTTCTCTACCATTCGATCCCATCTGGTTATCTTTTCCTTTCCTCTTCTATTTCTTTCTAGCTACACTTCTTTCCACCATATGCTAGCATGGCCTTTCAACTTCATTTTTGCAAACTTGATCCGATCTGGATCTACAACCTCCTCATACTCAAAATATTCCTCCATATCATTGATCCAATAAATCAAATCCTCTGGATTGATATTCCTAGAATACATGGAGACATCAAACTTTGGCCTCTTCTCGATCTGAGATATGGCACTAAATAATCTAGCTTCTGTAGGATCCATTGTTTCTTCTTCATCTGATGGATCATCAACCTCCCAAGCTTCATATTCACTACGATCTTCTCTCCTTGGCTCAACCCCTCTTAGAAACTCCTCTTGCAGGGCTTGCACTTGCCTCTACAAAGCTCTGAAATCTCCTTTATGTACCACATTTCTCCCACCACCATAGTTTCTTCATGGAGGCATTCTTCCTCACTCTCTTCTCACAACCCTTCCACAGATCCTAGTGGAAACTACCTCACTTTCGGTGATCTTCTCACACACTCAGGAACCCTAAGCTATGATACCACTTTATGGAGATCCAAGCTTGCTCAAACCAATTCTCATTCAAAAACTTGGAAATATTACCTCACAAACCCTCATTCTATGGCTATATAGCCAAAAAACCCTAAAACTAAAAATGAGTCGGATGGGGCCCAAAATTGGGGTGTGCATCCCTCTTACAATAGACAAGCCAAAAATAAAGTTTCAAGTCCTAACTCTAAATACATTAGGATATATTAACCTCCAAACAACTCAAAAAGCATAAAAAACTAGGTAAGTAATTTTAAAACCTAATTTCGGTGCACTAGACGATGGAATTTGGCCCCAAAAACTAGATTTTTTGGGAAAATAGGACTCTAGGGAGTCTCATGAACTCGCATGGAGAAGTAGATTAGATACTACATAAGGTTGACCCGACTCACCTGAAACTTTTTTGGGCATGAATCCCAATAAGACTCACCCGCATGAATCAGGACTCACCCACCAGCATGAATCAGGCCGGCATGAATCTATCTGTTTCAGGTGAGTCTTATCACGGAGACAATGGACTTATTCATGTGGCATCTATATGGCCATCAAACTAGGGAGAGGAGTGAGCGTAAGCGAACTTCAAACTTTAATGGTCGAGCTCTACCTGATCTCTCCCACTTTATCGGTAAGCGAGCGCTTATCTCAAGGACCTCTTAAAAAGTCGGGGGTGTCTCGGCTGAGGGGTCCATTCTCTACCGCAAGGGAGATGTGGATGAATCAGTCTAATGCTCACCTGCTCTCTCTATTTTAAAAGGGGTGAAACAAGGGAGATAGATTCATGTGCAGTGTGATAGATGTGATGTCTCGGCTGTTTCAGTATGACTCCCTTGTTTCAGTCATATCTCCCTTCAAACCCACATGCATGCATGAATCTATCTCCCTAATCGGTTGTATCCAGAATGCAGCGCCGGGCGGGCAGGAGGCGCACCAGCGAGATCTATTCGTCTCTGTGTCATCAAAAGCAGCCGATCAATCTCTCCTTAAGGCGAGGGAGTCAATTCACTCGTCAATACGAGGTGACTTGTTCCCGCAATTCCCGCTGAACCATGCTATGACCTCTCCATTATATACGGGTGGGTCGGGCTCTCCTTATAATAGAGGGCTGCCCCTTCTCAAAATGCTCTTAAATACAACGGAAAGACTAAACTCTTCTCTCCCAAAAGCTTCCTCCCATGGTTCGGTAGGGGAAGAAACGCTTTTCACCTTGAAGCCGCGATAAAGCTGGGAAGAATAGCTTATTCTCGAATGATAAGAAAGGTTGGTAACGATCTCAATCCTGGATGGACTAGTTGGTAAAGATCCCGAGGTCAAGATCCCGAATCGCTCATAGACTAGTTGGTAAAGATCCCGGGGTCGAGATCCCGCCCGAATAGTAGTGTAGTAGTTGCAGTTGCCAGAATCAATCCTGGACTAGTTGGATAATGCCCAGGCTCATATCATGGACTGGGTGGGACTGGTGCCCGTGAAGCAGTTGCAGTAGCCACTGGACCTCTCTCCTCCTAAAGGTAAAGCTCCCGAATCACTCATCAAGTAAACCCCTTTTCCACCTTTTAAAATAGAGAGGGTTCAGAATTCTGTATGATGTGAGTTCATTCTGGAGGGAAGCGAGAGATGGGAACGACGTTTTTTAAGCTGTTCGGTGAGCTTATATGGATAGAGCGTAGTATCTAGATCCGGCAAGAGGCTCATAAATTCCCATCCAAAAATACGAATAAGTAGCCGCCCGCCCCGCTTAAAATGGACCCGGGGAGATCATACCTGACCATTCAAGATCGGGTGTCCATCATTATTCCTTTGGGAATTGGATTAGCACTAAAGAAGTGATCAAAGTGCCAGGGGCTTTCGTCTCTGGCATCATCCCCTGGGCCTTTATTTATTAGAGGGCTGGCATGATTTTGCCCGTGCATGATATGGGCCGGGTCGGGTGGGGCCAGCCTATGGAACCCATGGTATACCAGTTTGATCTATCCATATGCCGTGCAGTGTCTGGCAGCTAAGTCGATAAGGAAGAACCGCCCTTTCAAATAGAGAGCATCCTCTCCCCTATGTTTTAAAAGGCCCTTTTAAACGGTGACATTTTATTTTAAAGGGTTTCCAGTTGTTCCTATTTGACCGTGATCAAGTGGGAGAGATAAGCTAAGAAAGGAACCTTTTTAGTGAAGGGCTCTACCCCATTAATTTAATTCAATGAGCGGAGAGGTTGAGATTGAGATGGTTATGAAACAACAGAAAAACAATGCCCTCTCTTTTTCCCCTCTCTTTAAAACATTTGATCCGGCCCCACCCGAAAGGAAATAGAGAATTAATATAATAGATGGACGAATTAGGGCTTGATCCTTTATCCCTTTCATTCATGGGACTGTAACCCTTTTAGAATAGAGAGCATTTCATTTCCCCTTTCATATTTCATAGCTTATTTCATTCCTTACCCTTTTAATATAGTTCTTAACCCCTCAAAAAAGGTTATTCATTCAAATTCAACACCCGAAGCCGCATCGCTTTAGGGTCTCCGGACCCTCTCGACTAAGGATGTCGGAGTGAGTGCCGGGGTTCGGAATTAAGTATATGAATGCCGAGAGGGCTTATTAATTCAAATTGAAACGAAGCATTCTCACTTGGAGGATTGTCTGGTCCGGGCCCCCAGAGACCTCTCTTATATGAGGTAGCGGCGAGCGCCGCTGGAGGTGGGCTTGGAAGCAGTAGGTATGCTTCAAAGAATAGCTCACTGGTCTAGCTCCATAGCTCAGAACGATTTTATGGGGATTGAACGATTCATCGAAGCTTAGAGACCTGTTTTCATGCGAGTCAGTAGCGGGCTCCAAGGGCGGACTGTGTAAGGGATAACAACAGACCGGCAGCACCTCTCCCCTCTTTTAAAAGCCAAAGCCGGGCACCTTAAAGAAATAAAGCGATCCATAGCTTTCAAGGAGAACCAAAGCGAGAAGGATACTTCGGAACCCTATATAAGAGAAAGGGCCTTTTTATGATGAATGGTCGGCCAGGCTCTTCTGTGTCAGCTTTTAATGCTACCTCAATGTCGAATCTATTGGAGTCCCGGCCCCACTCCCTTACTTCAGTCTCAGGGCGGGAAAATGAGATTAATAGATCCATGGGCTTATATAATTGAAGGGTGGGGAGCTGGTCGAAAGATGAAAGGAGTTGTTTTTTCTTATTCAAGATGGATTGATTCCCAATCGATTATAGATAGAGAGGCGGAGTGTTTGAATCTTCATCCTCTCTATTTTAGATGAGGACCTTACCTTTAAAGGTTCGCTGCCCTCTCCGACCTTAAGCCGAGAGCGTTATAATAACAAGGGCGGCCCTTTCCCTTTTAATTCTAGGGCTAAAGCAGGCCCTCTCTATTTTAAAAGGTGGAGTTTTGGCCTTGCCCTCCCTGTTTTTAAAGGGGAAGAGAGAGGGGCGGGGCCGGGTTATTATATCAAAGGGCAAGGATAGAGAGCCGCTTCAGTCAGATTCCACCCTCGGATCGCTAGTCATATGTAGTATGTCTAGTCATATGTAGTATGTAATAGACTGATTCGTGTGGGGCGCTGTCGCTACCTCTCCCGTTCGGCCCATCCGGCCGTCCAATAAACCTTTCCGGTCTCAGAGCGCCCACTCCCTCCTCTAGAGTTAGAATAGAGTAGTCCCTGCTCTAGAGTGGGAATAGAGTAGCGAAGATCCTACAGTCTTTTCTTCATTGTGCTCTTATATGAAAGGCGTAGCGAGAGAGTGAAGTTCACGAGGCCGCTTATAGATAGAGAGGCGCTCTCCCTCTAAGGCGGAGCATGGAGGGTTGAAGCGCCTTAAATTAAAAGGGTATCCTAGCATCTCATCCTACAGCATAGCATAGCATCGTCTCATCTTACAGCATCTTTGGAGCGATACTAGCATGAGTAGAGTATCCGTACTAGCTATCGCCCACCCGGGCATCCGTCCAAGAGTGTCTCCATAGGTCCTAATCTTCCTGGGGTTGACCCGAGACCGCTTAAAGTTTGAAAAGGGAGGTCAAGGCTTTGCTTTGAAGAGGTCCACTTAAAATAGAGAGGGCATGCCACCGCTTCAAGCTAGAGTGCGCCGTTTTAAGCTCATCCTTATGCGCCTCTTGTCCCTATCCCCCCCCGAACGGGAAAGGGGCGCCTCTTAGCACAGCTATCAACGACAGAATGGAAATGCCTCCGGTCTCTTATTCCCAATCAATAGGTCTATTCTTATTCCCAATCCATAGGCGCTAATCCGAGGAGTTGCCTCTCGTCTCGTTAGGAGTGGGTGAATAATGCGTAGGTTGAATCTTCATTGCTTGTTTCCTCTCCCGCTGTTGATTGGCGTAGAGAACGAAGTGAACGGAGCGAAGCATTCCAGGTCATAGCGCCCATCTGGCCCATCTGTCTATCCAAATCCGAACCTTGAAGAAATAAGCCTACCCGCTTTAGAGTGAGAATAGAGTAGCGAAGAGATCTCCTTTGGTATGAATCTTCATTGTGTCCTTGACCTAGCATCTCGAGAGTGTCTCCTAGCATCTTAGAACTCCATGAACAAGGAACTACCAACTCCATGAACTAGTTAGTCATGCGCCTCCTGCCTCTCTCCCTCATGAGAAAGAGAAGGGCCTCTCGTCTCTCCCCCGAACAAGAGATAAGGGGAGGCATCTTTTTAAAATCGAGATCAAAATGAAAAGCTTAAGAGGCTCACTAAATAAAATAAAATAAAGGCTCTTTAAAAAAAAGGTTTCCCGAGAGAGGAGTTATTCTCTTCATGAAGTGGAATCCCCCCCGAGACCGACTCCGAAGGGATATTGAAACCACCCCGACCGAAGGGAGGCTTACTTCCCCCTCCCGAAGGGAGGATTACTTGAACCTTCTTTAGAACTCTCCCAACTAGCTCTCTATCAAATTTCACGTCAATCAGAGCTACGGTTGAGAAGTTATGGTCCCAAAAAAATGCACTAAAATTTAGGAAAAAAATAAAATTTTCCAAATTTCGTTGGATGCTCCTGCATCAGTTATATAAATAAGGACCCCCTTCAAATGCTTTGTTACAATCTGCAATATAAGAGAAAACCACCATAAAATAGTTGTTCGCACTAAGCATCACTTCCACATCACCTTCAGGATTCCAAGTCTTCCTGATGCAAGCCTCCACAACGGGGAGAGAAATTCGGATGCCGAAAAATTTGCCAATAAGGGCATGTTTGGTTAGATACTCAACATATTCTGCTACCGAGTCTGGTTAAACCACTAGAACTAGCCTAGCTTCACATCGTTCCAAACATCCATTGTTATTTAATAAGTAGTTCCCGACATTCACTAGAAAATCCTATTCCTTCCAATCATTTTCAAATGAAAAAATATCATGAGCATGCACTCACTGTGTCATACCCGATGCCATCACGACATTCCTCCAATTTTTTAGACCTCCTCCGGAAGCTACTGCCATCCTCGCAGAGCAGTTTTTCTTCATCAAACCCTAGAATAGTTTTTCCTCATCAAACCCTAGCAGAGCCCTCTCTCCCTAAAAACATACCAATCTTTAAATTTATTATTATTAGACAAGTGAATATTTATTTTTTTGCAACCTTAAATATGGGAAAACATGGAGAACCATCGAAGTGGAGAACATACAGAAGTTTCAAATCTCAACCAAGATGAATATAATATCTTAATGTATTCGTTGGATTTCAATAATGGAGATATACATTTATCATTTTAATGGAATAAGTGGCATATACCAATGCTTGTGCATAAATTAGGTATACCAATTTTGACGTGAAAAAAGTTATTATGATACGCACCTTAAAGATGTGGAACTTTTTTGTTAAAATATTAATGGGCACATTACATAAATAAACATGTGTGTTAGAGCTAGGCATGAATTAAGTATATTTCACTAACATGCATTTAATATTTATGACTATTTAATTTTAATGAGGAGGTCACATAAGAAAACACTCATGTTTTAGACTTATGCATGAATGGAGTATAAGTAAACACTTGTGTCTTAGATGTGGGTATATCATTAACTTATCTCTTGGTTTATGTATTGTTCTTTGTCATATTTCTCCTATAATACATCACTTTTATAACACAATTAGCATAGCCTCCTTGACTAGTGTAGATTGACAAGGAAGGCTCATGTGTATAGTGGACAATTGCCACAACTAACATGTAGTTGGTTTTGATAGGATTGGCCATGAAATTCAATATCTATGGCCAATTATGGGTGGCTATTTTAAATGCTTCTTTGTCTTCCTACTTCATCTTACACATGGTTTCCATGTGTCCTTGATTTATATGGAACTTCATTTGACCAATGGCAAGCCTCCTTTGTCTAAGCATAGGTGCTTTTCTCTTTGGTCTCCCAACTAGTTGCCATGTATCTAACTTTGAGATTTATCGAGGTATTTTTTTTTTTTTGTGCTCTTTTTTGTTACAAGGACCAAATGGACTATTGGATTAAAATTTAATAACCTATGGGTCTTAGCATTATTAATGTGGTTAGACTAGGGTGGTAGATAAGCACCAACCATTATATGGAAGATCTAATAGTTGACACAACTTCTTAGTTGACCTATTTTTCTCTAGGAGTTCTCTCCTTATAACTATATAGAAGCATATTTTGACTTTACTCTTTGGTTCATCCTACTTCCAACTAAGTTTCCTTTAAGTAAAGTAGGATTGTAGGTTAACTTTCCCTCCGATAACCATCTTCTATGTGAAGAAAGTTTATATATTTTTTCTAAAATCAAATGTTTTGGGGTGAAAATACCTATCCAAGACCAAAGAGACAAAAACCTTCAAGCTAGTGAAAAGAGCTTCAACTCTATCAAAAGGACCAGTAAGGTCATAATTTACAAGCAATAGAAAAGTCATCCTTGGAAAGAAAAGAAATGAGATCACAAAGTATATCCTACAAAATAAATTACCACTTAAAAGGAACTAATACAACTATTGAAGCTTCTTAAAATTGCTAGAAAATAACTAGCCTCAAAA
This sequence comes from Wollemia nobilis, assembly GCA_028583015.1. Classification (NCBI taxonomy): domain Eukaryota; kingdom Viridiplantae; phylum Streptophyta; class Pinopsida; order Araucariales; family Araucariaceae; genus Wollemia; species Wollemia nobilis. Next base: position 192,817 of record JAQPPZ010001563.1, read on the forward strand.
GTGCAACATCAAATTACAAGCAATAAATGCAATATTATACAAGTTGTTGAAATATTTAGTTATGAAACCTTTGAACTATATTCTCTCAAGAGATAAAATATTCAAAGTAAAGTGCAAAACATTCATCAAAGAGAAAAATAGAGGAAATATGGAAGGCATGGAGAATGTGAATTCTCGGTGCAAATATTTATCAAATAGTATGCAAATATTGAACTTCCAAAGGGAAGTTCATTAGCAATGCACTTTTCTATTCTAAACATAAATTTAAAGTACTAGTCCAATAAAAATTTCAAAATTTGCACACTTTGGCATTATTCTCAATAAGTATTGGAACCATTAAGAATAAATAAGGTAATATGCCTATGATTAAAGACACAAAAATAAGTTGATCAAAGGTTCTTGTCCAATATAAAATAAATTGAATGAGAAAATTACCTCAATCCTTGCATGATACAAGCCTAGAGCATTACATCCAAAGGAAAATATAAAACAAATAATAACGTCATCCTTACAAGAGTGCATATCCATTAGACTCTAAGAGAAACCATGAATGTTTAAGAAAGACTCAAAAGTTATTCCTAGAAAGACATCACAAAAGGGAGAGCCCAAAATATCATGGGAATACATAAAATTTCCAAGAACAGACCACAAAATGAAGGAGATGCTGAAACATCACAAAGGATCCTATAACACTCTAAATCTATATAGAGAAGCATCCAAAAGTCTTCAAATAAATAAATTTGATCCAAAATCTTCAAAGCATGAAGAAAATTAAAATTGCCTATAATAGTGATAAAACATTAATAAAGCAAGAAATCCAGCATGAGTTTATTTAGATCTAAAAAGAAAGCTCAAGATACACTTTTGGGTGATGAAAATATTCAATGTCGGTAATATTTGTAATGAATTGAATTCACATGAATCACTTTACAAGGTAAGAAATTATTTCATGAGGATCAATGTCGAGCTCATTATAAAACATAAGCAACCAAAAGAATGTTTCACTTTTGTGTAGTAACTTGAAGGTGACAAAATTCAAATGTTTTTACAAGATCAAAAATCTAATAGTAAAGAAGCTTTAAAAAACCAAAGTCCCATATTCTTAGTTGGGGGAATAACAAAGGTAAATATAATTATTAATAGTTTCCCTAGTTAAAAATAAATAGAAGTTATCATTATTATTTAAAAAAAAAGGAATATTACAAGGAGTGAAGGAAATTTTACCTTTATTTTCCTTTTGCTCGATGAGATAATTTTCTCACACTTTGAAGCATCATTTAAAATACTAGTATAGGATTATATATACTCAAAAGAAAGCACTTTTAAGGTGAATTAAATGAATGAAAATTATTTAAATTATGTGTATTTCCAGATACTAAGGAAGAATAATTATGTTACCTAAAAAACCAAACTCAAAACATAACTTTAGTTTGAAGAACTATGGCAGGCTATAGACAGGACCATTACCTATCCTACTACAAAAGGTGAAGATCAAATAAATTTTAATAAGACAGGAAATATTAATCTTCATGTTTGGAATAACAAATGAAGTACAAGCCTACATTGAGGATTCAATGATGGCCAAAGATGTAGGGTAGAAGTTACAAATATTATTTTAAGCAAAGAATCAAAGTCAACTTCTATTTCTCCAAAGCCAACTCCATTTTTTGAAGATGAAGAATGAAGAGAAACTAGATTATTTCATGAGTAGACTTTCTAACTTATGAGCATTGTTACAAGTATTGGAAAATTAGGTATATGATAAAATATTTTTTCTAATTATTTTGAGACCTCTCCTATCAAAATACAATGTTTTTATGACAACATTAAACATTACTAAACAACCAAGGTTAAACAATATGATGTACCTACTTCAAAAAGTAGAGGGATCACATACAATAGATGAAGAAGAACAATGACTTATTATAAATAAAAAGGTAAGAAACTATTCAAAAGAGATATAAAATCTCCATAACACTTACAACATAATAACAACTCTTAAGGATATCAAAATCAAAGGAATTATTCTCAAAGAAATATTTTTCACACACAAAATATGTTTGAATGTTGTGGTAAAAAATGGTCACACAGTGAAGGAATGTTGGCACAATCTATTAAAAATAGATCTTCTTCATGATAGATGAACCAACAGTAAGACATATCATCATCAAATAAGAAAAATCAAATTTAGAAAAAGGCACATAAAAATAATGTAGTCAAATAAAATCAAGTTAAAGAATAAGAATGTGTGTTTGTTGCACAAGCATAGCTAATACAATACAATAATATTTGGTATAACTCTGAAAAAACCAAACAAATGATAAATCGATAAAATTGGATCCATTCAAATCATCCAAATTATTATACAAAAAATATTGCATAAGTTAATCACTCCAATCCAAGGAACCAATAGAAGGGAATATTGTCTAGATAAAAATGCAACCATTACAAGCATAAGCCATGGGATACCTCTAAGACTAAGAAGTTCATTACTTTATGAAATGAATATAATACATTCAAAATTAATTATTTTCTACTTATTTTTCCTAGTACAAAGAAAACAATTTGGAATATGAATGGCCTATTGTGAAGAGAACTTTGAAGAAGTGTGGCATAGCTTTCAAACTCAATAGAAGATTATTTATTTTTACAACTTGAAAAGGAAATCCATACATAATTACCAAATCCCAAGATATCATAAAAATCTCATCAAGGATTTTACCAACTCTACAAGCAATCAAGATACTAATTGATAATATGCATTGTGATACCATCAATATTGAGAATATAATACAAGTTAAAGGAATATTTGTTAGACAACAAAAATAAATTTTGGGCCCTAATTGTCATGACCCTAATTTTGGAAAATATTATATTTTGATGGATTTATGTTTGTGATATTGCTCATGGATAGAATGACTGGTTGTATCAGTTTTATTATGCAAATTACTTATTTCATATGGAAAATATGTGATGTGAATCCTTTGTGGAATGTAGGATAATTTCATGTTTGGATCTAAAAGACATGCATTTGATGTAAGAATATGATGCTGCTAATGAAAAGTGTATTTTGCAGGAACATGTTTCTTTACGGTGGTAGAAAGAGTAAGCACTAAGAAAAGAATGCCTTGGGGAAATGATGTGATGGATAAAATTGTCAGAAATTATGGGGAGGCAACATGAAAGAATACCCCTTTGCATGAAGATGCATATCATGAAATTACTTAGTTGCATTTGTGTGTTGTAGTTTTCTTATAATGAAATATTATAAAGTAAGAGTTGGTTGATATTATTATTATTACCATGGTGGAAAAAGGAAAGAACTAGATCAAAGCTTAGTTTGTATAAATGATTTCTCTTTTGTGGGTTCATATGTGCTTTACTCCTGACTATTTTAGAGCTCATATGTTTTATTGTAAGAATGTGGACTAGTTTGTATGTTCATTGGATTACATATGTGCAATGGAGTGGGTTGTTAAGGGACATTGGAAGTTAATGCACATATGTTGGATATTGGAGAGGGTATATCAGAAGAAAGGATAAAAAGGAAAAGAAAAAAATGAGGATAGAGGATTTGATGATTTTTTGGTAGGGAGGCTTGGAATAGAAAGGGTGGATCTCAACAAAACAAAGACATGAAGTTGAAGAGGGTTCGGTTTGAGGAAGTAATAAAATTGTTTGCTTCTATTGCATGAAAGTTTAAAAAAAAATTATGCTTGGAATAATGGGCTTGTGTGTGTTCAACAATGTTTGGGGTATATCATTGGTAATCCATAATTTGAAAGAGATGACTATATTATATACCTGGTATGTTGGAAGATATCACATCCTGCAGTTTCTTCTTTTTTGTGTTATAGCTTAGCACTGTCTTACAAACATATCCAGTGAATCCCTATTGGGTGTTTATATGGTTTAATCTCCAGCAGCGGTTTTGATATCATTGTGGGTGTTTGATATCCATGTTGTGTTGTTTGTAGGAGTTAATATTGATGTGTGAGTTTTGGTTTAGTAGAGGTCTTAAGTGTATCTTTACTATGTTCATGTTCTACCAATGCCATGAATGATTTGGTAACTAGTGGAGGACAAAGACACTTAGTATATGTGTAGATGTTTGAAAGAGAATTATTACCTTTAATGCTTTGATGTTATCTAAAATTCTATATGTTGAAATGCGTATATTGAATGCTTTCTTAATCAATGTTGTTGATAGAATAGAAGGGACAATTGATTTGAAGTTCGTTCATTGGTTTTTGAATGAATATTTTGATTATGATTGGCTCTATGCTAGTTGAGAAGTTAGGAATGAATGAACCTTACAGCTGGATTTATTGTGAATTCTTATAAAATGGTAGTGGCTTATATATCGAAAGGATGTATATTTACCTTCTATTGTATTTGTGTTTATATAGATTTTGAATTGTGGCAGAGATGTGTTTAATGAGTACATTATTTTATCATTACAAATGTTAAACTATAGAGATATGTTCATTATTTTGAATGATTATTTAAGACTCTCAGAAAGGATGGTAAATTCGAAATTCATTGGAATGCATAATGGGAATTCTAGGAAGAGATATAGAGCTGTATCTGATCCCTATTATAAGGTAAGTCTTTTCTTAGTGGGTGTTGCGTTCTATTGTTGAAGGATTCTACAAATGCCATGGTGGTTAGAGTTGCTTGTGCAATTGGAATATCTGCCAGAAGTTCAACATATTGATATTATTTGGAATGTGCTCAGTTGTAGAGAGAGTGAGCTTTACATGATTAATATGGTGCTAAATGTCCACCAGTTGTATAACAAACTAGACTGCTCAAAATACGACCGGTGATTGATATTTGACTACCTTAACAAAATGTTTCTGAGAAGATTAAACATCTCCAAAATTTTATCATTATAGATATATCTCTAGGGAATGTACTAGTCATGCATTGCTAGTGTTTTGGATTTCAAGACATGTTTTTAGTTCAGGTAGCTACCAAACGATTTAGTATGCTTAATAAAATCATACCAATTGATTTTTTTGCCTTGATGTAAATATATGCTTATGTTATGTTGGTGATGCTATAATAACTCAGAGATAGACTTTTGAGCAATAGTGGTATCTTATGGAGCTTACCTGGAATCATATTAAACTAATTTAAAAAAGTTTAAATAGATTAATTATTCAAAGCTTGAGTTACGAGATTGTACTAATATTAACTATGTTATTGTATTTTTAATGAATTTATGTACTTGTAATTGATTAAATAAATATGGGTATCTAGAACATTTGGATGGCGTCTATCATCAGTGGATATCCATGGCTCACTACCTAGAGATATAATGTGGATAGACTAGTTATAAGTTAGGTTGAATAATGAAGAGGAATTCACCCAACTTAAACTCATGTAACTGATAACACTTTTTGGAAATATTTGGAATAGAATCTAGAGGGAGCCTGTTTATGTTTAGATACCGGGTAGGGAATCCTCTTGGAAAAGAAGTTGGTCAATTATTATGGATGATGCTTAGTACTCCTACACTAATGGAATTGGGTAGGGAGTAGGGATTAGCATATCCATGAAACTCTTTCACTAAAAGGCTTGTGGAAGAGAATGGAAAGCTATGTCTATGGAACTCTTATGCTAAAAGACTTATGTCAAGAGAGGATACTAGTGTCCTAGAACTCTTGAACTAAATGTATTTTTCATGGGTAAACACTATGGCTATTCCTTTCAACGGATCGAAAGGAGAACCAACTATGGTGTTAGGAATTAAAGGTAGTTGGAGTGGAAGTGTATTGCACCAATGCTTCTCACAAATGGACTTGTGAAGAAGTAAGGATGGTTGCATTATTAGGCTTAGTCATAACTCGTAGATGAGTGTCATGACTTATTCAACTCTAGAAAAGGATTACTAGAGACTAGGTCTATCTTCTTTGAAAAATGAGCTTAGTCAACCTTTGTAAATGTTGGACATTTTAAGTCAAAGTTGTCATTGATGTCAAGGAATATGCCAAGGAACAATGCAAAGGTTAATGGTAAAAAAATTCATATTATTTTTAATATTATGTGGAAGCATATGAAGGCGAGTTTTTATTAAAACCATGGATGAGCAAAATAAAAGGTTTTTCATAAAAATCCAAGGAAGCATTTTGAAAAGCTAAATGAGTTTTAATATTTATTTTATTAAATATTTAAATTAAAATTGAATTTAAATTTTATAAAAAAAAGTTATTTATAGAAAGTGGTAAAATAAAAAAGGCTTTAATAAAGCCAAAGGTATTTAAAAATTAATTTATAAAATTTAAATTCTAAATAATTTAAATAATTTAAAATTAATAAAGTCTTTATTAAGCACCGGCGTCATATTCAAATACACCCATCAATGTACGATTTTATGGAGGCATAAGGGTATTTAAACCCTTGCCAAAGCAAAACCTTAGCATTCGATTTAATCTCCGAAATCCACGATGATAGCGCAAAGATTGTGCCGAAGACAACAACGAAGAAATAAAGGAGGGAGCATGTCATTTTAGGGCACGTGGCAAGAGAGGAGAAGAGCCAAAGGCTCTAAGGACTAAGGAGGGAGTCAAAGTACTTTTCACACTTTTACATTGCACATGGAGCGCTTGGCTCACACAACTAGCTAGTCATGGCCAAGGCGCTAGCAAGGAGAAGGTGCAGGATCGAATCCCGCAAATTACGGAAGGGGACTTTTTACAAAGGTTTTTATATTTTGATTTTAATTTTTCAAATTGCTAAGGTTATGGAGTAATAAGGGTGGTAAATTAAAAATTAATATATTTCCTTGCTTTGCTAAGGTTAGGGAGATATAAGGGAAAAGTGGTTATGATATTTACCCAGGTGGTAAATGAGATTTTACTAGGGTAATATTATTTTTACCTTAAGAAATTAAAATTGGTTTATTGCATTAATTTTTATGATATTGAGAAGTAGAAAGTGTCATTTTGAAAGGGGTCATTTGATAAAATTATTATTGTTGAATATTGATATTGAGATGGAGTCATAAGGTGTATGTGTGTTTTGATATTTTGCAATGTATTTTTGAGATAGTTTAGTATCTTCTAACTCCTTTGAGCTTGGAAAATAAGTGTTTGTGGTTGTGGTAGATATTTGAGTTTCCTTCATCATAAAGAAAAAGGTATGAACACATTATTCCATAGTTGAGTTGATTGGATGGTTTTCTGGAAAATAAGTTTGGAGTGAAAAGGACTTGATTAGGGTTTCCTTATTAAGTGTGTTGAGTTAATGCTTCAAGATTTTATGGAATAAAGAGTTGTTGTTTAAACCTTGTATTATAAGCATTATTTTTGAATCCATTGATTCTATGATGAACTTGAACTAGGGTTTGAGTATCATAGTTATGTGAATATTGTCTTATAAGCATTGTTGTGTAAGTGAGTTGTTGTGTGAAGAACTTGAACTAGGGTTTGAAAATAAGCATTGTTGTGTAAGTGAGTTGTTGTGTGAAGAACTTGAACTAGGGTTTGAAAATAACATTGGTATCATTGTAATGCGATATTGATTGATACACATTATTGGAAACATTTTGAGTGAAGGATTATATGCTTGGACTAGGGTTTGTAAGCAAGGATTGTTTCATTGAGTGATTGGTTGAGTAGAGTTGGTTGAGCCTAGTCAAGTGGATGTGTGAAGTGATTGTTCAAGTTCCATAAAACAAACTATTCTATATTTTGAATTGATTTGAGAAAGTAATTGAGGTGAATGTGAAGCATATTGAGTCTCTAAAAATTCTCCTTATGTTTCTCAAAGAGTGATTTAAAGTGATTGACTATTGAGGTGAATTTGAAGACTATTGAGTCTCTAACAATTATCTGTATGTTTCTAAAAGAGTGATTAAAAGTGATTGAGCATTGTGATGAGTATAGAGCATATTTAGTCTCTAACAATTCTCTTTATGTTTCTATGATATTGGACAAGTTCTATTGTGGACTTGTTGAGCATATTTGAGGTAAGTATTTGAGAATACTTGTGGACAGATTTGGATAACCTTTTGTGAAAGCTTACAATACATATTGAGAGCATATTTGGATAATTTCTTACGGGAACTTATTGAGAATATTGGAAAAGTTCTAGGGAGGACTTGTGGACAGATTGGTGTGAGCTTTTGTGGAAGCTTACAATACAAATTGAGAGAATATTTGGATTAGTTCTTGTGGGAACTTATTGAGCAAATTAGACAAGTTCTATAGAGGACATATGGATAGATTGTTTTGAGCTTTTGTGGAAGCTTACAAGGTAGATTTCAGACAAGTGTTTAAGAAGACTTGAGAGTAGATTTTATCAATTTATTTGTTCAAACCTTGAGTTAAGGTTTGGGGTAGATCCAACAGAGTTTATTTGAGATTGAGTCAAGCTTTTATTTAAGGCTTGATAATAGATATTGAGAACAGATTTGTGCTAGACAGAAGTACAATATTTAGTATAGATTTGAGGACAAGTTTTAGTGTAGATTTAAGGATAGGTTTGTGCCAGATCGAAGACAGAGATTGAGGATAAATTTGTGCTATACCAACGAAATGTGTTTAGTATAGATTTTAGATAAAGCTTTGTAGGTGATAGAGTTGAGGAAAAATATCTCCAACTAGAGTAGGGCAGAAATGTGTCTTCTATGAATAGAGTTCCATTTGCTAAGGACAGTGGAGGCAGAGGTATTCTAGAGGATCACAAGCCAGAGAAGATATTAGGATATTGGTGTCTCATATTGATAGATATATATGAACTTTATTTAGGGGATTCATGTCTCCTTTGGACAGAGATCCATAAACATTGTAATAGGGAAAGGATTCCCAAGAGATTGATTGAGAAAATTTTAGTGAAATATTTTCTCCATGGAGTAGCCCACATTGGGTTAGCCACATAAGTTATGATTTCTCTATTGTGTGTGGTGATTTATGCATTGATTTTATTACTGCTATTGATATTCTATATGTATATTGCATAATATTGATTGGAAAAGAAAAGTAAAAAGTGGTCTTATACTATTCACCCCCCTCTCAGTATAAGCTTGTGTTCTTCAATTGGTATCAGAGCGGTTTCCTTTGGAAGATTTTAACAGATTGAAGGAAAAGCTAACAAGAACACAATGGATTCTAAGAATGGACCTTCATATAATTTAGTACCAGTATTTTATGGAAGTGATTATGTATATTAGATTTTGAGAATGAAGATCTACTTGAAGGCACTTGACAATGAAGTTTGGGAAGCAGTTGAAAATGGATACGACCTCTCAATTGATCCACCTATATATAAGGAAGGTAAGCTCCTACAACATTATAATTCAAAAGCAATGAATGCACTTTTGAGAGGTTTGCATAGAATAGAGTCCATAAAAGTTATGCATTGTTAATATGTAAAAGGACTATAAAGGTGTCACGAAAGCAATGATACGAAATATCAAAGGACAATTTGAAGAGTTAAGAATGAAATATTATGAAAAAATTAGTACTTATCTACTTTTAATCGATGAGGTTGTTAATGCCATGCAAGGACTTGGACTTAAGGTTGATGAATCAGATGTTTGTGATAAAGTCTTAATATCTCTTCCAAAAAGATTCAATGAAAATATTTTTGCTATAGAATATTCAAAGGATGGTGATTATTTAACAAGAGATATGTTTCTTGGTATTCTTATAGCTTTAGAGTTGAGAACAAAATAACCTATTCCCCATAATGAAGCAGTATTTAAAGCAATCAAGAAGACAAAGGGTAAGAAGTCAAAATAAAGCAATGAGTCATCCAGGTATGAAGAAGCTAATTATGGTAGAAGAAACAAGGATTTAAGAAGATCTAGATATACAAAATTTGTTAGATGTTTCAATTGTGGAAAGTATGGTTATTATGCAACTTACTATAAAGAATCTAAAAATAACAATTATGAAGAAAAACAAGATCACAAAAATAGGGAATCATAAATATACATGCATCAAAATAAAATCAAGGATGTACAAAGATAACAAGGTAAGAAGTTCTTTCAAAGATAAAAGAGGAGCTACTATGCAGACAAGTCAAGTAAGTAGTCAAGTAATAGTGATGCTAGTATTTTAGACAATGATAGAGATGAAGTCCTATTTATGATTGAAGAAAAAGAACCAGTTAAGAATAGGAATCCTGTAATTCTCAAGTGTTTTAGATGTGGTAAATTTGGATATCTTGAAGATAGTTGTACAAGGAATGGTTATAATTTCAGTTATGATGAATATGAGGATGCACTTGAAGGACCAAATGAAAAACTTCTAATGGTACTAGAAGAAGTAGAAGGCTATACTATAGAATATAATTCAAAGGAAAATGAAGATGTGGACAAAGGTAAAAAAATAGAGGAAAAATCAAATAAAAAAGGATATGATATTAAGGGAGAACTTATCTATGCGCTTAAAATAGTAAAGAAGGTAAGAAAGAAAAACTTTAAATTAGAATATCAGTTTCAAGAATGTGATGAAGAGATAAGAATATTTATAGAGGATCTAGACAAATCAAAGGCTAAGACAAATAAATTCAAGGATAATCTAGAAGCAAAGGTATTATAATGTGAAAGTTTACTACAAGAAGTAGCCCTACTAAGGAAATATTTAGAAGACTCCAAATTCAAGCTAAAAGGATTCAAAAACAGCTCAAATAATGTAGATAATTTCATCAAGATACAAAAGCCTACTTCAAGAAAAATAGGTCTTGGATTTGAACAAGAAAAAAAGAAATGGGAAGGAAAGTCAACCTCAAGTTCTGGAGGAGAAAGAAATTCAGATGAAGACACTTTAGAAGAAGACAATGTAAGAGAAAGTGAGACATCTGAGGATGAGTTAGACAATAGAAATTTCAACAAGGACATGAACAATGCACAAATAAGAAATAGATGGAACAACAATAAAAATATGTCAAGAGAGACTATGAGATCAATGAGGTCAAGATAAGGAAATTTCAATGGAAGATATTTTTCATGTCACAGGTTTGGGCACATGGCTTTACAATGGAGAACACATGAAAGATAGGGATATGAAAATAGATAAATTTTCAATGGGTATTACTACTCATATAATCAGTTTGGTCACAAGGCAATGAATTGCAGGGTTCATGATAGAAGAGGGTATGGCTTCACTAGGAGAAATACTAGGATATTTGCACCTCCAAGGAATAATAACATCAAGTGTTATAAGTGCAATAATGATGGTCACACAACAAAGTGGTGTAGAGTAGATATTCCAGAATCAATTATGAACAGGAACAAGAATAGAAAAAGAGATATGGATATGAACAGGAACATGAATAGGAATATGGATATGAACATGAACAAGAACAGGAATAGGAATAGGAATAGGAATATGAACATATATATGGAAAGGAATAGTCAGAGGAATCAGAAGGATCAGATAAGAAGAAAAGAGGATAAAGGTAAAGACCAGTTCTTGCTAGGAGTAGAAATACTCCCACCCCATAATTAACCACCTCAATAGGAGGGGGGAAGGGGCTAAGCTAAGAGGATTATTCTTAGCCCCGAGCCCCAAAGGTGACCCTTTTACATTGATGTCAAAGAGGGAGAGATTTGAGTAAGGGGGAGAGATTTGGTATTTGGGTAAAGAGGAGATAATTCAAAAGAACATTGATCTAGGGAGAGCAATGTCCTAGGTGGAGCAAAACCAAAAATGGGTTAAGTTTCTGGTAAAAATAATTTGGGTTGCCATCAATGACAAAGGGGGAGATTGTTAGACATTTGAGTCAAAGTTGTCATTGATGTCAAGTAATATATCAAAGAACAATACAAAGGTTAATGACAAAAAGCTTCATAATATTTTTAATATTATGTGGAAGCATATGAAGGTGGATTTTTATTAAAACCATGGATGAGCAAAATAAAAGGTTTTTCACAAAAACCCAAGGAAGCATTTTGAAAAGCTAAATGAGTTTTAGTATTTATTTTATAAAATATTTAAATTCAAATTTAATTTAAATTTTATAAATAAATGTTATTTTTACAAAGTAGTAAAATAAAAAAGGCTTTAATAAAGCCAAAGGGATTTAAAAAATTAATTTAAAAAATTTAAATTATAAAAAATTTAAATAATTTATAAATTAATAAAGTCTTTATTAAGCGCCGACATCATATTCAAATACACTGTTAACGTACGAGTTGATGGAGGCATAAGGGTATTTAAAACCTTGCCAAATAAAAACCTTAGTATTCGATTTAATCTCTAAAATCCGTGGTGAAAGCGCAAAGATCGTGTCGAAGATAGCAGTGAAGAAATAAAGGAGAGAGCATGTCGTTTCAGGGCACGTGGCAAGAGATGAGAAGAACCAAAGGCTCTAATGAATAAGGAGGGATTCAAAGCACTTTTTACACATTTACATTACACATGGAGCGCTTGGCTCACATGGCTAGCTATCCACGACTGAGGTGCTAACAAGGAGAAGGCGTAGGATCGAATCCCCCAAATTGCGGAAGGGGACTTTTTACAAAGGTTTTTATTTTGATTTTAATTTTTCAAATTTTTAATATTATGGAGTAATAAGGGTGGTAAATTAAAAATTAATATATTTCCTTGCTTTGCTAAGGTTAGGGAGATATAAGGGAAAAGTGGTTATGATATTTACCTAGGTGGTAAATGAAAGTTTACTAGGGTAATATTCTTTTTACCTTAGGAAATTAAAATTGGTTTATTGCATTAATTTTTGCAATATTGAGAAGTAGAAAGTGTCATTTTGAAAGGGTCATTTGATGAAATTATTATTGTTGAATATTGATATTGAGATGGAGTGATAAGGTGTATGTGTGTTTTTATATTTTGCATTGTATCTTTGAGAGAGTTTAGTATCTTCTAACTCCTTTGATCTTGGAAAATAAGTGTTTGTGGTTATGGTAGATATTTGAGGTTCCTTCATTATCAAGACAAAGGTATGAGCACATTATTCCATAGTTGAATTGATTGGTTGGTTTTCTAGAAAATAAGTTTGGAGTGAAAAGGACTTGATTAGGGTTTTCCTTATTAAGTGTGTTGAGTTAATGCTTCAAGGTTTTCTGGAATAAAGAGTTGTTGTTTAAACCTTGTCTTATAAGCATTTTTGTTGAAGCCATTGACTGTGTGAAGAACTTGAACTAGGGTTTCAGTATCATAGTTATATGAAGATTGTCTTATAAGCATTGTTGTTGAAGTGAATTGTTGTGTGAAGAACTTGAACTAGGTTTTGAAAAGAACATGAGTATCATTGTTATGTGATATTGGTTGATAAGAATTACTGGAAACATTTTGAGTGAAGGATTATATGCTTGGACTAGGGTTTGTAAGCAAGTATTGTTTCATTGAGTGATTGGTTGAGTAGAGTTGGTTGAGCCTAGTCAAGTGGATGTGTGAAGTGATTGTTCAAGTTCCATAAAATAAACTATTCTATATTATGAATTTATTTGAGAAAGTAATTGAGGTTAATGTGAAGCATATTGAGTCTCTAACAATTCTCCTTATGTTTATCAAAGAGTTATTGAAAATGATTGAGCATTGAGGTGAATCTGAAGCATATTGAGTCTCTAACAATTCTCTGTATGTTTCTAAAAGAGTGATTAAAAGTTATTGAGAATTGTGATGAGTATAGAGCATATTGAGTCTCTAACAATCCTCTTTATGTTTCTATGAGATTGAACAAGTTCTACTGTGGGAATTTTTTTTGAGCAAGGTGTAATGACAATATTATCATTATTGTCAACACACTCAAATGGACAGGTTGATGTAGTGGACATTTGTTCAAAGGTTGTTCGGAGTATGTATAGTGGTGTTCAATGCTTATGGGGATGTTTTTGTTGTTAAGGTGAACTTGTTATAGGTTATTCGTGCAAATTTGCAAAAGTTGCAAAAGTCATTAGGAAGTTATCATAGTAGCAAAAGTTATCAAAAAGGTGCGCTCCTTACTTGCAGTGCATGGTCGGATAGGTTAGAGCATGTTGGCATGATGGGAAACGTGTTAGAATAGTTTTGGAGGTGCCAGACCAATGTTTGGATTGATCATTTGCATCGCCGGTACTTGGTTGGATAATTTTGCACTTAGTTGGACAGTTGTAAAATCTGCGTTAGAGGTCAATTTGTAGGAGGAATATTAAGAAATACATGAGGAGTTAGACCTTGAAATATTTACTAGAGATAGTCTGATCTACAAAGAGCTTATGTTTTAAATTTCAGCCCAAATGGAGATTCGAGGAAGAAACGACAGCAGTTGCCAAATGCCTCCACAACACTTTTTCCAGTTTATGTAATAGGTAAAATCTATGTCAGAGGTCACTTTGCAAGATGAATATTAAGCAATATATGAGGAATTGGATCTCAAAGTTTTTACTGGAGGTAGATGGATATACTGAGAGCTTAATTTTTAAATTTCAGCCCAAAAGAAGTATGGAAGAAGAAATGGTGAGTGTTGCAAAATGGCTTTGGAGCACTTTTTCAGTTTACGTGATAGGTGTAAAATCAGCGTCAGAGGCCACTTTTTTAGAGGTATTACGAATAATACATGAAGAGTTAAAATATAAAATTTAAACTGAAAGTATTTGATTTATCCAAGAATATATATTTCAATTTTTAGCCCATTTGGAAATTTGAGGAGGAAGTTATGACTGTTACAAAAAGCCCTATTAGCTCTTTTTGGCATTATTATAAATTTCTAAGAATGTAACGGTTGAGTGGTACTTTTGTGTAACTGAAAAAAAAACTGTGTTTTTTAATGTGAAGCATATATATGTTTTTAACAAAATGGAGAAGAAGGTTTTTTAAAAAGAAGGGACCGTCGGTGCATGTTGTGATGAATTTTTTCTTTGGCATTTTGATTGAAAAATGTGCAAGGTGTGAGATAATCAATGTATAGATTTGAGAAGATTGAAAAGGTTAGACATAATATTTTAGAGGAGAATATTTGTGAGCTAGATCACTCAGGGTCTTTTGATGAGATTTAATACTTTTATTAGAGATTTTTAATTTTTTTGGGTTGGTGCTTGGCAACAGGGGTTGGTGCTCCTTGTAGTTGGTGCTGCTAAAGTCTGGGTTGGTTGGTACCATTCCCTATAGTTGGTGCTACAAAAATATTGTAACTACAATATTTTCGAGGCTAGATTTGTATGGGAATCCAAATAGTCCATTAGCATAGTGGTTTTCCCACATTAGGTTACCACTATAAATTTGGTGTTATGTGATGCATGTTTGTGTGATTGCTTATTTTGATTTGATTTCGTAGTTGGATTAAATTTTTAATATACACTGATTCATCCCCCTCTCAGTTTCACACTTAGTTCAACAATTGGTATCAGAGCAAGGTTCTTGAATAGGCTTAACCGGCTAGGGTGATCTTGGAAGTGACATAATGGCAGGTGGTGAAGGCTTCTCATCAAAAAAAGCACCATTATTTGATGAAACTAATTATGCATTTTGGAGACTCAATATGCAGACATATCTTTGTTCTTTGGGATACGACATTTGTAATTTAGTAAATAGTGGATACACAATACCCACCACTTCTCCAACCGATGTTGTTGGTAAGAAACTGTTTGAGAATGACTCAAAATAAAAGAATGCTATCATGTGTGGATTAGTGGACAATGAAATAGTAAATATTATGGGTTGTAAAATGGCAAAAGAAATATAGAAAAAATTTAAGAGCATTCATGAAGGAGACGTTAAGATCAAGGAGGTCAAGTTACAAACACATCGAACTCAGTTCGAAGGATTAAAGATGAATGAGGATGAGAATATAGAGGCATATATGTCGAGAGTTAATGAAGTCATTAATGCGATTAGAGGACTCGACGAGGAAATCAAAGATTCTGTCATCGTGAAAAATGTATTAAGGTCTCTTACCCAAATATCTGATTCTAAAGTTTCAGCAATAGAAGAAACTAAAGATCTAAATTCTTTTTGTATAGATGAGATGCATGGTTTTTTGACTACATATAAGATGAGAATAGAAAAATCTAAACCCACATAAAACCCAAAAAATATGAAAGCAAAACAAGAATATGAGGAAGAAGAGACATCAGATGAAATGGAAGCAAACATTATTCGAAAACTAAAAAGGGGAAAAGAAAAATACAGAGAAAAGTTATCGTTTAAATGTTTCAACTATGGAGGTGCTCGGAATTTCACAGCTAAATGTCCACTTAATGAGAAGAACAGAAGTGATGAAGGATTGCACGGAGAAAGAAGTGACTGGAAGAAAAAATTAAATTTCAGAAAAGGCAACTTCAAGAAGAAAAGTTTCATCTCCAAGAAGGTTAGTTCATCATAAGACAGCTCTAGTGAGGATTCTAAAAAAGAAATAGGTGAAGCTATTTTCATGGCATTCGAAGAAGAAAAACTAGAAAAGAACAGGAATGTGATGAAGAATAAATTGACACAAAAGTGAATTTGGAAGAGGAACTAAATGCAGCTCTAGATGAATTGAAGAAAAAAAGAAAAAGTAATAAGAAAAATTCAAGAAAGCTTGAGGATGCAAATGAAATCATAACAAGTTTGAAAGTGCAAATAGAATAATCCAAGAAGATCTCCAAAGATATCGAAGTGGAAATAACCATAAAAATAGATTATTGCAACAAGTTAGAAGAAATGATTGTTGGTTTAAGAATGTATCTAGAAGATCTGAATCAAAAAATTGGCTTTTATCACAAACTTGAAGAGGGTTCTATGAAGTTCTATAAGATCATAAAAAACCAGAAGACTATAGGAATCAAATTTGGTTTGGGTTTTTATGAAGGAGAATCATCAAATGGATCAAAGTCCACAAATGAAGAATCCACAAAGAATGAAGAAAAGAAACAAGTTAATCAATCAAAAATGAATCATGCAAGGCATGAAAGGAGAATTGACAATGATGGTTTCACCAATGTCACACATAAAATAAGAAGAAGATTTATGGCTCCTACAACAACATGGCAAAGACCACCACCAAGGTTCAATCATCCCTTTTCAGGTTATTGTTTTAAATGCAATGGTTATGGACATAAGATTTCAGATTGCAAGTATAATGTAGGACCAATGAATTTTTCCAATAGAAATACTTTTTCACCTTTGATGGATTATGCAGTAGAATGTTATAATTGTCATAAATTTGGGCATATTGTAAGAAATTTTAGAAGTACATTTGCATAAAATCAATTTCAAGGAAGAAAATTTCAGCCAAATGGAATAAGGTAAAATAGAAAATTTCCAAAAAAACATGCACAAGCTACTAAAAAAGAAAAGCCAAAACAAGAGCCCAAAACTGTAATTAAACTAGAGTGGAAATAAAAAGAGCAACCTAAGTAAGAAAAAGAATCATTGATCGTACAAACTACATTTAAAGCGTAAAATAAATCAGAACCATGGATACTTGATAGTGGATGCTCCAGTCATATGATAGGTGACAAACAAAAATTTGAGAAGCTGCAGCAACATGAAGGTGGTTCAGTTAAATTAAGAAAAAATGATGGAGCTAAGATTGTTGGTAGAGGTTCAGTTAAGATCAATGATAGAAAAATTAGGTTAGAAGAATTTTTATTTGTGGTTGGTCTGAAGCATAACTTGTTGAGTGTAAGTCAGATTTGTGACAGAGGTCATGATGTGATCTTTAAGAAGCAGAGTTATGAAATCATAAAGGGAAACAATAGGAAGTTGATAGCAACTGGATCAAGGACATATGACAACCTGTACACTCTCTTGAAGACTTCAAAAGGAGCTTGCTTGATTGGATAGGAAGAAGAGAATTGGTTGTGGCACAAGAGGCTCGGTCATATCAATTTTGACAATCTAGTAAAAATCAGTTCAAAGAAAGCAATGAGAGATATTCCCACCATTGGCAAACCATCAAATAACATTTGTGCTTCATGTCAAAAAGGGAAGCAAACTAGAGTCTCATTTAAAACAAAAGAGTACTACACGAGAAAACCTTTGGAACTAGTACATATTGATTTATGTGAACCCATGAGAATGCAAAGTATAAACGGTGACAAATATTTCATGTTGTGTATAGATGACTATTACAGGATGACATGGGTATTGTTTTTGAAGCATAAATCAGATGCTTTTGAGATGTTCAATGTTTTAAAAAACCAAGTTGAGTATCAAACGGGAAAAAGGATTAATTTTTTAAGGTCAGATAGAGGAGGAGAGTTCATTTTAGAGGATTTCATAGAGTATTGTGAAAAATATGGCATCTGGAGACAATTTTAAGCAACCATGACACCTCAGCAGAATGGTGTGGTAGAAAGAAAGATCAGGACAGTATAGGAAATGGCATGGACTATGTTGAATGAGAGCAAAGTAGTAGACATATTTTAGAAAGAGGTAGTACATACTACGGTATACATCCAAAATAGGTGCATGTTGAGGATGCATGAAAGAAAAACTCCTTATGAGTTGTGGTTTGGTAAAAAGGTAATAGAAAAATATTTTAAAGTTTTTGGCAGCAAGTGTTACATCAAAAGAACTAAAGAAAACCTTGGTAAGTTTGAATATAGAGTGGATGAAGGTATTTTTCTTGGTTATTCATCAAAAAGCAAAGCTTACAAATGTTACAACAAGAGGCTCAAAAAAATTGTGGAAAGTGTAGATGTTAAAGTTTATGAAGGAAGGGAACGAGTAATTAGCTATGAAGAGAACCCAATTTATGAAGAGGTCATTGAAGGATATGAGGAAGAGGAAACATAAAAGAAACCAAGAATTGACTCAGAGGATTCGAAAAGTGATTCAGAATTGGAAGAAAACAAGAAATTCAAAATAGGTAGCTTGCAGAAAAATCATCCTAGAGAACAAATAATTGGAGACACCACAGTTGATGTTCAGAAAAGAAGAAGATTAGTAAGTAACTACTATTTACTATCTAGTATTGAGTCCAAAACTATTTCCAAAGCAAGCAAAGATGAAATTTGGGTAAAGGCAATAAATGAAGAATTAGATCAGATCGATAAAAACAAGAGTTGGGAGTTAGTACAAAGACCCGCAAATAAAAATGTAATCAGTACTAAATTGGTCTTTCGAAACAAATTGAATGAATATGGATAGGTAGTCAGAAACAAAGCAAGATTGGTATGCAAAGGGTATGTGCAAGTTGAAGGTATTGACTTCGAGGAAACCTTTGCACATGTGGCCAAAATAGAGGTAATTAGAATGTTTCTTGCTTTAACAATTAACAAGAATTTTAAAGTTTATCAGATGGATGTGAAATCAACAATTTTGAATGTGAAATCAACATTGTTGAGCAAGGTGCAGTGACAATATTGTCGTTGTTGTCAACACACTCAAATGGACAAGTTGATGCAGGGGATAACTATTCGAAGATTATTCAGAGTATGTACAGTGGTGTTCAATGCTTATGAGGATGCTTTTCATGTTCGGGTGAAGTTTTTATAGATTATTCGTGCAAATTTGCAAAAGTTGCAAAAATCGTCAAGAAGTTGTCAAAGTAGCAAAAGTTGTCAAAAATGTGCGCTCCTTTCTTGCAGTGCATGGTTGGATAGGTCGGAGCATATCGACATGTTGGGAAACATGTTAGAATAGTGTTGGAGGTGTCAGTGCGATGTTTGGATTGATCGTTTGCATCGCCGATACTTGGTTGGATAGTTTTGCACTTAGTTGGACAGTTGTAAAATCTGCATTAGAGGCCACTTTGTAGGAGGTATATTTAGAAATACATGATGATTTAGACCTTGAAATGTTTAATGGAGGTATTCTGATGTATAGAGAGCTTATATTTTAAATTTTAGTCCAAACGGAGACTTGAGGAAGAAACGACAGCAGTTGCAAAATGCCTCCGCAACACTTTTTCCAGTTTATGTGACAGGTGTAAAATCTGCGTCAGAGGTCACTTTGCGGGAGGAATATTAAGCAATCCGTGAGTAATTATATCTTAAAGTTTTTAATGGAGGTAACCGTATATACTAAGAGATTATGTTTTAAATTTCAGCCCAAACGGAGTACGAAAGAATAAATGGTGAGCGTTGCAAAATGGCTCTGGAGCACTTTTTCAGTTTATGTGACACGTGTAAAATCAGCGTCAGAGGCCACTTTGTCAGAAGTACTGTGAATAATCTGTGAATATTTAAAATATGAAATTTAAACTGAAGGTAGTCGATTTATCCAATAATATATGTTTCAATTTTTAGCCCGTTTGGAAATTTGAGGAGGAAGTTATGACTATTAAAATTTTTTATATAAGCTCTTTTTGGCATTTTTGCCAGTTTCTAAGAATGTAACGGTTGAGTGGTACTTTTGTGTAACTTAAAAAAAAAAAATTGTGTTTTTTAATGTGAATCATATATATGTTTATCTACTTGTTGTGGTGTAGTGGTAAATGCCCTGGATGTTGGTAGAGGCAGACCTAGGTTCCATTCCGCTTGTCTCCATATTGCAGATATATGGTATAGTTAGGAATGTCCTATGTGCTAGTAGAGATCGACAAGGCTCCATTCCTCCTATGCCCAACCTGTTGAAAGTGGCACCTCAAAAGTGGTGTTTTCCATTATAAATTAAATTTTATCTGCTTGTTGTGGTGCAGTGGTAAATACCCTGGGTGCTGGTAGTGGCCGACTCAAGTTCCATTCCCCTTGTCTCCATCCTGTAGATATATGGTATAGCTAGGAATTTCCTATGTGCTGGTAGAGGCCGACAAGGCTCCATTCATCCTATGCCCAACTTGTTGAAAGTGGCACCTCGAAAGGGGTGTTTTCCACTATAAATTAGTTTTATCTACTTGTTGTGGTGCAGTGGTAAATGCCCTAGGTGCTGGTAGAGGCTGACCTAGGTTCCATTCCCCTTGTCTCTGTCCTGCAGATATATGGTATAGTTAGGAATGTTGTATGTGTTGGTATAGTCCGACAAGGCTTCATTCCTCCTATGTCCAACCTGTTGAAAGTGGCACCTCGAAAGGGGTGTTTTCCACTATAAATTAGTTTTTAAGGAAAATAAGAAAGTAATAACTAAGGATTAGACATTTTTTGTAGGACTGCCCAAACTTTCGAACTTGTTTTGACCATATCTCACTCATCCAGACTCGAATTGAGCTAATATTTTACGGGTAGATGACTGAAAAACCCTAGAATGTCCCCACAAAGTTTCATATCCTTTGGAGCAACACAGATCCTAGCACATCCCTATGTGTGAACGATATATTTGGCAAGCGGCTATGCGAGGGTTTCATCTAGGTTGAGTGCAAGTAGCTCCAGAGGTTGGTTTTTAGGGCCTTCGGGCCCTAAAGGCCAATATTTTTGTGGTTTATGCTCAATATTTTAGCAGGAAATGTTGTAGGGGATACAAGATGGATTAGAAATTTGTCTTTCAATAGATCATACTATGAAATTGAGTGACAATGGCTTCCAATTTTTTGCACAAAATAAAATTGAAAACCATACCTTTCCACAACGTCTAGGGCAAGGATTAAAGAGATCACAAAACAAGTTTCAAGCAGTTGATCAAAAAATGGCTCATATCTCAAGTGAATCTGCTACTAAGGTGCACCCATAAAATAATTCTACTATGAAAACCCCTATCAAGGATAAGAATTTTAAAGACTCAGTCACAAAAATGAATTTTAGGGATGCCCTTCGTGGTGGACAGCCTCAGCCCAATGCTAATATCAATATTAGGGCTTCCTATAAAACTCTAAGAATGCCTAATATTGATCCCAGGAAAACAGATTCAGGATGTCTTAAAGCAGCTGATGGAACTCCTATTGTTAAGCTTGATATGGGTAACATTCAGACTAGCATTGAAGATTTGGAAAAAAGAGGATTAATTTGTCGGTTTGTGGGTTTTCGTCCGAGTCTATCTGCTTTCAAATTCTGGTTTGCAAAAGTTGGAAAACTAAAGGTGAGTTGCAAATCTCTATTTATCCAAATGGTTATTTTCTTGTTTTATTTTCTAATAATGAAGATAGAGAGAAAACTTTTCAAGGGGTTCTTTGGTTTTTTGGAAGGGCAAGGCTTTTCATGAAGCCCTGGCATACTAAATTTAAAGTCGAAGAAGAGATGTATTCTATAGCTCCCATGTGGGTTAGACTCTTTGGCCTCCTTATTGAATTTTGGAATCCTACTGCTTTTTCTTCAATTGGAAACTCTTTAGGAAATTTTATGATGATTGCTGATTGTACTCAAAATTTTGAACATATTATTTATGCTCGGATTTGTGTTTTAATGGATTTTGACAAACCCCTACCTAAAAATATCACATTACAATTTGGGGAAGACACTTGGGAGCAAGTAGTGGACTATGAGAACATTCCTTTTCATTGTAGAATTTGCCATGAATATGGTCATTTGGCTAGTGCTTGCCCAAATAAAATTCCTGATCAAAAGAAAGAAGATATAAACTCGGTAGGTTTACAAATACCTAAGAAGAAGAACACTTAGAAAAAACCAGTTATGAAGGATCAATCAAAGTCATCTGCTAATATGTTTGAAATCCTTTCCACAAATGATGTCCCAAGTGAGGAAGAGGAAATAATGGAAACTAAAATATTAGAAACACAATTTAAATATGAAGGGAAGAACTCAAAGACAAACCAATGAATCAAAGGTTCAACAGAAAAAAAGGAGAAAATTTACACAAGAAAAACCATATTTCAAATGTCAAAACTTAAAATAATGCAGGTCCCAATATAGAATCCTTTGAACCATCTAGTAAAATTTTGGTTGTGTACGAGCATTCTTCAAGGTTAGAAGCCATCTCAGATTCAATTGGAATAAGTCAAGAAACATGGAAATTTTTTTTGAAGATGGATTCTAATCAAAAAGTAGGTCGCAAGACCAATCAATATCATATGGTAAAAGAAGGTGAAAATATTATAGAGGAAGGTAAGATTAATGCCCTTCCCAAATTTTTTAGCCCTGGTATTAATGAAGATCATCACTTGGAATATTAGAGGACTCAAATGGAGTCTTTCAAAACAAAATGAAATTAGAAGAATGATTCAGATAAATCATCCACATCTTGTTTTCCTTCAAGAAACAAAGATGTCAATCAAGGATATGGACTCAATTGCCCGTAAAATTTGGACGAGTTGGAAAAGTGGTTTCCCTCAGTTCCCAAGGGACTTCGGGTGGCATTGCTTGTCTTTGGGACCCAAAAGAGGTAGTTATTCACCATATGGTTGGTAGTTGGGGTTTGTTGGCTATAGCTATTCAAAGTAGACATTCCAACCAGATTATTCTCTACATTATTGTTTATGCTCCGACTTCATCGGAGGAAAAAAGAAGATAGTGGAAGGATATTACTCATATTATATCTCATTTTACTAAAGCTTGGATCTTGATCGGAGGAGATTTCAATACCATCCTCTCTCTGGATGAGAAAATGGGGGGAAATAGAAATTTGGACAAAAGGACTGACCTCGTGTGCAACAATGGTGGAAGGAAGGTAAACCTAGGCATGGGACTAAGATGTTCTATTTTGCCAAAACACTGCAATACATTAAATCTAAAATCAAGACTTGGAACTCGAAAGAGTTTGGGGATGTTCATAAAAAAAAACATGAAGTTATTGCTCATATTGAAAATTTTAATAAGAAAATCCGTTTAGATGGCCTCACAGAGAAGAGAAGTGTAGATGAAATTAAACTCACACCTCAGTTAGAGGAATGGTAAAAAAGAGAAGAAATATTATGGAAGCAAAAATATAAAATTCAATGGCTCAAAGAAGGAGATAGAAACACAAATTTCTTCCACAAATCTCTTCTAGCTCGAAGATCTCACAACTTTATTTCTTCCTTAAAATTAGATTCTGGAGATGTTGTTTATACTTGGGATGGCATGAACTCTATTGTTGTTGATTACTTTTCCAATATTTTTCCTGCTACTCCTCTTGACTCAGCTTCTCAACATAATTTTCTTCAAGCAATCCCTTCTCTTATCACTTCTGAGGAGAACTCTATTTTGTCCACTCCTGTTACTATCAATGATCTTCAACAAGTAGTTTTTAAAATGCAAAAAGGGAAAACCCTAGGTCCTGATGGTTTTCCTATTGAGTTCTACCAAGAGTTCTAGGATATCCTTCATGTTGATTTATTAGAGGTGGTGGAAGAAGCCAGGAAAGCCAAAGAAATTTTGAAGGTTATAAATAAAACTTATATTACTCTTGTTCCAAAAGCTCAAGAGGTTGATCATATCTCAGCTTTTAGACCTATTGCTTTATGTAATGTTCTTCTCAAAATCATTACTAAAATCATGGCAGAAAGGTTGAAGCCTCTTTTGCATAAGATTATTTCCCCAGAGCAATGGGATTATGTGGAAGGACGTCAAATAGTAGATGAGATAGTTCTTAGTCAGGAAGCCATCCATTCCATGGATATGCAAAATTCTCCTTCAATGTTCATTCGGTTAGACTTATCCAAAGCTTATGACAGAGTGGATTGGCACTTCCTTATCAAAGTTTTGAGGCAATTTGGTTTCTCTAAGGATTGGATGGATTGGATTATGGGATGTATCTCTTCAGTTTCCTACTTAGTTCTTATCAATGGCAGGCCTTCTCAGTTTTTCCTAGCTTCTAGAGGTATTAGGCAAGGTGACCCACTATCCCCTTATTTATTCATCATTCTTGTTGAATGCTTGGGTAGGACTATAACCAAAAAGAGGGAAAACAAAACCCTTGAGGGAGTTACCATTGCTCATGGAGCTAGACCTATCTCTCATATTCAATTTGTGGATGACTCTACTCTTTTAGGTAAAGCTATAGTTATGGAAGCTTCTAATATTAAGCAAATCATTAGCTATTTTTCTAAGGCTACTAGGCAGTTGATCAATGAAGACAAATCTAAAGTTATTTTCTTTCATTGCTCTGCTAGACAACAATCCATGGTATTGGATAAATTAAGATATAATAAGACCTCTCTTCCAATCACTTATTTAGGTATTCCCATAAATATTCAAAGGCAGAAAAATAAATATTGGAATTGGTTGTTGGACAAAGTCAAGAAGAAAATTGGAAAGTGGACCAACAAGTGGCTTTCTTCTGGGGGTAGAATCACCTTGGTGAAATTAGTCCTTAGAGCTATTCCTATTTATGTTTCTTTCATTTTGAATATCCCAAAGGTTGTTCTTCAAGAATTGGATCAAATCAGTCATTGTTTCCTTTGGAGTGGTACTAAGGAGAAAAGAAAATGGGCCTTGGTGAAATGGGATACTTTATGTCTTCCTAAGAGTGAAGGGGATTAGGATTTCGATCTTCAATTAATAACAACAAAGTTTTAGCTGCTAAATTATATTGGAGGATGTTGCATAACCCCAATGCTCTTTGGGCCAATAATCTATGTGCTAAATATGTTGAGAACAAAAGTCCTGAAGACCTTGTTCACTATCAACTTCCTACCAAAGGTTCTCCCATTTTAGCAGTTCTTAAGACTAGTGAGGATTTGATAAAGAAAAAATTATTTTGGATCATTCATAATGGTCAACATGCAAATTTTTGGACAGATTCTTGGGATGGTCACAAGCCTTTGATAACTCGGTTTCCCGATTGGAGGCCTTGGATGGAGGAGCTTCACCGAGCTAATTGGATAAAGGTGGCTAATTACTGTCGGTACCATATTGGTAATTCAAAGGTTGGTAGATATTGGATCCCTATTGAGGACTGGCCTATTCAAATCCTAGAAAGGCAAAGACAAGATATCCAAGGCATCCTTCATATGAGATCCCTCTCTTGGTCCCATGAAAAATATTGTTTTGGATGGAACAACACTACTAAGGGTGAGTATTCAGTTGCTCAAGGTTATTTGACCTTATGCCATAATAATCCCAACCATTCTTCTGACATATTTTCTCGATTGTGGGCTCAAAAGCTTTGGCCTAAGGTGAGGTTCTTTAATTGGCTTTTATTGCATCTTAGGGTGCTTACTGGTGAGCAACTTATGAAGCGTGGTTTTCATGGCCCTTTTAGATGTGAAATGTGTGAAGAGAATGTAGAAAATATCAACCATATTTTTATTGAGTGTACTTTAGCCTTTGAGCTATGGAGGAGAATGGCCACTTTACTTGGCTTACAATGGTCCAATTTTTTTACTTTTGAATAACTTTGGAGGGATTGGCCTAATCAAGAGGGTGTTGATCATTTTATTAGGTAGTTAGTTTGGATGGGTTCTACCATTCTTCTTTGGAATATTTGGAATGAAAGGAACAACCGAATTTTTAATCAAGATAGGAAGGATATTCACTATATTTGGCAAAAGACCATAGCCAACTTAGTTGAATCAGTCCATCAACTCCTTAATCACCCCCAAAACTCCCACCAAAGATGGGATCAAGTGATGCAAAGATTGAAGATTAAACCTTCTAAGGGCAACCAACTTAAAGGGAATGTGAGTATTAGTAAGATGGATAGGACTAGAAATTGGCAACCTCCTCCTAAGGATTTTGGAAAAGTCAATACTGATGGAGCCTCTAGAGGGAACCCTGGAAAAGCCGGTGTGGGAGGAATTGGTAGACTTTCAGATGGCTCCCTGGTTTTTACTTTTGCTGAGAATTTGGGTATTCTTTCCAATAACCTTGTTGAGGGGTATGGTATCCTCAGAGGTCTTCAGGAGGCTACTAAGGTTGGATGGGAAAATGTGTTAGTTGAGTCTGAATCTCAACTTATGATTAATCTCTTGAAGACTCCTTCTAAGAATCATAAGGTGGATTGGAGAATAAAAAGAATTATTGAGAAGATTCAATTAATCCAGATGGGATTTTTGAAAGTTGATTACAATCATGTGGTTAGAGATCAAAACAAGAGTGTTGATGCTTTAGCTAATTGGGCTTTGGACAAAGGTGATCTTACTTGTTATGGCCACCCTCCTATATGGTGGGCTTCTCAAATTAGGGAAGCTCTTCTTTCTATCATTTCTTTGGATGGCTCCAGTTGTAAAGGTACCTAGTTTCTTCTTGTTTTTTTTTTTTTGCTTCTCTTTGGTTCATTCAGTTTTTTTTTAGTTCCCTAGCTCATTCTATTCTTTATTTTGTTTCCTCTATTGATTCTTGCCTTAATAGTCTTTTGGTCTAGATAGGTCATTGTTTTGTTCATTTTTTTTTTCTTTTTTGTTTTTTTTTGTTTAGTTTTTTAAGGTGGGTGGGTTCTTTTGTTTTGTTTTGTTTTTGTGTTCTTTGTGTTGTTTTTTGTTGTTCTTATGTTTTTGTTGTTGTTGTTGTTTTTTTTTTTTTAATGTTTTTTGTTATTGTTCTTGTGTTTTTTTCGTTCTTATTCTTGGGTTTCTCTTTGTTTGTGTTATTTCATGTTTTTATGTGTGAGTGTTTTCTATGTATTTTGTTTTTGTTTATTGTATATTGTTGGTTGTTTTTTATTTTTATTTTTATTTAATTTTTTAATTTTTTAGGTTTTGGTTGTGTTTATTTTTCATTTTTTTTTTGGGTTATGTCTTTGTAGTGTTCTATTGTTTTTGTCTTGTTTGTGTTTTGTTATGTGGTTCTTGTGTTTTTCTATGTGGTTTGTGTTGTGGTTTCTTTTATCTTATTGTGCATGTTTGGTTGTGCTTTTGTTTTTGACACACTCAAGGAGCATGTTTTTAATTTTATTTTATTATTTTTGTTGTTATTTACTTATTTTTAAATTGGTTTTGTGTGTTTGTTTGCTCCTTGAGTATGTCAAAGGTGGTAGACCAGGTCCGAGTCCTGGGTGTTTTTGGTGGAATGGATACCCTTGCCTCCTTGGGTCTTACCCGAAAGTGGCATCCCTTTTGGGATGTTTTCCACAAATAATTAATATATATATATATATGTTTTAAAAAAAATTGAGAAGAGAATTTTTTTAGAAGAAAGGATTGTCAGTGCATGTTGTGAAGAATTTTCTTTGTCATTTTGATTGAAAAAATGTGCAAAGTGTGAGATAATAAATGTGTAGAGTTGAGAATATTGAAAAGAATAGATAAAATATTTTAGAGGAGAAAATTAGGGAGCTAGAAAACTCAGGGTCTTTTGATGAGATTTAATACTTTTATCAGAGATTTTTAAATTTGTTGAGTCGGTGCTTGGCAACATGAGTCGGTGCTCATTGCAATTGGTGCTACTAAATTCCGGGTTGGTTGGTACCATTCCCTGCAGTTGGTGCTAAAAAAATATTGTAAAGACCAAACATCTTCAAGGCTGAATTTGGATGAGAGTCCAAACAGTCATTGGCATAGTGGTTTTCCCACATCGGGTTTCCACTATAAATATGGTGTTATGTTATGCATATTTGTGTGATTACTTGTTTCAATTTGATTCACCTCCCCTCTTAGTGTCACGGTTAGTTCAACATTGTTGAACAGATTTGAGGTAAGTCTTTGAGAAGACTTGTGGATATATTTGGGTAAGCTTTTGTGCAATATTATAATATAGATTGAGAGCATATTTGGATAAGTTATTATGGGAACTTATTGAGCAAATTGGACAAGTTCTAGAGAGGATTTTTGGACAGATTAGTGTGAGATTTTATGGAAGCTTACAATATAGATTGAGAGCAGATTTGGATAAGTTCTTATGGGAACTTATTAAGTAGATTGGACAAGTTCTAGAGAGGACTTGTGGATAGATTGGTGTGACCTTTTATGGAAGCTTATAAGGCATATCCATCAAGTGATCGATTGATTTGTTCAAACCTTGAGTTAAGGTTTGGGGCAGATCCATCAAAGTTGACTTGAGATTGAGTCAAGCTTTGAGGTAAGTCTTGAGAACAAATATTAAGGAAATATTTGTGCTAGATCGAAGGACTGTGTTTAGTAAAAATTTGATGACAAGTTTTGGTGCAAATTTGAGGACACGTTTGTGCCAGACCAAAGATAGAGATTGAGGATAGATTTGTGCTAGACCAATGGACTATTTTTAGTATAGATTTTAGATAGAGCTTTGGAGGTGACAAAGTTAATGACATAGATCTCCAAACAAAGTAGGAAATACATGTGTATTTTGTGGATAGATTTCCATTTGCCAAGGGTAGTGGAGGCAAAGGTCTTCTATAGGATCACCAACTAGAGCAGAGATTAGGATATTGGTGTCTCATATGGATAGGTATCCATGAGCTTAATTTAGAATATTGATGTATCCTTTGGATAAAGGTCCATAAAAATTGTAATAGGAAAAGGATTCCCAAGAGATTGATTGAAAAAATTTTAGTGAAATATTTTTTTTGTGGAGTAGCCCACATTGGGTGAACCACATAAATTATGGCATCTCTATTGTGTGTGGTGATTTATGCATTGCTTTGATTACTGATATTGATATTTCTAACTGTACATTGCATAATATTTATCGGGAAAGAAAAGTAAAAAGTGGTCTTATACTATTCACCCCCCCTCTCAGTATATGCTTGTGTTCTTTAGTAAATATATTCACACACACACACACATACACACATATATATAATAAAGGTTGATTTAGAGCAAAATTTAGGGTTGGGACTTTGGTGCCCTTTAAACCAAATTTTCAACTCTAAATACTATGGAGTACATGATGGGTTGGTACATTATTGTTCAAGGAAAAAATATGGCAGTTATGGGATCATTCAAAGGGATAAAACAAGTATGTAGAATTTCTAAATATTGCATTCAAAATATGCATCCCATTTATCATATCATAGAACATATGATAAAAGGATAACTTGTAAAGAATCTAATATTTGATCACAATTAATGTAATAAAAAGCAAAAGAAAATAATGAAGTACTATAAGAAGCCTTATACAACCTGATTTCCATCCCATGCAAGACAAAAAACGTTTTACCACCAATCAATTCAATAGGTGACATTGGATGCATGGTAGCACATACTTCACTTGAAGACATTGGAGGATGTACATAATCATACATTGAATTCTATAAGTATTATAAAGGATGAAATGAGTATTTGTAATAAATGTTCTTAGAGTGCATGATCAACTACATTGAGAGAGGAATTTCACTCTCAAATTATAGCATCACCTTAAAACATTTTATCAATTAAGAAGTCTAGATATAGCTATGACCATGATGTAATAAGGATATTTATGTTAGGAGTTATTTCATCATAATCCATGTTAAATGAAAAGTGTTATAACCACCCATAAAAAGGTTTTTGTATGTACTATAGGATAGAGGTAGTTAGAGGTTTGTTATGATTAAAATATGCATTCTATGTATTTAAATATCTATCATATCATAATATAAATCACCAAATCATTGAGTTCTTACAACCCATGTATCAAAAGGTATATAGAGAGGAACATGTATATATAGACCTTCGATATTTATGGAGGCCCTTGAGGCATATGGATAAGATTTGGTTTATCGAAGGAAGTGGATATAAGGTTGATAAAATATCTTGTATTTCTTGCTTAATCGGTTCTATAAAATCAATTAGTTGAACCTTTTTCCTTCCAACCCATGGCCAAGAGATACTATGTAACCCTTAGTGTCACTCATCAATTAGCTATCAACCCTAACACTTTGGTGAAAGGTCTCAAGGACCAACTCATCTTTGTGGACCCAAAATTCAAATAATAAGATGATGATTCACCCCCTTGGGTTCTCTAATCCCTATCCATGATGAGTAAGAAAAATTGGTTTTTAAATCCACTAATCCTTTCTTAGGGAAATTCATCACCACCTAGGTGTTTTTGTAGGGGAATATTCACTCTTGGAATGTCCCCAATAATATACCTCAAATTATTTATCCTTAAATTAGTTGAACTCATCCTTTGTATAATTATATGTGAACCTTAATGCATAGAATTCTAATTTCATTGATTTAAATCCCCCTATCACCATCGCTTTCATGGATGCTAAGATATAGAACCTCCCATTCTCTTTGATATATTTTTCATATTTTTCTTTTCTTATAGAACTTTTATAGGGTAGTGTGAGATGCCCTATGTCTCAATAAATGGGCACAAGCTACATTGCTAACATGGATGTGCTGTCAAGTGTCCAATTTTTTAATACTCATATCAATAACCTTAATTCTAATCTCACTAGTACAAGAATAGGTCTCATTCAAAATACTAATACCACAATATCTCATCGTTCATATTTTAACCCTTTCATCTTAAGTACCTTAGGGGTAAGTCATATGATACCAATATCAACATCGTTTGCCTAAGTGCATCAATATCCTTCTAATATCTTCCCAAATTTCTTTTGTGCAATAAAATTTAGTTTCATCAAAACACTAAGTTTTAACCTCTCAACTAGAGTTATTGAAACAACAAATAGCTACAAAACTAGTTTTATGATCCCGTCAACCACCTTAGGTTGATTAGAACTACCTGTAGCAATATTTATTATGATAAAATAGTGATATTATAGATATTTTTCAAGAGCCTTGGTGCTTCTGCCTTGGAATGTTACTACCAGATACCAAAGAATTCCCTTAAGAGCTTTAGATACCTTGTTTAGATGTTTGAAAAATAATTCTCAAGCAATGTAAATATGAGAATTTTGCTAACTTCTTGGCAAGACAACAAGCCCTAGTTGAGAGACTCCAATATTCTCTTCCATATAGAGACTTCCTAGATATCTTTATAGGTAACCTTCATGAGCAATTTACCTTCTATTTGGAGACGACAAATGTATATTATTTCAAATATGTTATTGGCATGGCCAAAAGAGTAGAAATCACCCTTTTCAAAAGAGGATAATTCAAATCATAGTTTCATTTTTATAGTGACTATGGTTAGTCTTATCATAGTATTGAACTAGAGTTATCTTTTTTATAAAGGTTGAATATTATAATATCTATATTTGATTAGTCAATCTTATAATATTTCTAAAAATGAGATCCAAAATATTAATTGATGAAATATTTTAAATAAATTTCATTCTAAAAAAATCTTTGAATATAGTGTATTAATTTTTTAAAAATATTTAGAACTTATTATTGTTAGATAGGTGAATATCCTTTATTTTTGGAACCTTTAGGGTGGGAAAGCTTGGAAAACCATTGGAGTGGAGAATATAAGGAAGTCTCAAACTTCAACCAAGATAGATATAATATTTTCATGTATCAACTTGATTTTAACATTGGACATATAAATTTATCATGTTAATCATAATATCAAAATTTTAATATTTCAAAGATAAATATAATAAATTTTATTTCTAATTTTCTATCAAAATAACATTTTAATGATTAAATATTACGTATCAATTATATAAGTAAAAAAATTGTAAATTTTGAACTTAAATGAACTCTATGTGAACATGACATTTTTACTATTAAATTTCATCATCATGAACTAAATTAAAAATTTAAAACTCCACAAATTTTTAAAACTTGTTCAAAACACATTAGTAAATTTTGAATTTTTAAAATTTATAATGATAATTTTTTTTTTTATAATGATAATTTTATAAAAAAAATGTTATTAATAATTTTAAAAAGTACTGTCCGCGTGCTATGTGGAGAAGGCGAGTATGGCTATATCTTAAGAGCTGCCGCTCTCTATTTTAAAGGGAATGAAGTCCGTTATTATATTAAAGGAGATTCCTCAGACTGACAGATAGAGATTTTATTCCAAAGAATCCAGCGCAGCCGACGCCGATACAGGCCATGGACTTGGATCTACCAAGTGATAAGAGTGCTTTTGAGTAGATGAAACCATATCGTGCTTGTGCTCTCCTGCTTCGAGTATTTTACTCCCCCCCGCCCGGGGGGTAGAGTAGAGAAGGGCGGGCGCCTCCTAAAGCTTTATCCCGGGTTCTTTCGTCTCAAGATCTCCCGGGTTCTTTCGTTTATAGATCTCCTGGGCCGGGTTCTCTCGTTGATAGTAGATTGCTTTAAATTCGATCGAGACCGGCGAACTATAACTATTTGGGGTGGGTTTTCTATACTATAGAGGTGGATCCGCGCGCGGGGTCAAATCAATCAAAGTGCCGGGCTTTTCTTTTCTAAGAGGTAGATGGGATACCTTTTCCTTTCCGGGAGGTACTTTAAGTAGATAGAAGACCGGAACCTCTATTTTAAAGGTATAGGAGGGCTCGGATTTGCCCGCCCCGGGTTCTAGGGAATAGAGTGCTGGGCACCTTCAAAATAAAACGCGATCTTAGCTTACTGGTTCGACCCTTTCCAATCCTCAAGAACGATCTTCCTTCTTCTTTTTTCAGCCCCGCCCTCTCCCATCAAACAGAAAAGGTGAGAGGGCTTCTTAAACAGAACGGATTAGATCTAAGGCAAGGCCCCTTTCAAATAGAGAGCTAGGTCGAGCGCATAACTGAATGAATGCTCTCTCCCTTTCCCTCGGCAACCCTAACCTAACCCCCGAGGAGAGGAGGGGCTTACTTACTCAAAGTTCTAGAGCTCACTTCTTTATAGATGGAGTGCTTGCTTGGGTGGGACCTTCAAATAAAATCGGACCGGAGATAAGATAGCTCTCTCTCCCCATTTAAAGCATCTCCCATCAGAGAGCGAGCGAGCTAGCTATGCTATTGCTATTGCTATTATTAGAGGGGAGGGGAGGAGTTTTTGCTTGAGAAAAAGAGAGGGTTCTTTGATGACAAATATTTTCTCATTCTCCTGTAATATCCTCCATATTTGAAGGGATATCTGTTCCTTCTCCTGCGGAGCATCTGCCAACCCTTATAATAGAGGGGGCAGCAGTCTCCCCTTAGCTATCTCAGAGAATTTAGAAATACCTGAATCTGGTTCCCTCTTTAAAATAGACAGCGCAGGGGAGTAATGTGAATAGCCTGGAGTTGCTCATTGAACTCCAAAGAGCTGCTCGGGATCCCTCTCCCCTCTCTATTTTAAAAGCCCTCTATATATATTCCTGGGGCTGCTTATTCTCTTTCATTAATGATGCTACCTTAAGAGCGAGCTTTTATGGCGGTCGGAATGTCCTCTTTAAAAGCAAAGCAACTTTTAAAGAGACACAAAGCACAAAGACCTCTATTGAACAGGGACACAAAGCCCTCTATTGAACAGGAAGTCCACGGTCGAACCTTTGTGATGCAAAGGGAGACACAAAGATTGTATCCCTATTGATAAGCATAGCTAATAGAGGTCATGGTTGGAAGCAGACTACTCAACCCTGTGTGTTGGTCATAGGGGTTTCTCATACTAACCCAAAATTTTGAACAAGGTTCAAACTATGGTGTGGGGAGTGTGTGGGGGGTAGGTGTGTGTTGGCTTTGTGTTAAATTCTCTATTGATAAGTATAGCTCTCAGATTTACGAGGGGTCATTGTTGGAAGCAGACTGCTCAACCTTCAGCCCTGTGCGTCGATCATAGAGGTTTCTCACAATAACAAAAAAAAAAAGCTAAATAATTATATCAAATATTATAAATTAAATCTTTTAATTAAATAATATATAACTCTAATAATAAAATACATAGAGTGGCATGATCTCAACTATTTAAATTTCTCAACCTTTAAAAAAAGAGACCCAAGTTCAATTCTTGCCAAACGATACATGGATAATATCCTGGATTTGTTATAATAACACTATGGGATAATGATGCAATACGGGTGAGACCCATTTCAATCCCATATAATTCATAAAAAAATTATAATAATAATATACTAGAAACTATAATACAATACAAATATCCACGCAGGTGAGTTGGAGACGGTAGGACAATCCTCCAAGGGAGGTCTCGGGTTTGAGTCTCCATCCTACCAAACATACATTGAGTACCCAAAATCTCCACCCTGCCAAACATATATTGAGTACCCAAAATCTCCACCTACCAAACATATATTGAGTACCCAAAATCTTCACCCTACCACATGTACCCAAAATACAGTTGAATATGCCTCAAAAAGTCCCTGATGCGATCAAAACTGAACGCTTGATAGTGTAAAACCCCTAATAATGGTTTCTTATACCAATACAACCCCTCAAAAAAAATTTAATTAAATTCAAAAAAATTATAATACAAATAAATTTCTTTTAATCGTACTTAACCTGTTATATATATACACTAAAATCTTAAAATCATAAGTTTTTGACAATTCACTAATAACAATGTAATGCCCTTTCCACAACGTGAAATCACATAGATGATTTTTTCATAAAATACAATGTAAAGTCTTATAAGAAGAGATGAGACTTAACAACTTTCTTGAAAATATAACGAACTCTCATCATCATTTTTAAATATACCAACTTCTTTTTCTTATTAATGTATTAATGGAGTATGTTACATATGCCAATGCCCGTGCATAAATTAGGTACACCGCCTTTCATGCGAAAAAGGGATCAAGATAAGCACATGACAGATATGAAATTGTTTTTAATATATTAATTTAATGGAGTACGTTACATGTGCCAATGCCCGTGCATAAATTAGGTACACCGCCTTTCATGCGAAAGAGGGATCATGACAGATATGAAATTGTTTTTAATATATTAATGGATAATTTTTGTTTGGTATATAAAAATAGGTAACACTTATTTTTTAATATATTTACCCTTTCACACATTTATTTAAATTATCGTATGAAATTTTGGATTTAAAAAATTAAGACCCAAACTATTAAACTATTCCTTAAAACACTTTTTTACTTCATTATTTTATTTTCATAGTTATTGTTTTAATTTGAGAAAGTTACTATTGTATAGTGCTACACCTTAGATAAATTTTTACTTTAATTAAAAGAACCTTAAAAAAAAAACTCATGGATTGAAATCTGGAGTTAACAAACATTCACAAAGATGGAAATGAGTAGATTAATTTGAAGGTACACAAATACTCGCTCGTGTCGTAGGCCATGAACGGAGTATATTTCATGAGCATTGTAATATAAGTTTTTGATTCGCTATAAAGGACAATTAGAAGACCACTAATTAATTATAGCATTCATAGCCGGCTTTAGCACTAATAAAAATATTTGCCTGCTTAACCACTAATGAATTAGGATAATCATAGCCGGCTGGAGCACAAATAAAAATATTTGCCTGCTCGACCGCTAGTTAATTATTTTAATTATAGCCGGCTTGCCCTCTAATAAAAATATTTTCTACCATATTTAATTAGTAGTCAAATAAAATATAATTGCTGAGCACATGGCGAGACATCTTTTGCATCTTAAAATTGATTTTAAATATAAAAAGATCATTCCATTGATAGATTGCTTAAATTACCCAGCCGGCGGGACTGTATATATAATAAAATCATTGGACACTCGAGTCATTCAAACACATAAAATACATAACAGCGTCTAAATCAATTATTAAGATAATATACGCGATAAAACTTCTGCCAAGAAAAAGAATAGAACATAACAGTCAATCATTAATCATTTATTGTGACGCTTCCTCCTTTCTCGTTTAAATCCTATTGCTGTTACTATTATAATCACTACCTGATAAGCGAGACATCGGTGGATTGATACCTGTCATCAAATTAACTTACATTCAACGAATTTAAATCAAACTACTATCTTTTCTTACTAAATGTTAAACTTCTTACCAATCTACTACTAAAACTATTAATCATTTAATGTGAAGTTCGTCCGTGAGTCAACGGCTGTCAATAGAACGTTACTTTTGAAAATACCTAAGCTGTCTAGAAAAATAATCTGAGAAGTATAAGAGTGGAAATACGGACAGAGAAAAATATCAAGTATAAAGGTGAGAAGTGTGGAAATACATACAATTTATTTATATAAGGATAGAAAAAAGAAAGTGACTAAGTGAATTGAAAATGGAAAGTATATAAGGTAAATGAGATATAAGATATAGTTATATTTTATTTGATAAAGATAATTATAGTTATATTTTACTTGATAAAGATAATTATAGTTATATTTATCTTATAAGAATAAATTACCTAATAACAATTAAATGTTTGTTAGTAGATTATTTTAATTAGATTTTATAAATTATTAAAAACCGATTAACTTCAAATTTATTAGCAAACTAAGGAAGTGGGGTTATGATTTTAACTCGGCAATTCAGAGGGTTAATATGGTCCCAGTCTGGATTCGTCTGCTAGAATTTCCTATGTATTTGTGGCATGAGACTGTTTTCAAAGCAGTGGCAAGTACCATCGGGGACTTTGTCTCTTTTGATAGAGTCTCTTTGTCATCTGATAGAAGGCAGTATGTGAGAATGTGTATCATGGTGGACATGGAGAGAAATATCCATAGTTATGTGGAGCTAGTTTCTCACGTGGGCTTATGGACTTCGGTTGTGGTCTACGAGAATAAGCCACAGGCTTGTAGGTTGTGTGGCTTGGGGGGCCATCATCAGAACCTTTGCCCTCAGAATAAGCACCTTTGCCCTCAGAATAAGCAGTCTGGCCATCATGTCCCGAAAGATTCGAAGCATGGGAAAAATGAGATGCCTATCCCGAATCATACCCTTTCAAGAAGCAGAAGATGTGGTAGAAGAAGCCCCCTAGGTTGTCAAAGGGTAAATATATTGCTTCTTCTCCTTCTTGGTTGAAGAAATCGATTGAGACTCCTATCTCTGCTAGTAAGGCATCTATGGCCGGTAAGAATGGTTCTTCGACTCGCTCTCCGCGTAATTTGGAGGTGGTTCTCCATACTGACCCATCCGGTCATTCCGGTTGATTTGCCTCTCTCTAACTCTTTTGGGTGTCTAGAGGAGGAGAAGGATGATGGTGGTGAAGGTGGCCAAGTGTCTTTGGATGAGGTGGTTCTATCCTCTCTGGTGCTTTCTTTAGTAATTCCAACAATGGAATCTCCTATTGTGGAAAATGTCTCAAGTTCCCCTTTCCCATTGGGTGGTGGAGCTTATGGGTTGGTGGGGGGTAAAAACCCATCATTCTCTCCATTGCTATTAGTGGAGAAAGGGTCGTATGGTCCTAAAAATAGAAGCCAACATAAGAGAGGAATGAACGTCAAGGTGGTCAGGAATCCTGGTAGACACCCGAGTAAGTCAAGTAAGAAGAATTCGATGGATGATGTCATGGAAAATGGTGGGAAGGCTCTTCTATTGGTGAAATAAGGGACTGGTGATAAGCTTCTAAAGTTGGAAGGTTTCAAATCCTCCCCTCTCGGGGGGTGGGTAAGAAACTCTCTTTCTAATTTTTTGATGAAAATATGTTCTTAGAATGTTTGAGGGCTCAATAGCTCCTCTAAGAGAAGTTTGCTTGCGTCGTTTCGGAGGGATTACTATTCTGATATATTGTGTATTCAAGAGTCCAAGCTGGATGCAGCTTCATGGGAGTCCATTCATCAACTGGTTTGGAAGGAATATGGTTTTATGGCAAGTGAGTCGGTTGGTTCCTCTGGGGTCTTCTCTCCTTATGGAATTTATTGCATCTTGATGGTCATATTATTTCTTCATCCAGTAGGATTATTAACATTTTATTTTGGTGTAATATTACTAATAGGATATGGGTCCTCTCCAATGATGAGATATGTATAGATACAAAATGTGTTACATATATAGGCAGGAGGCCTATATGATAAATTACAAGTGTCAATATAAACTGACAAGTGTCAAAATAGAGGCAAAGCATTTTAATTCTAACATTCCCCTTTAAAGTGCACTATCCTAACTAAAGAAAAAAAACAAGTCAACATTAGTGGTGGAGACCAGAAGATTGCAAACCCCAATCCAAATTTTCATTCAACAATTTAAAATAAATTTATAGAACTAGCCCGTAGGCTTAGTTTTCTCTATTGCAATCTCTAGATCTCCACCCCTCTCCTATAACAATGCCTGGGTTTTTATAGAGGACCCGACCCTCTGAGTAATTATTGCACTCCTGTCAGAACCACCGTCTGACTCCTATTCACTGTCACATTACTCTATAATGGTGACTCAAACCCTCTGAGTTTTCAAACCTGTTCACAAAACTGCCAACTGCCACCTGGGTCAAACATGGAAAGATGCATTGATGAGTCATCTGCATGTACTTGGCCTTTGGGTGTCATGCGCGAGTGGCCATCATGATCTCCGAGATCTTCTGCAAAGACTGATGCTTCATTTCCAGTTGCTAAAAATGTGCAGCGAACTCTTCGAACACGAAACAATGCTTTTATGAGGCACTTGATTACCTCGAAAAATACCCGTCTTGGAGCACATTCCCATTTTTAGTCATGAACCAGTAGCATGTCATGATATCGCGACATCTTATCCCTCTTGCTCTTCCTCTTCTCTTTTGATCGTGATATCACGAAATGTCGCGATATCACGACATTTTGCTTCCTCTCTCTCTCCCCTCTTTGGGTAGCGATATCGTGACATGTCACAATATCGTGGAATCTTTCCTCTCTTGCCCTTCCTTTTCTCTTTTGATCATGATATCATGACATTTTGTTCCCTCTCTCTCTCTCTCTCCTCTTTGGGTCACGATATCGTGACATGTCGTGATATCATGACATCTTTCCTCTCTTGCCCTTCCTTTTCTCCTTTGGTCACGATATCGCGCGATATTGAGACATTTTTCTTCCTTGCTTCCTTCTCTCCTCTTTGGGTTGCAAAATTGTGACATGTCGTGATATCGTGACATTTTTCTTCCTCACTTCCTTTCTCCTCTTCGGGTCGCAAAATTGCAACATGTCGCGATATCATGACATTTTTCTTCCTTGTTTCCTTCTCTCCTCTTCGGGTCGCAAAATTGCGACATGTCACAATATCGTGACATTTTTCCTCCTTGCTTCCTCTTTCCTCTTTGGGTCGCGAAAATGCGACATGTCACGATATCGTGACATTTTTCCTCCTTGCTTTCTCTCTCTTCCTTAGGTCGCGAAAATGCGATATGTCGCGATATCGTGACATTTTTTTCCTCCTTGCCTTCTCTCTTCTCTTTTGGTCGTGATATCACGACATGTCGTGATATCGCGACATTTTTCTTCCATACCTTCTCTCTCCTCTTTTGGTCGCGATATCGCGACATGTCGCGATATCGCGACATTTTTCTTCCTTTGCCAATTTTTCTTCTTTGCAAGAAAAACACCAAGGCAAAACACTTAGAATTTTTTTGTTGATGCAAGATGGCTCTGCTGCCACTGGATGCTCCTGCATCAGACACCCGGGGTTGATGGAGAAGTGACCTTCACTTCTGTATTGTTTTTTCACCATCTCTTGCAACATCTCAAAACGTGCACCTGCCTTCGCAGTCCACTTAAACTCCTGCTTATCCCCTCTCATGGTTTCTGTCAGGGGTGCGTAACACATAGAATCCCTCTTCAGGCCATCCAAAAAAATTTTGCCCTCTACCAAATAGATTCTGGCACTGCTGCACACCTTTTCATCCACTACCTTCAATGGCTTCAACTTGTGACGCACTCCATCCTTTGTCAGAGAGTAAGTATTGGCACGACCATCATGCACTGCACATCGATCAAACTGCCATGGCCTTCCCAACAACAAATGGAAAGCATCCATAGGCAAGATGTCACACAGAACCTCATCCCGGTATCCCCCAATATTAAACTTGACCAAGCACTGTTCACTGACCAATGCCCTATGGTCCTCATGCAAACACGTAATCTGGTATGGGGCGGGTGTCTCCTCCTATCCAGTTGTAACTTAGTAACTATTTCTTCAGAGACTAAGTTATCAGTACTACCATTGTCTATAATAACATTACAAACCTTACCTGAACATTTGCACCTTGTGCGAAACAAGCTCTTCCTCTGTTCTGGTTTCTTCTCCTCATTCAACAAGGTTCTCCTTGTGACCATAAATTCTCCTCTCTGCCTCCTTAGAGTGCTCAGATTCAACATCATCATCTGCTACAACAGCTCTGACATGACCCTCAGGTCTCTTATTCATCCTCTCTCGATGTTGGGGACACTCGTATGCCCGATGTCCCTCTTCCCCACAATGGAAATAGGTTCCACGAAATACTCCTCTTCCAAACCCTCGTCCAGATCTACCTCTTCCTCTTGGGTAGTTGTTCTGACCACGGGATCTGGAATCATCATCTCCCTTCTGATCCTGAATTCTGCTAGCTTCTTCTTTCTTCTCCTGTCGTCCTTCATCTATTTTTCCATCTGTTCTTTCTCCACGACCTCTTCCTTTCTATTTGCTTTCAAATATTTTGTTCAACTTCTCTTCAACTTTTAGAGAAAAATGGTAAGCATCCTCAATGGTGCTTATCCTATCCAGACTCAACTATTCTTGAATATTGGTTCTCAATCCATTGATGTAACGGGATACCTTCTCCTTGTTAGCCTCTGAATGGCCAGTTCTGATTGAGATCTTGTAGAACTCCTCTGTATACTCCTTGATAGATTTGTTTGACTGCCTCAAACTCTGTATTTTCCTCAATAGATCCAGTTTGTAATCTATAGGAATAAATTGTCTCTTCAACTTCTCTGCCATTCGCTCCCATTTTGTTATCCGCTCTTTTCCTCTTTTATTTTTGTCTAGCTACACTCCCTTCCACCAGATGCTGGCATGACCCTTTAGCTTGGTCTTAGCAAATCTGACCCTATCAGGATCTTCAACCTCCTCATACTCAAAGTATTCCTCCAAATCATTGATCTAGTCAATCAACTCCTCTAGATCAAGATTTTTAGAATAAGCAAAAACCTCCATATTCGGTCTCTTTCCAATTTGAGATATGGCTATGTATAACCTGGCTTATGCAGGATCTACGACATTTTCTTCTTCCTCAAACTGGTCCTCTTCTTCGTCCACTTCATCTTCACTGCCTTCTTCCCTCCTGGGCTCAAACCCTCTATGCAGCTCCTCTTGTAGAGCCTGAAATTGCCTCTTCAAAGCTTTGAAATCTTCCCCTGGCGCCATATTTCTCCCACCACCATGATTTCTTCGTGGAGGCATTTTGCTCACTTCTCTCATAAACCCTTAACAGATCCTGGTGTAAGCTACCTCACTTTCGACGATCTGCTCACATGCTCAGGAACCCTAAACTCTCTCTTCTTAGAACCCTTCCATAGATCCTAGTGCAAACTGCCTCACGTTCGGTGATCTGTTTACACACTCAGGAACTACGGCTCTGATACCACTTGGTGGAGACCAGAAGATTGCAAGACCCAATCCAAATTTTCATTCAACAATTTAAAATAAATTTACAAAACTAGCCCGTAGGCTTAGTTTTATCTATTACAATCTCTAGATCTCCACCCATCTCCTATTACAATGCCTGGGTTTTTATAGAGGACCCGACCCTTTGAGTCATTATTGCACTCCTGTCGCAACCACCGTCTAACTCCCATTCATTGTCACATTACTCTGTAATGGCAACTCAAACCCTCTAAGTTTTCAAACCTGTTCACGAAACTGCCAACTGCCACCTAGGTCAAACGTGGAAAGATGCATTGATGAGCCGTCTGCGTGTACTTGGCCTCTAGGTGTCGTGCATGAGTGGCCATCATGATCTCTGAGATCTTTTGCAGAGACTGATCCTTCATTTCCAGTTGCTAAAAATGTGCAACGAAACCTTCGGGCATGAAACAATGCTTTTATGAGGCACTTGATTGCCTCAAAAAATACCCGTCTTAGAGCGCATGCCCCTTTTGAGTCGTGAACCAGTAGCATGTCATGATATGGTGACATATTCTCCCTCTTGCTCTTCCTCTTCTCTTCTGGTTGTGATATCACGACATTTTTCTCCCTCTCTCTCTCTCTCCTCTTTAGGTCGCGATATCGCGACATGTCGTGATATTGCGACATATTTCCTCTATTGCCCTTCCTTTTCTCTTTTAGTCGCGATATCGCAACATGTCGCGATATCACGATATTTTGCTCCCTCTCTCTCTCCACTTTGGGTCATGATATCGTGACATGTCGCGATATCATGACATTTTGCTCCCTCTCTCTCTCCACTTTGGGTCGTGATATCACGACATGTCGCAATATTGCGATATATTTCCTCTCTTGCCCTTCCTTTTCTCTTTCGATCACGATATCGTGACATGTTGCGATATCACGACATTTTTCTTCCTTGCTTCCTTCTCTCCTCTTCGGGTCGTGAAATCATGACATGTCGTGATATCATGACATTTTTCTTCCTCGCTTCTTTTCTCTTCTTTGGGTCGTGATATCGTGACATGTCGTGATATCACAACATTTTTATTCCTTGCTTCCTTCTCTCCTCTTCGGGTCATGAAATTGTGACATGTCACGATATCGCGACATTTTTCCTCCTTGCTTCCTCTTTCCTCTTTGGGTCGTGAAAATGCGACATGTCGCGATATCGTGACATTTTTCCTCATTGTCTTCTCTCTCCTCTTTTGGTCATGATATTACGACATGTCGCGATATCACGACATTTTTATTCCATACCTTCTCTCTCCTATTTTGGTCGCGATATCGCGACATGTCGCGATATCACGACATTTTTCTTCCTTTGCCAATTTTTCTTCTTTGCAAGAAAAACACCAAGGCAAAACACTTAGAATTTTTTTGTTGATGCAAGATGGCTCTGCTGCCACTGGATGCTCCTGCATCAATTAGGTAACATTCCCATTTAATGTTCAATTCTCTAAAAGCAACCTATCATCCTCTTTTATTGCTGATTTGGTCTAGGCTCGTGCTCCTTGCGCTTGGCTCTCCAACTGTGAATAATTCTAGATTCACTGTGTATACATCTCGGTCTGTTGTCTCAGGGTTAGCCACTACCACTCATCTGCACCTGAAATCAAAGTATTCAGAGAAATATGTTCCACTACGGATAACACAGTCCACTTTTCTAGTGCCACCCGATTGAATTTGGTGTCACTTTCTGTCATGGAAGGCGAGTTAGACTAGATGTGAATCGCATCCTTGTTTACAAAGAAGCAACGATAAAATATGTGAAATTCCATTAGGAACTGATGTTGTTCGAAGGTGCATTTTTGGCAGAGACCGACACCTTCTATATTGAGTTCACCATGAGGAGGGATTTAATATTCATGGTGGATCTAGTCAGTGACCTACGAGAGGCAACATCCTCTAAGGATGACCTGCAAAGGCAACAGACCAGAAGTGGCTGACCCTGAGGCACCCATGATGACCCTGAGGCACTTAGATGGATGACCCAGTGGTAACAGACCTGTGGAAGTGGCTGACCCTCAGGCAATAGACCGAGATGTATACATAGTTCATCTAGCATTATTCACAATTGGAGAGCCTGTTAGAATTAAAGTGCACTATGCCTTCACCTTGACACTTGCCAGTTTCTCTTGAAAAGTGTCATGTGTTTCATATAGGCTTATGCCTATGTATTGTAACCCTTTTCATTTGTAAAATCTCATCTTGTTCATTCTATAATAG
Organism: Wollemia nobilis; assembly: GCA_028583015.1. Taxonomy (NCBI): domain Eukaryota; kingdom Viridiplantae; phylum Streptophyta; class Pinopsida; order Araucariales; family Araucariaceae; genus Wollemia; species Wollemia nobilis. Next base: position 236,907 of record JAQPPZ010001563.1, read on the forward strand.
TCATCTTTTTAATTCTATAATAGTCCCAACATCCAATGTTTATGCCCCTAATTCGTATATTTATAGACGTAAATTTTGGCAGTTGCTTCTTGATATGCGAAGCACATTTTAGAACGAATATTGGATGATAGTTGGTGATTGCAATTATCCTTTGTATCCTTCTGAGAAAAAGAGGGGCAATCCAGTGGATGACAAAAGTCTTCTTTATTTCTCTAATTTTATTTTCTCTATTGGGCTTCGAGATTTGGATCTTAAGGGAACAAAATTCACTTGTAATAATTGGCATTCTGGTGATAGTATGATTTTGAGCATACTAGATAGAATTTTTGTTTCTTCTCACTGGCTAAATCTTTTTGGTGTTGCTTCTTTTTTGGCCTTACCCAGGATTGACTCTGACCATAATCCCCTCTAGTTGGAAGTTCTTGATGGTTTGCCATTCCTTCCTCACCTGTTTCAATTTGAAATTATGTGGTGCTCACATCCTAACTTTGAATCCTTCTTGAAATACTGGTGGTAGGAGGAGATCAAGGGGAATGGTATGTTTCAGTTAACTAATAAAATAAGAAGGCTTGGGAATTACCTAAAACTATGGAATAAATTATCATTTGGGAATTTATTTAGAGAGAAGGAAAGACTGAAAGCTCATTTGAAAGACATCGAGGCTGTTATGGAGGTTCAGGGGTGTTCAAAGGCTTTGTTGAAGGAAGAAAGATCCTTGTTGGAAGACTATCACAATAGAAAATCGTAAGAATTGTTCTAGAAAAAAAAATCCAAGCAGTTGTGGATTAAATAAGGAGATCGAAACTCCTAATTTTTTTCATGCCTCCACTCTATGGAGAATAGGGCATAATAAAATAATAGAAATAGTGAAAAGTGATGGTTGTGTTGCCTCGGGTGTTATGGATATTCGTGAGAAAGCGATTGAAATTTTTAGTAGTTTACTTTGTTCGGTGCTTGAGCGTGACCTCTCTGCTGAAAACAAAATGCTAGAAGCTATTCCTCTGATAGTTTCTACTGATTGGAACAGGAGGCTTATGGCCCCATTTTATGATGAAGAAATTTTTGAAGCGGTTAATGGGATGGGTCCCCTTAAGGCACTAGGTCCGGATGGTTTCCCTCCGGTGTTCTTTTAGAAATTCTAGCACATTTATGGGGAAGATGTTTGTGAGGCTATGAGAGATGTTCAACACTCTATGTTTATTTCAAATGTTGTGAATTTGAATTTCTTAGCCCTCATTCTAAAAAAGACTCGACCTCTTCTTTTAATGATTTTAGACCGATTAGTTTATGCAATACTGTTTACAAGATTTTCCCTAAATCTATTGCTAATAGACTCAAGCCACTTCTTCTGATGTTGATTGACTCGGTGTAGAGTGCCTTTGTCTCGGGTAGATAAATTCTTGATGGTGCTATTGTGATTCATGAATTGATGCACTTTGTGTATAAGAGTGGGCGGGCAGGGTTTTTCCTTAAGTTGGATGTTAATAAATCTTATGATCGTGTCTCATGGGCTTTCTTGGTTAGAGTTTTAAGGAAGTTTGGTTTTTGCGAGGATTGGATCAACCTTGTTAAGGCATGCATATCATCTACCTGGTTTTCGGTTCTTGTTAATGGGTCTTCAACAGTTTTCTTTTGCTTTTTTCGTGGTCTAAGATAATGGGATCCACTATCTCCTTTCCTTTTTATTATAATGGTGGAGGCTTTGGGAAGATCATTTTATGGGCGTCACAATGAGTTGGGAATGCGACCAGTGGTTCCTTGCAACCTAATTTCTCATCAACAAATCTTAGATGATACTCTCATATCTTGTATGGAATCAGTGGTTATTGCAAGGGAAGTGAAATTCATATTGGACTGCTATAAGAAGGTAGTTGGGTAGTAAATTATCTTTTTAAAGAGTATTTTGTTCTTTATTAACAGCCTGGAGGTGTGGTAGAGAAGAATTGTTGATATTTTGAATTGTCGAATAGCCTCTCTCCCCTCCTCGTACTTAGGTTTACCCATTTTTATAGGGAGGGTTAAGAATGATATGTGGTACCCTGTGGTTGAGAGGATTAAACACAAGCTTTCTTCTAGGAAATGGGCTCTTCTGAGCAAAGATGGTAAGGTGGTGTTCGTCCAAAGTACTTTACAGAGTATTTCGATATATTTCATGTCTCTATTCCATGTTCTTAGGAAAGTTGATTCTAAGATCGACAGTATTTGTAAAGCCTTTTTGTGGGCAGGTTCAGAACTCAAAGGTAGGTTTCATCTTGTCTCCTGGGAGCAACTCTATAGGAGGAAGAATGCAAGAGGTCTGAACTTGAAATGTGCTAGTAGAATGAACAAGGCTCTTGTTGCTAAGCTTGGTTGGAAGGTTGCCTCCAATGATAGTAGGTTATGGTGTAGTATTCTGAAAGCTAAATATAATTTTGAATCCTTTATCTCTGACTATCTACCTTCTAGAGGCTCGATGTTTTGGAATAGCCTGGTGAAATCGAGGGACTTTATCAATCAGAATTGTAGATGGATCATTGGGAATGGTAGCTTAGTTAATTTTTGGGATGATGTGTGGCTAAGAGACTGGCCTCTGAATGAAGATGCTCGATTTAGGGATCTCATTGATGGGTCTAGGGTCGTTGGTATGGAGAAAGTTATTGATTTCACTAAGGTTCATGGGAACAGAATTGTTTGGTCAAACCCTCCAAGGTCAGTGAGGAACATTAGGGATTATCAGTTGTGGTCTCTCCTTATGGAGGAGCTCCATATCTATGTTATCTATCAAGCTAATGTGGAGGACCGTCTGATATGGAAGGAGGAGAGTGTGGGTACCTACTCTATGAAGTCTGCCTATGGTTGTATTAGTGAAGATGGTGAAGGTTTCTTCCCACATCGTGCAATTTGGCTTAAGCACCTTACTCCTAGAGTGAACATGTTTTTCTGGTTGGCTGTTCAAAATAAGATTCTCATGATTGAGAACCTTCACAAAAGGGGCTGGAATTTAGTAAATAGATGTTATGTGTAAAAATGCTTGGGAATCGACATCACATTTGCTTCTCAATTGTAACATGTTTAAGGAGATTGTAATGTCAATTCTTGGGCGGTTGGGTGTGAATTGGGTTTTTCCTAATTTTGTGTTAGATTGTGCTCTTCAGTGGGATCCTCCCTTCTTGTCACCTAGGCTAAGATGCTTCTGGATATTTTTGCTTCCACATGTCATGTGGGGAGTTTGGAAGGCGAGGAATGCCCGAGTGTTCAGGGACAAAGAATTTTCTCCTCATATTCTAAGTATTTGTATCTTAGGTAAGACTATGGAGAATGTGGTGAGTGCATGCTTAGTGTCGGACCTTCCTGGAGCTTCTTCTCCCAACAAAATTTTGGTTGAGCAAAGTTTGGGTTTTGGTCATGTGGATCGCCCTCCTCCTGCTCCCAATCCTAGGAGCTCGGTTCAATGGTCCCCTCCTCCCATGGGCTGGGATTGGCTGATGTAGGGGGGTCATTCATGACAATGAAGGTAACTTGCTCCTAGCCTACGTGGAGCCTATTGGAAGGAATTCTTCCCAGGTTGCTAAAGCAAGGGCGACTTATTTGGGTTTATCTCTGCTAAAATATTATGGTTATAGGAAAGCAATTATGGAAGGTGATTCATTGAATGTGGTTAGAATGCTTAACAACTCCTACCACGTCAGTTGGACGGTGGCCAATTTAATTTATGAGGCAGTCAAATTATATCGCACTCTTGAGGAAATTCAAATCAAACACATTTTTAGAGAAGGTAACTCAACTACGGATTTAATGGCAAACATGGGGGTAAATATTTAGATATTTATAGTCTAGTGGAGGGATTTCCCTCTTGAGATCATCAACCATGTCTGCAATGATGTTTATTAATTGGTGGTTGGTGGTTGGTGCCAATGCGCTAGGACTCATGGGGGTTGGGAGTAATTACGATAGTAGGAGGGTGGTTGGTCTTCTTCCTCGTGGCACCGTGGCTATGCCATTTTTAAAATTTCAAACTCTGATCTATGCCTATCTTTTTTTCTTGGTTTTTAAGGAATGTTCGAATGCTTATTTAGCTTTCGTTGGAAGCTGTTATTTGCTTGAGGTCCTCCATATGTTGTACATTTGTTGTGTGGACTTTAGTGTGCAGAATGGCCTCGAGGTATCCCTTGGGTGTCCTTCTCAATGTGCAATATGTTTTGGTGGCCTCCATTGTGTTTATGTTGTTAGATATACCCAGATATTGGAGTGCCTTGGGTGTTGTTTCCAATGGATAGTGGGCCTTGGTGGCTTCTATTCCATTTATGTTGTTAGGAGGGACCCAGAGATCAAAGATTTAAACTTTCATTGGGACTGGCTCTCATCCTTTCTTCTCTAGTTTCTACACCTCGGGTGGCCCACTTATTATCTATCACCTTTGGTGACGTGGCTGGCTAGGTGGTCTTGTGCCTTGGTTCCACCTCTTCGCTTCTTTTCTTCCTTCTCACTAGGTGGAGGTATTTTGAGAGATTTTTGGTTGTATCATGTCATGTGGCTACCTATCTTCCCATATCTATCTTATGTGGTGTCCCACTCTTTTTGTGGGGTTTTTGGAGCTCCTCATGGTGTTTGAGTTTCTATTTGTTCCTATGTTCACTATTTGTCCTTTGGGGCTATTACAGAGTTATTATGTTATTTTTGGTTCTCATGAGTTGGTGATGGGGAATTACTGCATCTTTGACTTGGGAGGCCTCGTTTGGACTGGTTTGGGTTATGAGGAGTTTTTATGTTCAAGCCATGTTTGGAGCCTTCTTTGTTATTTTGTGTGTATGTGTGTTTTTCCCCCTGGCTCCCTTGTGTGGTCTATTGGTGTTATTCTCCATAGTATTTGCCTGATGGAGATCAAACATCATGTGGTTTGGAGTTCTATGAAGATGGCTTTAGACTATGCTGAGGAGGCTGCCCAAATGTCTGGAGAAATTATTCACGAGTTTGATTCTCTGATGTAGAACCACCTCGGTTCTCTCATTGGTCAATTTTTTGGTTTTTCTGGAGTTTTTGGGATCCACCTATTTGTTTGTTTTGTTTTTGCTTTGTTTCTTTTTGTTTCTATTGGTTTGTGCTTTGTAAAATTTTGTGGGGTCCCTTTAAAAACCCTCTTTTCTCTTAATATTACCAAAAAAAACTTTACTACAAAACTAAATATTTTGAGTTTTAAAACCAAAGTTGATTATAATTAATCACTTTAATGTGTAAAAATCACTTTATAATGGGTAAGGATTGTTTTACTTTCCTGATATGGAGTATAAAGATGATTTTTTATTTATAAATTGGTGCTGAAATGAGTTTGAAACAATATTTGTGGTTATAATAAAAGATATTCATCATAATTTAACAAAGGCATTCTTATAGAATAATATGTTAAATAATAGTTAGATTATAACAAATTAAATTCATAAATAAATATAGAAGTTGATATATTAGTTCTAAAAATTCATATGAACATTTGAGGTTCATGTATTATAAATACGAGAAAATAGAAGTTTAAACTAATATTAAAATAAATTTTATTTTGTTATCATTTTTTCTCACATTTGAAGTATTGGATTTCAATGCTTTTAAGAGAAAAAAAATCACAAGGCATATGGTAGTGAGATATTTCATAGGCCTAATGCGAAATTTGATCTCATTTCAAAATAAGGTGGAAAGTAGAACCTTAGCGAGTGTTTATGTCAAACACTTGATCAAAATCCAACCAAATTTAAAAATTAGGTACCACATTGATATGACAATTGATGTCAGGTTTCATTTCCAATGTAGATTTATGGTATGGCATCAAAATATCAATATTTATGATATCATGTATGATTAATATGAAAATTGTTTGATGATACTTGTTTAAGAATAGTATAAGATCCATAGAAAATAAGCTTGATTTTATTATATACTTTTTATGGAAAATAAAATTTCTCCAAGTATAAATAAACTATGTCTCCAACTTAGAAATGATGAGGAAGATGATGATGATCCATGGCCTATATATACTACTACAGAGTCTTCTACAAAATCTAAACCACCTTGGATTGAAAAATATACAAATTATGAATGCAGTGTGTCTTATCTTGTTTTTTCTTTGTGTGTGGTAGCTAGAGAACAAAAAGATAAAGACAAGTAATAAGGTTCCAAAGGCTCAAAGGCAAGATATACTTCAAAAGGTAATTATCATACAGAGGAATGGACTTCCTAGTTCTATGCATGCTCAATATTGGTTAGGATCAAGTCCCATGTAGTTAGAGAAGTATACTGATAGATCATCAAACTTTTCACAAGAGCGTTATTCACCACTTTGGTATGACCATATAATTGAGTATAAAATACAATGGAGAAGTTAAGAGAAACTCCTAAAATCTTCCACAAGGAGCACCAAATATGATTCACAAAGCATGAATCATGGTCAACCATAATATTGTTAGGGTAAAATAAGGTAGTGTATTGTATTACACTACATGGGGTTATTACATTTACTTTTCTATGTAATTATCATGAGATATTTTCCTCATGGTTAAACTAGGTAAGTACCTAAATATCCTATGTCATATATTTAGGTTAGTGTTATGGTTAGAACTCTACCTAGGTTAATGGTTAGCATCACACAAATCCCTCCCTATTCTATTGTTAGAGGGTAGTTAGCGCTATTTTCTACGAATTGTTAGTTAGTCTATTATTTAAGCATAGACTAAACTATTATGTTGGTTAATTAATTCAATATTATTATTTGATCTATCCTACAGGACCTACATTGGTATCAGATTCTTGGAGGAGAATACGAGCTATGCTTGTTCCACATGGTCTGGAATCTCTCCCACAAAGTAGCTGAGGTGCTCGTCGCGGGGAGTCCCTCACAGAGCAACCATGACACTTAACATGGAATCTCTCCAAAGTAGCAGTCGTAGTGCTCCTCGTTAGGCACACAAGCTCTACTGGACAACTTTAGGGCCTGTAGACTTGGTCTATGCATTTGATGTTGACCAGGGCCCGCAATCACCTAGATTGGCCATGGTCGACATCCTGAGGCATCTAAGCCTCGGCTCCCGCACTAGCCTAAGGCTCACAGAGCCACATAGGCCAAGAATGCCACATGGCCCATTCTCGAGAGATCAATGAGGGTAGCAGAACCCTCCCCTCATCCCCTCTCTATGGAAATCAGACCCTACCTTAGTATTTAAGAGGGCAGACGACCCTCCAATCCCTGACCGACACATGACACATGTCTATGCCTAACCTGCATGCATCACAACACTGGATGGACACATGGACTGACACTGGCATGCACCCCGAGGTGCTGATTGGATGGACACATGGACTGACACTGGCATGCACCCTGAGGTGTTGACTGGACTAGACCGAGACCGAATACATGGCGAACAACCACTGGGCGACGACCAGACGTAGATGGACGAGACACTTGGCAAACTAGCCGCATGTCACTAGACCTGACACTGGCGACAAGTGGTGGACAAGCCACGTGTCGCGACCCTAACGATCCACATGACTGGCAGCAAAACCAGTCACGTGGTGGACTGACTACCCGAAGGCAGTCAAAGCGCTATATGCGCTTTTGCTCTTTTAAAGAGAAAATTCATTGTTGTATAGGCAATGTGGGACTAAAATTCCTGAAGGATTTGATTTCCTTCTAATAAAGCCTCACGAAGGCTTTAACAGGCACGATCTGTGCCTTTCTTCCCATCGGGCTCTCTAGCCCGACCGGTTGATCGGGTCGAGCTAAGGCCCTAGGCGGGGAGTCTAGGGTTCGACTCCCGTTGGGTATAAAAGGCATTTTTTTGCCTCATACAAAGCCAAGGTACCATTTATTTTTTTTATTTTTTTTGCATATTTAATTAAAGTTTTTTTTTGTTTTATTATTTTTTTTAATAATTTAAATTTAAATAATGTTTTCTTTTAAATCAATTTCTATTAAACCTTTAAATTGATTTATTTAAAACATTTATTTTAGTTTTTATTATTAATTAAAATGATTTACTTAAACTTTCTTTAAATTTTGCAAATTAAAATTAAAGAAATAAGTTTTTTTTTTTTTACAACTTTCAAATTCGAAGGTGCTTGTGTTTTCTCACAAAATGGAGATATGAGACATAGCAAGAGCACATTTTTTGTTGCAAATTAGAAAAATCTTCTCAAACCTTGTTAATTTAGCATACAAGGAAGGATCACTCTTGATTTTTTTTTGCAAATTAGAAAACAAGGAGACTGAAATTTTTGTAAGAATCAAAGTTCAAAGAGTGCATTTGTTTTCTCCAAGGAGATATAATACATAAAATTGCACATATTTTTTTTTTGCAAATTTGAGAAGACCTTGTAACCTTGGGCCCATAAAAACTAAGTCGTGTGTTGATTAGTTTTGGAAGCCTTTCAAATGCGGGTCAAGTGTTGACTTGTCTTGAAAGGAGTGCTCGAAATTCTACATTTTGTAAACATTAAGGGGGGATAGAATTCAGTTTTTTTTATTCTATTGTTTGCAAAATTGTAATGAAAAAGGGGGGATATTTTAGAGTAAGAGAGGTGCATTCTCGATTGTACTCAACACCTTCTCTTAAAAATTGCTTGTACTAGGTGCATTTTCAGTTGCATCAGACACCTAGACTAATACAAAATTGGGTTGCTCTCATGTTTTGATTATTGCACTAAAACTCATGTTTTTGTGTGCAATTAAAGAGTCAAATACAACATTAAAAGAAGCATTTCACAAAACCCAAACTTCACTCCAAAACCATGCTAAACTTTGCATAGGTTAAAACAAGTCATTTTTTTTTACTTTACTCCCCATCTAAGGTCAAAAATCCAAATCACCTTGATTCACTCACTTTGTTTAGCTTAATATCCTCAATTTTTTCATCCTTCTTGAAGGGTGTTAAGGCAGGTGCCATTAAATATCCTAGAGGGCAAAATCAAAAGTTTTTCACAAACCTACCCCTTTTTCATTTGCTCTATTTTGTTTGGCTTAAATTCCTCCAACTTTTCATCCCTTGGTAAGGGTGTTAAGGCAGGTGCCATTAAATATATTATAGAGGCAAATTGAAAACAACTTCCATATACTCTTTTGAGGGTATAGTACAAGATACAACCATCTTAGTCCTATCAAATTTGAAACCTAAACCATGGCCATGATACACAAGTATCTCACTGAGAGCCAACTGCTCAAAGGTTCAAATTATTTAGCTTGGAAGACTAAGATGAAAGCTATCTTAACTATAGAGGATTTGTGGTCAATAGTGGATGGAAGTGTCACTAGACCTCAATCACCTAGAGCAAATCAAAGAGATTTTGATAAAAAAGATAAAAAACTATCCTTAATGATATTGCTCGCTATTACTGATGATATCCAACCTCATATCAGTGAAAGCTACGACTGGTAAGGCAGCATGGAATGCCTTAAATACCATATATGAGGGAAAGAATCAATCAAAAATTCTTAAAATTCAAACATAGCTTCATACTCTACATATGAAATTAGGAGAAACAGTAGAGCTATTCCTATGTAGAGTCGCAGAATTGAAAACAAAACTGCAATCCTTATGAGAGAAAGTGGAAGACCAAGTATTAAACTCTATCATTTTGAGAGCTCTTCATGATCCTACCGAACGCTGATCACTTTACTATAAGTTTCTGGCAGGACAATAACTTTTGTCGAGTTGGTAAACATGCTTCAAACAGAAGAAGCTAATCAACTCCAAATATATGAGGCATCCAACAATGCTCTTTTCTCAAAAAGACAAGGTGGTAAGAGAAAGTGGAATCAACAAAAAGGTTCTTCTTCTAATCAAGAAAAAGGTAAAACCAAAGAGATTCCCAAGAAGGAGCAGTATTGTAAGATTTGCGACAAAGACACTCATGAAACAAAAAGATGTTGGTTTAAGAACAAATCACCCAATGAACAAGGAAACAAAAAGGGCCAAGGCAAACCTAAGAACAAAAACAAACAACAAAAGGGACATATTGCAGCTAAAGATTCTAGTTCAGATTCTGAGAGAGCACACAAAGTGCTTATGACACATACAGATTCCTCCCACAAGGACTCTATGTCGTACATAGAATCAGGCACTAGTAAACATATGACTGACAATAAATCTTGGTTTGCAACATTTGAGTCTCGAGAAGGTAGACCGATCACCATTGCTGATGATCAGACCTATTGACTTAAGGGAGAAGGAAGTGTTTATGTCTCCCTTCCAGATGGAGAATGCAATATTCAAAAGGTTCTTTATGTACCAGGATTGAAAAATAATCTCTTGTTAGTTCCACAAATCTTGGACAATAATATGAATATCAATTTCATAGTGGACAAAGAAAAGAAACATTGCTTTATCACTAAGAAGGGAAAACAGATAGCAACATGTTCATACAAACATGGTTTGTTTGTCTTAGATGCAATTACCTCTACCCATACTGCAATGGTAGTAACCACAAAGGAGGCCACTTCTCTTTGGCATAAGATATTTGGGCATTTGAGTTTAGGATATTTACTAGAGTTGAGTAAATATCAAATGGTGAAAGGACTGCCTACTCTTTCATCTACTTTGCCAGTGTGCTCTGATTGCTTGTCAGGAAAGCAACATAGAGTACCTTTTGAACGTAGCTCTTTTTGAGCTAAGGTACCTTTGGAGTTGGTTCACATAGATTTATGTGGTCCCATGTCTAGAAGTTATGGAAGAAAATGGTATTTTCAATTGTTTGTCAACGATCACTCATGAAAAATGTCGGTCTTCTTCTTGCAGTTGAAGTCTAAAGCATTTTCATATTTTCAACAGTTCAAAAATATTGTTGAGAAGGAATCATGATGCTTTATTAAGACCCTCCGTTCAAATCAAGAGGGGGAATACACATCAAAAGAATTTTCCTCATTTTTATAAACACATGGGATAAAGAGACAGTTAACAACATCCTATACTCCACAATCCAATGGGGTTGTTGAGAGGAGAAATCAGTCCATAATGGAAATGGTTCGATGTATGCTTAAGGGGGCCAACCTTGAGCAAACTTACTAGGCTGAAGCTATTCAAACTGTAGTATATATTTTGAATAGGGCTCCCACAGGGGTTCTTGAAGGTATGACTCCTCAAGAATCATGGAGTGGTAGAAAACCCTCCGTAACTCATCTAAGGGTATTTGGGTGTAAGGCATTTATGCATATACCCAAAGGAGAAAAGAAATAAATTAGATGACAAGTCCCTACCTTGTATATTTCTTGGATATGATGAATTTTAAAAGGCTATTGGTTGATAGACCCATTTACCAAGAAGATACATGTAAGTAGAGATGTAGTGTTTGATGAAGCTTTCACACCCAACACTACATCAGTATACCTATATGATGAGGAGGAACATGAACTTCCTTCTTCACAATAGAAAAAGCCACCCAAATGGTATACAAGTACAGTGAATGACTCTAAACTCACTTCCCCACCTGATCTTACTCTCAATCATACAAAGACAAGAAGCATGATACATAAAGAAAAGAATGAAGCATCCACTTTAGTTGATGATATTTTTGCAAATTTTCAAGATCTTTCTATTGATAGAGAGTTACCAAGGGAATATGAGATGGAAATAGATGAGGAGAGGGTTTACTTATCAGCATGTGATGAGAATGAACCTTCTATAGTTGATGAAGCACTTAGACTACCTTAGTGGAAGGCAGCTATGGATGCAGAATATAACTCCCTCATAAAGAATAAAACATGGAAGCTAGTGGATTTGCCTAAAGGAAAGAAACCCACAGGCTGCAAATGGATTTACAAAGTAAAATATAAGGTATATGGCGCTATAGATAAGCATAAAGCCCGTCTTGTGGCAAAGGGCTATGCTCAAAAGGAAGGACTTGACTATGAGGAAACCTTTGCTCTTATAGCAAGGATGACCACCATTCGAGTACTTTGTGCTATGGCAGCACAATTCGGATGGAAATTACATTAGATGGATGTAAAGAGTGCATTTCTTAATGGTGACTTAAAAGAAGAAGTTTACATGACTCAACCTCCTAGATTTGCAGAGGTAGGCCATGATCAACATGTTTGCAAATTGGTCAAATCATTATACAAGCTAAAACAAGCCCCAAGAGCATGGTACATAAAAATGGATAGTCACCTACTATAGCATGGATTTAAGAGAAGTCCATATGATGCAAATCTCTATATCAAGAACACAAGTTCTAAGATAGTGATTCTTGTGTTATATGTAGATGATCTGATCATAACTGGTAATTCAGAGAACTTGATTAATGCCATGAAAGATGACTTGAAATAATCATTTGATATGACAGATCTAGGACTTCTCCACTACTGTCTTGGACTTGAGATAGAAAAAAAAGAGAATCATCTTAGGGTGACTTATACAAAGTATGCCAAGACATTAGTAGAAAAATATTGTATGACTGATTGTAAACCCAAAGCAACATCGATGGAATCAGGGCTATAGTTATCACGATATGAAGACTTACATCAAGTATATGGAACACTTTATAGACAGATGATTGGAAGCCTCATCTATCTAACTAATACTAGACCAAATATTACTTATGTCGTAAACTATATTTCATAGTTCATGCAAGAACCAAAGGTCTCCCATTGGAAAGCAGCTAAGAGAGTCCTACACTACATTCAGGGTAGTGTCAATTATGGTCTAGAGTATAAGAAGAATAACTCATTCTTATTACAGAGTTACATTGACTCTGATTATGCTGGATCCATAGATGATAGAAAATCAACATCAGGCTATGTTTTTCATCTTGGATCTGGTCCTGTCTCATGGCATAGTAAAAAGCAATAGGTGGTTGCTTTATCTTCAACTGAGGCAGAATATCATGCTGCACGTGGAGTTGTGTGTGAAGCAATATGGCTAAGTCGCATCTTGGCTACCATGGGCCTACAAAAGAAACTTCCCATTCACATGTTTTGTGACAACTCAAGTGTTTTGAACTTGGTCAAGAATCCAGTGCATCATGAACGAATTAAGCATATTGATACAGATTTTCATTTAATTCATGATGAAGTTCCTAAGCACATAATCAAGCTCCAACACATTCCCACCGATGAACAAGTTGTAGAAATTTTTACAAAGGCACTTGGACGTGTCAAATTTCAACTGTTTCAGAGCAAACTTTGTTAGCAATATGGTAAGTGTAAATAAATCAAACCATAATCATTAACCTTAGCATAGGAATACGCTAGGTTTATATAGGTTACAAAATAGATTAATTAACAATAGATCCTATGTCTACGCTAACAACTAACCTATCTGCCATCCAAAAGGGAAGTGACGGTAAGATAGACTACTAACCAAGGTAATTGGTAATAGTAACTACTAGTGGTAAAAAGTAAGAAATTACTTTTTACCATGTGGTAAATTATATCTACCTAGGTGAAACTTAAATATTACCTAAATGAGGTAATAATTATAGTTACTAACATAGTAACTCTAACATCCCCCCTTATTATATTATTTGGGTAATACATACATATCCCTCTATACAACAATATTTGGGAAAAGTATATAACTGCCCCAATACAGTGAAGAAGATGTTGTTCTGCTGGTTCTTTTCTCTGTCACAGTACTATGGCTGCTCCTAAGAAAAAAATGGGTCATTCCTCGCTTTGTCTTCACTCCAACGAATGTCCTTATGGTAATCACATCATCTAATCGATTTACATGGGTAACCAGCCACTGCAATCGCTAGGTGTAGTAGAATAGATCACTTCATACAAGGTTCATTCATTTACAATATGAATTTGCAAAAGATAAGGTAGCTAAGGTGTCGGTCAAAGCCGAAAATGCACCCTTATAAGTTCCCCCCTTCTTGTTGCAAAACATAGTGTAATTAATTTCTGAAGGAAGTGTGACTAAGGTGTCGGTCAAAGCCGAAAATGCACCCTTGTAAGCCTTCTTCCCTATTTACAAAAATCGGTGAAGAAAAGAAATGGATATTCCCCCTCAATTGCAAAAAGTATGCAACTCAAGAGTATTGTGAAGGATTTTACAAATATTGCCTCCTAGACAATTTTACATCACAAAAAATTGCTCCTCTTTGTTACAAGTGCTTCAAACACCTAGAATTTGCTATTTATGAAGCCTAGAAGAGATACAAGCACCCCTTATTGCAAGGTCTTCAAACAAAATACTTATGCTATTTTATGAAGCCTAAAAAGAAGAGAGAGAGAATATGATGTTTTTGGCCAAGGGACACATGTGTTTTCCCTCTACAAAATTGTTTTAGCAATTAGAACTCTGTGTGCTTTCTATGAATCAGAATCAGAATCTGTATTAGACATCTCATTTGCAACATTGCCTTGGTTTTTATTTTGACCTTTCTCTTTGGGAGGCTTGTTCTTAAACCAACATCTCTTGGTTTGATGAGTGTCTGTGTCACAGATTTTACAATGCTGCTTTTTCTTCGGAACCTCTTTGGCTTTACCCTTGTCTTGTCTAGAAGAAGAATCCTTTTGTTGATTCCATTGTTTCTTACCACCTTGTCATTTTTGTGAGAAAAGTGCATTGTTGGATGCATCATCTCTTTGGAATTGATTAGCTTCCTCAGTTTGAAGCATATTTACCAACTCGACAAAAGTTACTGTCCTACCAAAAACTTGTAAGGAGGTGATCAACATTCTATAGGAGTTAGGAAGAGCTCTCAAAATGATTGAGTTCAAGACTGGGTCTTCCAACTTTTCTCCTAAGGATTGCAGCTTTGTTTTTAATTCTGTGACTCTGCAGAGGAATAGCTCTACTATTTCTCCTGATCTCATATGTAATGTATGAAGCTGTGTTTGAAGGTTAAGAATCGTTGATTGATTCTTGCCCTCAAAAATGGTACTTAAGGCATCTCAAGCTGCCTTACAAGTTGTAGCTTCACTGATATGAGGTTGGATATCATCAGTAATAGCAAGCAAGATCATTAAGGAAAGTTTCTTATCCTTTTTATGAAAGTCGATTTGATCTTGTCCAGAAGATTGAGGTCTAGTGACACTTCCATCCACTATTGACCACAAGTCCTCTACAGTTAAGATAGCCTTCATTTTAGTCTTCCATGCTGAGTAATTTGAACCTCTGAGCAGTTGGCCCTCAGTGAGATACTTGTGTATCATGGCCATGGTTTAGGTTTCAAATTTTTGGAGAGGACTAAGATGATAGTATCTTGCACTATACCCTCAAAAGAGTATAGGGAAGAAATTTGTTTTCAAATTGCTGCTATAAGATATTTAATGGCACCTGCCTCAACACTCTTTCAACCAGAGATGAAAAGTTGGAGGAATTTTAAGCCAAACAAATAGAGCAAAATGAAAGGGGTTTGATTGATGAGATGATCTTTTGATTTTACTCTTCTAAGATATTTAATGACACCTGCCTTAACACTCTTCAAGAAGAATGAAAAAGTTTGAGGATATTAAGCCAAACAAAGAGAGTGTATCAAGGTGATTTTGAAAATTTAACCTTTCTGAAATGGGAGAATCAATTGTCTTGTTTTTACCCTATGCAAAAATGTAGCATGGTTTTGGAGTGAAATTTGGTTTTGTGAAATGCTCTTCAATGTGTTTATGATTGTTTAATTACACTAAACATGTTTTGTAAGTGCAATAATCAACAAGAGAGCAACCAAACTTTTATCACTCTAGGTGTTGGATGCAACCGAAAATGCACCTAGTATAAGCAATTTTTAAGTAAAGGTGTCGAGTACAATCGAAAATGCACCTTTCTTTACTCTGAAATATCCCCCATTTATGCTTTACAATTTTGAAAAAAAAATAGAATCACAAAAATATGACTCTATCCCCCCTTAATTTTTACAAAATTGAAATTTTAGAGCATATATTTCAAGACAAGTCGACACACGACAAGCTTTTGAAAGACTTTCCAGAACCAGTTGACAGACAACTTGGTTTTCTATCTCCCGTAATTATTCAATACTCAAATATAGGAGGTGCATCAGGATTAAAGGGTTCTCTAATCCTCATGGGACCATAACTATGATCCAAACCCTTCCAAGGATCAGTGTAAGTATTGAAACGGGGTAAGCTCCTTCTATGCTCTCTAAGCATACGACGAAAATGATATCTTGTCGTCTGACGTCTAAGTTCGTTCCTCTTTCGAATAACTCTTAGACGACGAAGGGCTTTTGTGATCCACAACTTTTTCTTCATGAGACAAAAAATTTGTTCTCCCAAAACAATTGATTAGAAAAATTTTGGAGAATTTAAAAATTTATTAGAAGTCTCAAAAAACTGCAAAAGGAATTTGGTTTAAGGATTGTCTCTTGTCTCCCTCAGTTTGATTAGGAGAAAACAATAAAAAAACTTTTGCCTTTCTTTTTTTTAATAAAATTTTATTTCAATGCAGCAATTTAATTTTTAACTTAAGAGAATTTAATTAATAAACAAAATATTTGATAAACAAATCACTTAAAAAATGATTTAAATAAAAAAAAAAGTTATTAATTAAAAACCTAAGAAAAAAAAATTAAAGACAATGCATTGAAAAAAATAATAAATAAAAAAAATTACCTGCGGGTTCGAACCTGCAGCCCCGCGCAAGATATTGGCCGACTGGCGCTCCTGCCAGTCGGTCCACACTAGGTGACGATAAGGGAATGTTAAAACCTTCCCTTTCGTCCTTCGTGCGACGGGAAGACGCCAAAATTTTTTTTGGCATCGCAAGGGATTGATCTCCCGACCCCGCGCGAATGGCCCTCACGCTGGCTTTACTAGCAAGTCGAGCTACTTTGGCTGATTCGTCAGCCAAGGTTTGCCCCGTGCTAATTAAGCACAGGCAGGCAAGCTTTTTTTTATTAAAGCTTCGTGGGAATAATCCCACATGCGCCGTAGGAGCGCATTCGTTTTGTTTAAAAACAAAAGAACTCCCTTTCGTTCTTGATTGCCTGCGGGCAGTCGGCAGGCTCAACAGAACCCTCTTTTGCCACGTGCCGCGTGGGAGTCAGATGAGCTGGAGTGCCTCGGGCCGCGTGCCGCCTTTGGTCGCGTGCCTCCACGTCAGCAAATCGAGCCACATCGGGCCGCGAGCCGTGCCACGTCAGCAAATCAATCCGCCTCGGGCCGCGTGACGTGCCACCTCGCCAAATTGAACTGCCTCGGGCCACGCACCGCCTAGTCAGCAGATCACCTCGGGCCGCGTGCTAGTCACCTCGGGAACCGAGCCGGTCATCCTGCGGGTTGCCTCGGGAAACATGTTGGATCCAGACTGCGGGCCACCTCAAGAACCGTGTCGAGCAGCCTACAGGCCATCTCCTCGGGAAGCGTGCAGAGTATGGCTCTGATGCCAATGTTAGGAATATGGTAAGTGTAAATAAATCAAACCATAATCATTAACCTTAGCATAGGAATACGCTAGGTTTATATAGGTTACAAAATAGATTAATTAACAATAGATCCTATGTCTACGCTAACAACTAACCTATCTGCCGTCCAAAAGGGAAGTGACGGTAAGATAGACTACTAACCAAGGTAATTGGTAATAGTAACTACTAGTGGTAAAAAGTAAGAAATTACTTTTTACCATGTGGTAAATTATATCTACCTAGGTGAAACTTAAATATTACCTAAATGAGGTAATAATTATAGTTACTAACATAGTAACTCTAACATCCCCCCTTATTACATTATTTGGGTAATACATACATATCCCTCTATACAACAATATTTGGGAAAAGTATATAACTGCCCCAATACAATGAAGAAGATGTTGTTCTCACTGGTTCTTTGCTCATCACGATACTCTGGCTGCTCCTAAGCAAAAAATGGGTCATTCCTCGCTTTGTCTTCACGCCAACGAATGTCCTTATGGTAATCACATCATCCAATCGATTTGCATGGGTAACCAGTCACTGCAATCGCTAGGTGTAGTAGAATAGATCACTTCATACAAGGTTCATTCATTTACAATATGAATTTGCAAAAGATAAGGTAGCTAAGGTGTCGGTCAAAGCCGAAAATGCACCCTTATAAGTTCCCCCCTTCTTGTTGCAAAACATAGTGTAATTAATTTCTGAAGGAAGTGTGACTAAGGTGTCGGTCAAAGCCGAAAATGCACCCTTGTAAGCCTTCTTCCCTATTTACAAAAATCAGTGAAGAAAAGAAATGGATATTCCCCCTCAATTGCAAAAAGTATGCAACTCAAGAGTATTGTGAAGGATTTTACAAATATTGCCTCCTAGACAATTTTACATCACAAAAAATCGCTCCTCTTTGTTACAAGTACTTCAAACACCTAGAATTTGCTATTTATGAAGCCTAGAAGAGATACAAGCACCCCTTATTGCAAGGTCTTCAAACAAAATACTTATGCTATTTTATGAAGCCTAAAAAGAAGAGAGAGAGAATATGATGTTTTTGGCCAAGGGACACATGTGTTTTCCCTCTACAAAACTGTTTTAGCAATTAGCACTCTGTGTGCTTTCTCTGAATCTGAATCAGAATCTGTATTAGACATCTCATTTGCAACATTGCCTTGGTTTTTATTTTGACCTTTCTCTTTGGGAGGCCTGTTCTTAAACCAACATCTCTTGGTTTGATGAGTGTCTGTGTCACAGATTTTACAATGCTGCTTCTTCTTCGGAACCTCTTTGGCTTTACCCTTGTCTTGTCTAGAAGAAGAATCCTTTTGTTGATTCCATTGTTTCTTACCACCTTGTCGTTTGTGTGAGAAAAGTGCATTGTTGGATGCATCATCTCTTTGGAATTGATTAGCTTCTTCAGTTTGAAGCATATTTACCAACTCGACAAAAGTTACTGTCCTACCAGAAACTTGTAAGGAGGTGATCAACATTCTGTAGGAGTTAGGAAGAGCTCTCAAAATGATTGAGTTCAATACTGGGTCTTCCAACTTTTCTCCTAAGGATTGCAACTTTGTTTTTAATTCTGCGACTCTGCAGAGGAATAGCTCTACTGTTTCTCCTGATCTCATATGTAATGTATGAAGCTGTGTTTGAAGGTTAAGAATCGTTGATTGATTCTTGCCCTCAAAAATGGTACTTAAGGCATCCCAAGCTGCCTTACCAGTTGTAGCTTCACTGATATGAGGTTGGATATCATCAGTAATAGCAAGCAAGATCATTAAGGAAAGTTTCTTATCCTTTTTATCAAAGTCGATTTGATCTTGTCCAGAAGATTGAGGTCTAGTGACACTTCCATCCACTATTGACCACAAGTCCTCTACAGTTAAGATAGCCTTCATTTTAGTCTTCCATGCTGAGTAATTTGAACCTCTGAGCAGTTGGCCCTCAGTGAGATACTTGTGTATCATGGCCATGGTTTAGGTTTCAAATTTTTGGAGAGGACTAAGATGATAGTATCTTGCACTATACCCTCAAAAGAGTATAGGGAAGAAATTTGTTTTCAAATTGCTGCTATAAGATATTTAATGGCACCTGCCTCAACACTCTTTCAACCAGAGATGAAAAGTTGGAGGAATTTTAAGCCAAACAAATAGAGCAAAATGAAAGGGGTTTGATTGATGAGATGATCTTTTGATTTTACTCTTCTAAGATATTTAATGACACCTGCCTTAACACTCTTCAAGAAGAATGAAAAATTTTGAGGATATTAAGCCAAACAAAGAGAGTGTATCAAGGTGATTTTGAAAATTTAACCTTTCTGAAATGGGAGAATCAATTGTCTTGTTTTTACCCTATGCAAAAATGTAGCATGGTTTTGGAGTGAAATTTGGTTTTGTGAAATGCTCTTCAATGTGTTTATGATTGTTTAATTACACTAAACATGTTTTGTAAGTGCAATAATCAACAAGAGAGCAACCAAAATTTTATCACTCTAGGTGTCGGATGCAACCGAAAATGCACCTAGTACAAGCAATTTTTAAGTAAAGGTGTCGAGTACAATCGAAAATGCACCTTTCTTTACTCTGAAATATCCCCCATTTATGCTTTACAATTTTGAAAAAAAATAGAATCACAAAAATATGACTCTATCCCCCCTTAATTTTTACAAAATTGAATTTTTAGAGCATATCTTTCAAGACAAGTCGACACACGACAAGCTTTTGAAAGACTTTCCAGAACCAGTTGACACACAACTTGGTTTTCTATCTCCCGTAATTATTCAATACTCAAAAATAGGAGGTGCATCAGGATTAAAGGGTTCTCTAATCCTCATGGGACCATAACTACGATCCAAACCCTTCCAAGGATCAATGTAAGTATTGAAATGGGGTAAGCTCCTTCTATGCTCTCTAAGCATACGACGAAAATGAGATCTTGTCGTCTGACGTCTAAGTTCGTTCCTCTTTCGAATAACTCTTAGACGACGAAGGGCTTTTGTGATCCACAACTTTTTCTTCATGAGACAAAAAATTTGTTCTCCCAAAACAATTGATTAGAAAAATTTTGGAGAATTTAAAAATTTATTAGAAGTCTCAAAAAACTGCAAAAGGAATTTGGTTTAAGGATTGTCTCTTGTCTCCCTCAGTTTGATTAGGAGAAAACAATAAAAAAACTTTTGCCTTTCTTTTTTTTAATAAAATTTTATTTCAATGCAGCAATTTAATTTTTAACTTAAGAGAATTTAATTAATAAACAAAATATTTGATAAACAAATCACTTAAAAAATGATTTAAATAAAAAATAAGTTATTAATTAAAAACCTAAGAAAAAAAATTAAAGACAATGCATTGAAAAAAAATAATAAATAAAAAAAAATTACCTGCGGGTTCGAACCTGCGGCCCCGCGCAGGATATTGGCCGACTGGCGCTCCTGCCAGTCGGTCCACACCAGGTGACGAGAAGGGAAGGTTAAAACCTTCCCTTTCGTCCTTCGCGCGGCGGGAAGACGCCAAAAAAAATTTGGCGTCGCGGGGGATTGATCTCCCGACCCCGCGCGAATGGCCCTCGCGCTGGCTTTGCTAGCCAGTCGGGCTACCTTGGCTGATCCGTCAGCCAAGGTTTGCCCCGTGCTAATTAAGCACAGGCGGGCAAGCTTTTTTTTATTAAAGCTTCGTGGGAATAATCCCACATGCGCCGTAGGAGCGCATTCGTTTTGTTTAAAAACAAAAGAACTCCCTTTCGTTCTTGATTGCCTGGGGGCAGTCAACAGGCTCAACAGAACCCTCTTTTGCCATGTGCCGCGCGGGAGTCGGATGAGCTGGAGTGCCTCGGGCCGCGTGCCACCTCCGATCGCGTGCCTCCACATCAGTAGATCGGGCCACCTCGGGCCGTGAGCCGCGCCACGTCAGCAAATCAATCCCCCTCGGGCCGCATGTCGTGCCACCTCGCCAGATCGAATCGCCTCGATCCGCGTGTCACCCAATCAGTAGATCACCTCGGGCCGCGTGCTGGCCACCTCGGGAATCGGGCCGGTCATCCTACGGGCCGCCTCGGGAAACGTGCCGGATCCAGACTGCGGGCCACCTCGGGAACCGTGTCGAGCAGCCTGCGGGCCGTCTCCTCGGGAAGCGTGCGGAGTATGGCTCTGATGCCAATGTTAGGAATATGGTAAGTGTAAATAAATCAAACCATAATCATTAACCTTAGCATAGGAATACGCTAGGTTTATATAGGTTACAAAATAGATTAATTAACAATAGATCCTATGTCTACGCTAACAACTAACCTATCTCGCCGTCCAAAAGGGAAATGATGGTAAGATAGACTACTAACCAAGGTAATTGGTAATAGTAACTACTAGTGGTAAAAAGTAAGAAATTACTTTTTACCATGTGGTAAATTATATCTACCTAGGTGAAACTTAAATATTACCTAAATGAGGTAATAATTATAGTTACTAACATAGTAACTCTAACAAACTTTGTATATCAAAGTAATGTAATAAAGGGGGTATGTTAGGGTAAAATAAGGTAATGTATTGCATTACACTACATGGGATTATTACATTTACTTTTCTATGTAATTACCATGAGATATTTTCCTCATGGTTAAACTACGTAAGTACCTAAATATCCTCCGTCAGATATTTGGGTTAGTGTTATGGTTAGAACTCTCTACCTAGGTTAATGGTTAGCATCACACAACTCCCTCCCTATTCTATTGTTAGAGGGTAGTTAGCGCTATTTTCTATGAATTGTTAGTTAGTCTATTATTTAAGCATAGACTAAACTATTATGTTGGTTAATTAATTCAATATTATTATTTGATCTATCCTACGGGACCTACAAATACTAGTAGGTAGACTAAAGGAGCACCAAATAGAGTCAGATAAGAGTTAGGCTAAGTCGGGTGTAGAACTTATCTTAAGGCATGGAATGAACTTAATCATCTTGTTGATATCCATAATAACAAAAACACAACCATGCTATTATATTGTCATTGGAAAACCACTAATAAAGTCCATGGAGATGTTCTCCCAAGAATAAGAAGGAATAAGTTCAAGGATAAGTTAGAAGCAAAGGTATTAGAATGTTAAAGGTTAGAACAAGAAGTAGATCTACTAAGGGAGGATTTAGAAAAATTCGAGGATAAGATACACAAGTTTGGAAAGAGTTCAATGACTATGGATAAGATGATCGAGGTACAAAGAAGGTCAACAGACAAAATAGGTATTGGTTTTGAACAAGCTCAAAAGAAACAAGAAGAAGAGTCAACCTCAAGTGCTGAAGAAGAAGAAAATTCAGAATAAGAAACTTCAGAAGCAGATAGTGTAAGAGAAAGTGAGACTTCTTAGGATGATTTGGACAACAAAAATTTTAACAAAGAAAGGAACAATGCACAAAGAATAAATAGATGGAACAATAATCAGAATAGGTTAAGAGAGACTAAGAGACCAATGAGGTCAAGACAAGGAAATTTCAATAGAATATGTTTCTCATGTCACAGGTTTGGGAACATGGATTCATAGTGCAACACACATGAAAGACAAGAAAATGGGAATTTCAAAAACATGCAGCTTTTCTATGGGTATTTCTACTCATATAATCCATTTAGTCACAAGGCAATGAATTGCAAGGTTCATGACAGAAAAGGATGTCTTCACTAGGAGAAATCCTAAGACATTTGCACCTCTAAGGAATAATAACATTAAGTGTTATAAGTGTAATAACGATGGACATACAACAAAGTGGTGTAGAGCAAACATTCTATAACCAATTAGAAACATAAACAAAAACAATAACATGGATATGAACATGAACAATAATAGGAGCAGGATTAGGAATATGAACATGAATATGGATTTTGATATGAACAAGAATAGGAACAAGAATATAGATATGGATATAATCAGGAATAGAAATATGGAAATGGACAAGAACATAAACAGGAACAATCAAAGACATCAGAAGGATCATATGAGAATAAAATAGGATAAAGATAAATATCAATGCTTGTTGGGAGTAGAAATACTCCCACCCCAAAACTAACCACCTCAATAGGAGGTGGGGGAGGGGCTAAGCTAAGAGATTAATTCTTAGCCTCGATCCCCAAAGTTGACCCCATGCCATTTATTTAAAATGGGGAGATATTAGAGTAAGGGGGAGAGATTTGTGTTAGAAAGAAAGCAATCAGTCAGGGGGAGCAGTTTCCCAGGGGGAGTAGAAAAGAAAAAGGTGAAGTTTTGGTAAAAAGAATTTGGGTTGGCATCAATGACAAAGGGGGAGATTGTTGGACATTTTGAGTGATAAGTTGTCATTGATGTTAAGATTGAGTGGTCATTGATGTCAAACTTTCAACACTAGTCAATGGCAGTTTCAATTGGCAGCATCCATTTCGGTTTTAGTTTCAAGACCTGGTTCTAGGAAGTCAGATGAGGTCCAAAGTGCAAGAAAAAGCCTAAATAAAAAATATTATAATATTATTTAATAATATTATGTAAAGGAAGTTTAAAATTAATTTAAAATTAATTTATTAGTTAATTTACTTAACTTATAAAGTTATTTAAATTAATTATTAATTATAAATTAATTTAAGCTAAGGTTAAATAACCCTAAGGTGGGTTATCAAAATTAAAATTCAAAATTTGATTTTGAATAACAAAGTGCTGACGTGAGGAGAAATTAAAACATGTATATAAGGGGGGAACTCCCACCCTACCAAACCTTACCATGTATTTGAATATTAATGCGAGCTTTAAGAATTGTGAGCCCTACGAATTGCGTTGCATCCAAAGTAAAGGAAGAGTGTGCAAGTTTTATGAGAAATAGATGGTTAGTGGAGGCATAAGAGGAAGGGGCTCTACTTTCATTCACATGGGTATTATTAGCCCATGTGGTGGGCTCCCAAGATCTAAGGTGCTTAAGCTAGAGGAGATGGCAGATCGAATCTCACTGAATCCCCTTTTAGGGAAGAAAGAGGTATGCTTGAATACTGGTCATCGAAAATTTTGGGAATATAGGGTTTTTGCAAAATTAAATTTTTAATGGTGTTTGCTCAAATGTTTTGAAAATATTGTAAGGTGTTTGGTTGATATTTTTATGGTGTTGGATATTATTTTAAGTTAGAGTTTATAAGATGTATTAAAGAAATTATCTTTATGTATGGTATGATGAGTGTTATTTTAAAAGGGAGCAATAAGGCATAAATTGAGTTGTGATTGTTTTATTTCAAAGGAATATTTTTGAAAAGTATTGAAGTAAAATTGTTGTGTCTAACCATTAGAATTGGAAAGAAGAAAATTGTGATTAAGACAAGTTTCCTAAAGGTACTTCTACATCCAACAAAAGGTATGGGCATATTTTTCCTAGTGAGTGATTGTTGAAAATTGTGAATGGAAAGTTGGAGTGAAAATGATTGTTTGGTTTGAATTATTGAGAGTGTTTTTAATTAATGCTTCAAGGTTTTCTGGAATTAAGAGTTGTTGATAAAACCTTGTTTAATAAGCATTGTTGTTGAAGTCATTGATTGAGTGAATAAATTGAACTAGGGTTTGCAAAGATCATGAGTATCATTGTTATGTGAGATTGGTTGATAAGCATTGTTGGAAATATTTTGAGTGAGTGTTCATATGCTTGGACTAGGGTTTGTGAGCAAGGATTATTTCATTGAGTGACTGGTTGAGTAGAATTGGTTGAGCCTAGTCAAGTGGATGTGTGAAGTGATAGCTCAAGTTATATGAAACAAATTATTCTATATTCTGAATTGATTTGAGAAAGAGGTTGAGTATTGATGAGTGTGAAACATATTGAGTCTCTAGCAATTCTCTGTATGTTTTTATGATAAAAGAGAAATTGAGCATTGAGGTGAATGTGAAGCATATTGAGTCTCTAACTATTATCTATATGTTTCTAAAAGGTGATTGAAAGTAATTAAGCATTGTGATGAGTGATAAGCATATTGAGTCTCTAACAATTATCTTTATGTTTCTATGAGATTGGACACATTCTAGTGTGAACTTGTTGAGCAAATTTAAGGCAAGTCTTAGAGAAGACTTGTGGATAGATTTGTGTAAGATTTTGTGGAAGCTTACAATACAAATTGAGAGCAGACTTGGATAAGTTCTAGTGAGGACTTATCAAGCATATTTGGATAAGTTTTAGTGAGGAATTATTGAGCATATTGGACAATTTATAGAGAGGACTTGTGGACATATCAATATGAGATTTTGTGGAAGCTTATAAAGTATATTTGAGATAAGTCTTTGAGAAGACTTGTGAGCAAAGTTAATTGATTTCTTCAAACCTTGGGTTAAGGTTAGGGGCAGATCTAGCAGAATTGATTTAAGATTAAGTCAAGCTTTGAGTTAATACTTGGGGACAAATATTGAGGATAAACTTGTGCTAGACCGAAGGACTATGTTTAGTGCAATATTAGAGGATAAAGATTGAGGACATACTTATGCTAGACCGAAGGACTGTGTTTAGTGCAATATTAGAGGACAAATATTGAGGATATATTTGTGCTAGACTAAAGGACTACGTTTAGTGCAATATTAGAGGATAGAGATTGAGGATAGATTTGTACTAGATTGAAGGACTGTGTTTAGTATAGATTCGAGGATAGATTTTGGTGTAGATTTGAGGATAGGTTTATGCCAGACCAAAGACAAATATTGAGAAAATTTATGCTAGACTGAAGGACTAAGTTTAGTACAGGTTTAATATAGAGCTTTGAAGGTGATAGAGTATAGAGGATGATAGTCTCTAGTGGAGATTCATTAGTCAGGGTATTGAGGACATGTGTCTTCAGTGGATAGATATCCATTGGCTAGAGCAGTGGGGGCAACAGTTCTATAAAATCACTAGTCGGAGCTAAGGAGAAAAGAGTTCTCCTGTGGATAGAGATCCATGAACTTTATTAGGAGATTAGTGTCTCCTTTGGATAGAGATTCATAAATATTGTAATAGGGAAATTATTCCCAAGAGATTTATTGAGAAAATTTTAGTGAAATATTTTCTCCGTGGAGTAGCCCACATTGGGTGAACCATGTTAAATTAGTGTCTTTATTGTGTGTGATGACTTGTGCATTTTTTTGGTTATTGCTATTGATATTGTCATTGATTATATTGGATAATACTATTTGGGACAAAAATGTAAAAAGTGGTCTTATATTGTTCATCCCCCATCTCAGTAAAATCTTGTGTTCTTCAGTTGCTAACTATATTCAAAGCATAAGACGAATATTACAATGTGTCAAAAAAATAATGATTTGAATTTAAAAGTTGATGGGTTAAGAAATTAAAATTTCTACATGAAAAATAAGAGTATTTTGGTCGTGGCACCACAGTTAGGATTACAAGTCGAATGGAGTAGGCATTACTCATGTTTATCCTCTATGCTTGTTGCAGTGGAGCAAAAGATAGTACTTCTACTTGTGAGAATGACAATGAAGCAAAATGTAGCACCTCTAAAAACTTGAATTCAAGGTTGCGCGAAGACTAAATTATGCAGGTTGTTGCTCACTTGTAGTGGATGCGAGAATTTTGAGTTTCATTATGGTCTCCAACACTGGTGGACCAATGCACAACATTGGCATCGTAGAAGAGAATGCATGTGATAATGGATACTCTCATTCAAAGAATGGTCCACAAGGTAACCCTCATTATCCATATGTAATTCTTGCATTGCTTGAAGTTGATTATGCATGTCACAATTTAGAATCACTCACCCTTGTTGGGTATTTCATTGCACATATCCCTAATGAGTCTTCCCTTAGGTTATGGGTTAACACAGTTTGGACTCCTCATGGAGTCAAGCTAACGATGGTTCAAAACCATACAAAGAGATTTTTCTATTTCGCTTTGTGAAAACAACCCATGCTAAGGTGATTTATGAACATGACCCCTGGTACATGAGAAGCTCTCTACTTATTTTTTCTCCTTGGACCCATGAACTTTTTTGTTTCTGAGGAAATATCTACCAAATTCCCTATGTGGGTGGAATTCCCAGGACTCCCTCTACCTTTGTGGACCTTTCTCAGCTGCATAGTAGCCCCTCTTGGGTGTGTCATTTTGATGGAGGCAAACAAATGTTTTCATGAACAATCTCAAAAATGTGTTTGTGTTGATATTGATGTTTCTTAAGAACTCAAGGAGTCTATTGAGATACATTTTGGTGACACTATGTTATCCCATTGGATCCTCTACATTAACTTGCCCAACACTTGTTTTCAATGCCATTCCTCAAAACACAATATCAAAGATTATCCCTTGATGCCACATAACAGGGACAAGCAGAGCCTCATCATACCGAGTGCACCCACTCCTCAATCTCATGAGGATGGTTGGGTGAGTGTGGAAGGGAGTAAAAATACACATTTGGCTACTTCTTAAGGTATACAGTCCAAGCTGACACATGTCTCACAATTGGTAAAAGAAGTATATGAAAATGAAAAAATTTATTCTACAACTGAGACTCCTCAGTCTCAACAGAGGGATGCAGGAGTGCTTGCTTCAAAGTCCTCTAGTACATTTTTTCCAACTAAATCCAGGCACTACCGCAGCTTGAGAAGAGGATCTGCAAAAGAAAATGATGTCCCCAAGAAGTGTCTTCAGATGACCAATGTTTAGTTGGACAACAACTATAGTGTGTTGGAGCATCTTAATAGTGGTGAGGATATGCCGTTGGATGCAGAGCCATCATTGTCCAGAGAAATCTAAATTTCCTTCTCCTTCTGTATGGTTTCCGTGTTCGTGTAGTCCTCGACAAGGGAAAGAAGATAAAGACACTTTACCTAAAATATGATTTCACACTTTTGGTCCAAAAGTTTCAGTAATTTTGTGTTGGAAAGACACCAATTTGGCCCAAAAGTTTCGATAAATGTGAGGCCTACAGTTACAATTCTACAACTTAGAGAATCTAGTTTATTTTTCTTTGTATTCACCCATTTAACAATTTCATTATGTAAATGGGTGTTGAATAACTGGTTCCCATTTTATTGACAAGAATGTTTTTTGATTAATAACATTAACCACGTAGCATGTTTATTCCTTATTTTTTGTTTATAAAAATATATTTTATTTTTTAATATTTGTTTTTAACAAAAAAAAATTATACGTACTGACCTTTGGGTAGACGAGGCCCGAATAGAGAGTACAATTTTTTTTATTAACATTCTATATTTATTTGAAATCATTGTCGAGGGAGTCCAAACCCACTTGAAATTTTTCCTGCCAAAATTTTTAAAGTTTTAGTGGTTTTCAGTTTTTCAAATTTGTTTGGAATATAAAGAAGAGTTTGAAAGTGGATATATATATATATATATATATATATATATATATATATATATATATATATATTATATGGTTATTATGAGAAATTTTTGTGATTGAACGGTTGAGCAGTTTCCTCTCAATCATGATCCTTCTTAAAGCCGAGAGAGAATTTAACACAAAACCACCACACACCTACCCTCTCACACACTCCTATTTAAATCTTGGGAAGTAAATATATTTGATTAAAGTTCCCATAAATGTTAAATATGAAAGCGTTACAATAAAGGTAAAGTAATTTAATGTATATTTTTATTTAAAGTTTAAAAATTTGTTTTTGTGTTAGATTTATTTATTAAAAAGATTAGTTTATATAATAATAACATTTATTTATATAAATATATTATTTAATACCTTAGTTTATATTTATTTATTTAATAATATTTAGTTTATATATTTTTTAATCATGACCTTTCTTATCAATAACGAATTTAATATATCCACCACACATCCACCTTTTATACACTCGTCTTATGATCACGGTTTGAACCTTAGACCTTTATTAAAAAAACAAAATCTGAAATAATACACTAGTTCCTAAAACAACTTCTTATTATTATTATTATTTAATCAATATTATTGAAGATAAAAAATTCCAAAAAAAACATTATAAATGTAAAAGTAACAGAATTCTATAGAAATAGAAATAACATTGTACTAGAAGAATAACAACATTAAACTTCAAGCAAATCTCTCTATCTTAGGGTATCTTTTATGTTCGCGTGGACATAGGTCTCAATGGACTCAAAGAACCTAATGTTGTCTACTTTGAGAACAGGGGATAAGATATTTCGAAATGTTCAAGAACATACAAAGATGATTTTACACTAGAATGATCTGGGAAAGAAAACCACTTGGGTATGAAAAAATAAGGCATATAACCCAAACCACAAATTAAAAAAAATAAAAAACACAAATCATTACAAGAATTATTTACATATCCAAATGGCAAGAAAAATAAGGCATATAACCAAACCACAAATAAATAAATAAAGAACACAAATCATTACAAGAATTACTTTGATATCAATTGATATTGGAGTAGAAAGCTATTTTTTTATTCATAAACTAGTGCTTAAATAAACACGAACTATACCTTTGGTTACAAGTGAAGATATTTGTCATATCTTAACGAAGACATTTTTATAGGATAAGATATTAACTAATAGATAACAGATAGGTAGATTTTAACAACTAAAGTTAATAAACTAAATCTAGAAGCTAACAATCTAGTTTTAGAAATCTACATTAAAATTTGAGGTTCACATATTATGCAAGAAAAAATTAATAATAACAATCTTGCTTAAAATTATAAATGTTACATCAGGTAATTATAAAATAATATTATAGAATAATATTAACTAAGCTTAGGATAAATGTAATTGCATTATGTGATTTCTTAATAATATTAATATAATTTTATTAAATAAGTTTATGTGGTTTCTTAATATTATTAATGCTATTTTATTAAATAACTTTGTTTAATTATAAAAAAGTGGACACAAACAAACATATATATATATATATATATATATACTAAAATCTTGATTTATTACAACAAAATTATTGTGTAATTTTTAAATAAGATATTATAAAAATAATTTTTTTTTTATCAAATCATATGAACTAGTTAGTTAAATTCTTCAACTTTTATGAAAGAAACCCAAGTTTAAATCTTGCCATGTAATACATGTATAAATATCAACCTATTATAATAGGATTGTATAGTTACAATGCAATACTAGTGGATTCAAATTGAATCTTATAAAACCAATTTTAAATATATCTATCAAATTAGTTTTCTTGGTTGAGATAAAAAATAGTTCACATAAGTAACTTGCATGAATGGTGGAAGTTTAACTCAAGTGAGTTGTTTTCAACTTCCTATAATCAAAATCGTAGGATAAATGTATTATGGAGTTTAGACATTTACCATCTAAATGGATCGGTGTAGTGTGCTTAAGTGATTTGTAATGATATACAAAAGTGATCAATATGAAAACATGTTGGTCTTTTCACACATTTTAATATTCACATCTTTAAATAACAACTTTGAGAATCTTCTTCACGGGGCATTGGATGATAATCTAGATTTTAGATGTGGTTTTTTAACTATTCCAGTTCTCTGAAAATAAGTACGTATAAATTTTAGAAAGTAGAATATGTAATACTATGCATATTAATGGATACCATAAAAGTTAACCTTTGATTAATTCTTAATAATTATAAATAAAAATATATAAAAAAAATTATGGTTAGATAAAAAATGAACTGCATTAAATTAAAAAAAATAATAACTTTTTTATTTTGTTTAATAAAATTTATATAACACAATTTTCTTTTAAGAAGTATAACTAAAAACATTTCATTTATTAGTCTAGAATCTATATCATTTAACTAATTTTTCATTATAAAAAAATATGGGACAAAAAATATTGTAATAAAAACAATTAAAATTTTAAATAGCACTTAAAAGTATAATCATATGTTTATAAAGTCACAAAGAGTAATGAATGCAAGTTATCACATATTTTTATATAGTTTTGCTCTTTTCTCTTGCTTATCCTTTAGGGATGATAATTGTATCTACAATATATTATCATAAGAATCACATAATTAATTATAGGTGAGGTTCATGTAAAGTTCGAAAACCAGACTAAATATCGTTAAGATATTAAATTTATTTATTTATAATTTTTATATTTTAAGTAAATTGTATTAAATTTATTAAAGATTAGATTTAAATTTATTAAAAATTTTGCTTTAGATTATATTAATTTTAAAAATTAATTAGTGAAAGCCATATATTTTATTTAAAAAATAAATAAAAATAATTTTATTAAACTTTTACAATACAATTATCATAAATATATATAATTGGTTAGTGTGAGAAACATCTTCATCCCACCACGACCTCTCATTCCATCTCGGGAGAGTTGAGATTATCAATAGGGAATTTAACACACAACCACACAAACTCAAGGATTTGAACTTTGAACCTTACAAAGAAGAGCCAAAGCCCAAACTATTGCATTGCCCTCCCAAGACATAAATAAAATAATATTTTATTCCATTAAATAAATATTTGATATACTATATCTTTCACTTTTTATTTTAAAATTAACAAATAAAAAAATTAAACTATGTTAGTTTTATTATGATATTATGTACATAATATAAATATTATTTAAGGTTTTGAGCTTTTTTCCAATAAATTTAGATTCAAACTAAAATAAGATATATATATATATATATATATATAATAAACTTGTAAAAAAATATTCTATCGAATTATTGAAATTTAATATTACATATATTAAAGGAATATGTGGTTTATAGAAAGTAATTTAAATTTTAAAGATATTATTTCTATGAGTTGTATATAAAATTTCTAAGTTTTTTTTTAATTATATGGATGAAGGAGTTCTGAAAGGATCTTTAAACCTTGTACAAGAAGAGTCTAATTATTACCCATACAAAGGCAATAATAAAAGTATACAACCAAAACACTTACAAACCTTAAAACCAACCAACTCTAGACACCAAAACATCTAAAGAAAGAGGTGAAGATATAAAAATACCAAAGATCCAATAAGGATCATAGATAAAACAACAAACTACTAACCAAGACATATACACCACGAAGTCAGACAACAAACAAAGAGACAATGAAATCCCAACCAGAGAAGTCACTATTTGGTGTCATTTGGTCCGTTGGCTCATTAATCTCATAAGTCTAC
The DNA here is from genome assembly GCA_028583015.1 of Wollemia nobilis. Taxonomy (NCBI): domain Eukaryota; kingdom Viridiplantae; phylum Streptophyta; class Pinopsida; order Araucariales; family Araucariaceae; genus Wollemia; species Wollemia nobilis. The sequence goes on from JAQPPZ010001563.1 coordinate 269,290, forward strand.
CACTCCATGTGGGTGAGGATCTCTTCTGCATGGGATATTGTTGCTTATAAGGAGTCAATGAGAGATCTCTAGAGATTATATTTAGGGGTTAAACCACTGTTATGAAGTTGAGGAATTGGTGCCTTTCTTCTACTTCTCATACTAGGAGTAAGTTTTGACTACTTGGAAGGTGGTAGATGCTCTTTTAAGTTTGATTCACCAATAATCATTGGGTCTTTCCCAAGGTTTTCCACCTTGGCAAACAATATCTACGATCTTCTTGTCCTTTCATCACTATTGTTGCAGCCTTTCTGAATAGAGTCGACCACTCGCATTGCCACCTCTACCAGCGGAGTAATATCCATAGCACACTGGCTTATAAAATCTAGATCTCTAGAGTTTGACAAGTTAGGGTAGTCCACCATGGGAGGAGGAACCCTATTTAGAGACTTCATAATACCTTCATCATCCAAACCCCTATATTTTACCATAAAGTCAAAGATCATTTTTTAGATCTAGAACCACTCATTTTTTCACCAAACTAATCGATTTAACCAAAGATTGAAATAGGAATAATGGAACATTCATCATTCTCTTATGATGAAGGTGGCTCAAGAACATAAAATGGTAGCTACGCAATATCTATTGGTTTTCATTGAGGGTAAAATATCGTATTATAACCAAAGTCACATGATCCCATGGGGTCTTTAGAGAGTTTCACTTGAAGGAATTCTAAGTCTTCACTAATTCCTCATCCTCCTCTAGAAAGAAATGAACCTCCTTTGCCAAGGAGTGATTTTCACAGTTGTGCACAGACACATCTATAATTAAGCCACTTACCTCTGCAATTAGAGGAATATTAATCTCAAACTCCATGTTCCCAATCCTGATCACTCCATTCTACCATGATTATACCAAGTGTTTGACCATCTCCTTATGGTGGCAACAAACTTTTAGTAGACACTAAAGGATATTCCATTTCTTTAAAATATTCCTTACATCCTCATCAATTATCATGGAATTAGGCTCCAAAACAAGGGTTTCCATTCTGGTAGAGATTTGAAATAGCCACAAGGGAACTCACTTAACTTTGATTCTCTTTTTGTCACTTGATAAACCTCCATTGGCAAGAATGATGTTCGAACATAAAAATAAACTATAGTAAGAACTAAAACAACAAATCACCCTAACAACCATCTTTTTTAAGTTCTCGTGAATCCCCCCACCCAACCAAAGAAGGAAGAATTCTAAATTCTTTGTGTAATGGAAAAGGTAGTGTCTCGAGAAATCATGTTGGATCGCAATCTGAATACCACCTGCACACCAACTCACTATATAGGAAGCACACCATGGAAAAACTACTTTATTTGAATTACCAATACGTCCAGGGAAGTGACTAGAAAGGAGCTTGTCAACATTGGGCCATGATCTCCTTGAAATGAGCAACAAGATTATGATACCCATGATTTGTGATGATTGTGAGGTGTGTGTGTTAGCCATCGTCCAGTTTAGAAAAAATATTATTTTAACTTCACATCTCCACATTAGTATTTGATTAGGATAGGTATACCTAGGCCAGTTCTTTGCGCCAATGTCATCACACCAAGGGTTGCCAGGCCACCCATCCTTTCACCTTGGGGGGTCCATATCATTGAGAATGTCAAGCCAATTCCTTCCCAACATCATTTCCCAATGCATCATAAAGTTTTGGTTTAAGATAACCATTACCACGATTGTAATCTTTTCATCATGCTCTAAGAGATATTGTATCAGTCATCCTTCTTGAGCATTTATAACTAGCAATTGATAAGATACTGATATCATTCAAAATTACATCATTATTGGGGTGGTTGCTTCTATTGGAAAATAGTTGATGTTATACCATGTTCTAGTTTGGTCTCAACACAGAATTTTTAGAACCTTGCCTTGCCACCTAGAATAGGTACCATTATTTTGCCATTGAGTAAAATGCCTTTTAAGGAGAGGATAAAAGTTGGATAGATTTTCTAAAAAGTTGCTAGATATATTCAAAGCATAGTACCAATATTGCATGTGCCAAAAAAAAGATCAGTTGAATTTAAAACTTGGTGGGTTAACAAATTCAAATTTCTACATGAAAATAGAAGTATTCAGGCTATGGCACTGATATTAGGATTACAAGATGAATGGAGTAGGCATTAATCATGTTTATCCTCTATGGTTTTTCAATGGAGTAAAAGACAATACTTTTGTTTGTGAGCATGTCAATGAAGTGAAATATAGTACCTCTAAAAACTTGAATTCAAGGTTACGCAAGGATTGAAGGTTATGGGTTGCTGCTCACTTGCAATGGATGCTAGGGTTTTGATTTTTATTATGATCTCCAACCCTGGTGGAACAATGCACAACATTGACATTGCAGAAGAGAATTCATGCAATAATGACTCCTCTTGATCATAGAATGGTCCATAAGATAACCCTCATTCTCCTGATGTAATTATTTCATTGCCTAAAGTTGATTATGCATGTCATAGTTTAGAATCACTCACCCTTTTTGGGTATTTAATTGGATGTAATGAGTCTTCCATTAGGGCCTAGGCTAAAACAATTTGGAATCCTCATGGAGTCAAGCTAACGATGGTTCAAAACCTTATAAAGAGATTTTTTCTATTTTGCTTTACAGAAACAATCCATGTTAAGGTGATTTATGAACATGGCCCTTGGTACATGAGAAGATTTATGCTTGTTTTTTCTCCTTGGACCCGTGAAATTTATGTTTTTGAGGAAAGATCTACCAAATTTACTATGTGGGTGGAATTCCTATGACTCCCTCTACCATTGTGGCCCTTTTTCAGTTGCATAGCAACCCCTCTTGGGCATGTCATTTTGATGGAGGTGTACAAGTTTTTCCATGCACACCCTCAAAAATGTGTTTGTGTTGAGATTGATGTTTCTCGAGAGATCAAGGAGTCTATTGACATACAAGTTGGTGATACTGTGTTTCCCTTTGGGTCCTCTACTTTAACTTGCCCAACAATTGTTTTTGGTGCCAATCCTCAGCACACAAGATCAAATATTATCCCTTGATGCCACATAACAAGAACAAGTAGAGCCCCACCATACCGAGTGTACCTACTCCTCAACCTCAGGAGCATGGTTGGATGACTATGGAAGGGCATAAAAATACACATTTGACTGCTTCTAAAGGTACACACTCTAAGTCAGAACATGTCTCACAACCAATAAAAAAGTATATGAAAGGGAAAATTTTGATTCTATAGCTGAAGCTCCTCAATCTCAACAAAGGAATGCAGTAGTGCTTACTTCAAATTCCTCCAATACATTTTCCCCAATGAACACCAGGTGCTCCTACAGATCGAGAACGAGATCTATAGAAGAAAATAATGTCCTTGAGAAGTGACTTCAGATGACCAATGTTTAGTTGGGCAACAACTATAGTGTGTTGGATTATCTTAATGGTGGTGAGGATATGTTGTTGGATGCAGAGCCATCATTGATGAAATTGACAGTTCCTCTAGAGCAATCTAAAGTTCCCTCCCCTTCTATGCAGTTTTGGTGTTCTCGTAGTCCTCGACAAAGGAAAGAAGATGAAGACACTTTACCTGAAAACCAATTTCACACTTATGATCCAAAAGTTCTAATAATTTTGTGTTGGAAAGACACCGATCTGGCCCAAAAGTTTCGATAAATGTAATGCCTAGAGTTATAGTTCTACAATTTAGGGTTTCTAGTTTATTTTGCTATGTATTCACCCATTTAGCAGTTTATTTCTATAAGAGGATGTTGAGCAACTAGATTCCCATTCTATTGATAGGATGTTTGTTTGATTGATGACGTTAGCCACCTTACATGTTTATTCTTTTTATTTTTATTTTTATTATTCTTTATATATATATATATATATATATATATATATATATATATATATATATATATATATATATATATATATATATCCCCCTAAAGGTTAACTCGTTGAGTAGACCAAACCCGAATATACAAGTACAAAAAGTTTGATTAACGTTCTATATTTGTTTGAAATCATTATGGAGGGAGACCAAACCCACTAGAAAATATTCTTGCCAAATTTTTTAAGTTTTAGCGGTTTTCAGTTTTCCAAATTTATTTGGACAGAGAAGAGTTTGAAAGTGGAAGTGGACATATTGGATTAAGGGTCTCTTTTTGAGGATCGTACGAATAAATGTTTGATTTGAAAGTGTTTTTAGTTTGCTCGATGTTGCATATAAGGAAAGCGCTAGTCTATAGTAGCATATAAGATAAAGGTAATATAATTTAATGTCTAATTTTTTTTTAAGTTTTTGTGTTAGTTTCGGTTTATATAATAATAATAATTATTTATTTATTATTATTATTTAATATTTCTGAAGATAAAAATTCCAACAATATAAGTGTAAAAGGAACAAAATTCTATAGAAACAGAAATAATATTGTACTCCTCTAAGAACAACAGAAGACCACCGACCACACGCATACAGCTAATTACACCTATAATTTTAAGAATCTAATGATCATTAATCTTCACAAAATCAGCAGGAGGGTAGAGGTTTGGAAAGGTAATAGCGAATATAATCTTGGTGAACAAATGTTCTGTACAAGCATGGATTCTCTTCATCCACAAGCCTCACCGTCGGAGCCACCTCCGCCTCGGTCGCTGGAAAGTAAAAGACTACAATTGACAGTCTACACTTCTCCTTGTTTGTCACTGCCCGATGCTCTATACTCTTGTATCTCCCGTTCATCATTACCTGCAGTGCCATTTGTACAAATATCATAATTCGCTTCATTATATAAGTGGAATCTTAATCAACCACTAAACCTAGGGTTACCTCAACCAAGTCCCCAATGTTTACGACAAGTGTTATTCCGCCTCCGTCTGAATGAGGACTCAAACCCAGCACCAGATCTGGTCGAGGGCAAGGTGGATGCAAGTTCATGCTGATATTCACACAATGACACTGAGAGGGGGGGTGAATCAGTGTAGCTATTAATTTTAATATCTACAGCATTTAATATGAAATAAAGAGAACTTGAAAACTAGAAAAACAAATTGAACAAGAGAGCACACCACAACACTCAATATACCGAGGTTCACCAATTTGGCTACTCCTCAAAAATGACTGGCTTGGACTCCAATCCAAATCCAGCCTTTGCAAAATACCAATTTTACAAATACTTTACCAAAGATCTACCGGGAAGGAGCACCAACCCCTTAATTTTTTGTCTACGCTTGCAATGATGGAGCACCAACCCCTAGTACCAAGCACCAACTTGGACTGCAATTCTGATCAATTTAAAATGACATAAGAATGTCTTCACTTCATGCACGACCCCGACCGGGTCTGCAATTAACCCAACTCTGCACACTCTCACGGCTCGGCTAATTTTTCTCTTGACTCTTTTCTAACCCTCTTTTACAGCAATTTCCCTCTTACAGTAGCAACTTTATTCTCTGTACGACTGTTCTTTTATAACCTTCCTTTTCTCATCGGGACTCTTTGACTTCTATAGCGTTTCAATCCTGCATACAGTCGGATGACATTCTCGAGCTGTTCGAATTCTTTTTCTCTTCCCAATAAGCGGCTGTTCGAATTCTTTTTCTCTTCCCAATAAGCGGTTGTTCGAATACATCAAATACGACCATTCGAATACTTTTTCTATTCTGCATATTTGGCTGTTCGAATCCATTCAATACGACTGTTCGATTCCAAGCAATACGACTGTTCAAAACCCTCGCAATACGACTGTTCGAAACCCTACAAATTTGGCTTTTCGAATGCTGCAAAAATGTCTTTTAGAAAGCTTTTCCGATCCTTCATATTTGATTCTTCGAATGCTTTTCCAGTCGTGCATATACAGCTGTTCTAGTGCATGACTAACACTTGTCAATCTGTAACTGCAGATCTGACATCAGTTACTTTTTACGTAACTGGTGCATGATTTTCCTGTCTGCTTTTTCTGACACGTGTCACCTTGCATGCTTTTTCGGCTTTTACCCGCCAAACTATTACCTGTCACGATATCGCGACACTTTTTGTAGCCGTACCCTTCATGCCCTTGTTGTCGCGAAATCGTGACCATTTTGGCTTTTGAAAGCTTTCCCTCTGTTCATGTCGCGAAATCGTGACACTTTGAACATTTGCTGACGTCATCCTTAATGATGTCGCAAAATCGTGACGCTTCCAGCTTCCTGAGGCTTCTCTCGCAACTTGTCATGAAATCGTGACACTTTCAGCTTTTGCTGACGTCATCCTCAATGTTGTCGCGAAATCGCGACGCTTTCGGCTTCCAGCAGCTTTCCTTGCACCTTGTCGCGATATCGCGACACTTTCAGCTTTTGCTGACGTCATCATCATTCTTGTCGCGAAATCGTGACACTTTCAGCTTCCAGCAGCTTTCCTTGCACCTTGTCACGAAATCGTGACATTTTCAATTTTGCTGACGTCATCCTCAGCTTTGTCACGAAATCGTGACGCTTTTCGCTTCCGTACACTCTTCTTTGCCAGCAACCATGAAAATGGAACATGTCACGAAATCGCGACGTTCTCTGCTTCCGTACAATCTTTGCTTTATGCAGTAGCGAAATCGCTACAACTTTGTGCCTTGTGCTTTCGACTTGCTACATCTTTTAGTTTTGCAATTTTGACTGGTAGCAAAATCGCTACACCTTCACGTTGTGCATTTTTGACTTGTAGCGAAATCGCTACACCTTTGTTTCCATTCATTTTATCATGCAAATAAATCGCTACACCTTTTTGTTTGTGCATTTTGACTTGTAGCAAAATCGCTACACCTTTGTTGCCATTCATTTCTAACATGCAGCTAAATCGCTACACCTTTGTTGCCATTCATTTCAACATGCAACGAAATCGCTACACCTTTGTTGCTGAGCATTCTCTCTCCTCTTCGGGTCACGAAAACCCGACGTGTCGCGATATCGCGACACTTTTCGTTGCAAGCTCCTTTCCTCCATTTATGTCACGAAATCGTGACATCTTTTCACCTTGCTTCCTTCTCTGCACAAGATGTCGCGAAATCGTGACAGCTTTGCCTTTCACTTTCTCTCTCTCGCCATGTCGCGAAATCGCGACAATTTTGCATGCACTTTCTCTCTCTCGACAATGTCGCGAAATCGCGACAATTTTTCTTGCATTTTCTCTCTCCTTGTAATGTCACTAAATCGCGACAATTTTTCTTGCATTTTCTCTCTCTCGCAATGTCGCTAAATCGCGACAATTTTTCTTGCATTTTCTCTCTCTCGTAATGTCACGAAATCGCGACAAATTTTCTTGCATTTTCTCTCTCTCTGTTTTGTCGCGATATCGCGATAGAAAACATGTCGCGATATCGCGACACTTTTCTTCCTTGTCTTTTTTTGCCAATTTTTGAATCTGGGTCACCTCTCGTTTTCCTTGAAATTCACCGCACTTGATCCGACCGACCTCCGAATCGCATCAACTCGCATCAATCTGTCCGTGTTGACAACAATGACAATACTTTTGCAATTCTTTTGCTGCACCTTGCTCAACAATCTCCCCCTTTGGAATTGTTGGCAACACACCGCAACCTTGCTCAATTTCTTCTCCCCTTTGCCAATAATACCAAAGGGCCACTCGCAGACTCCCCCGAGTCTATGCACAACATTCTCGAGCTTAAAAAGTTTGAATGCTCCCCCCGAGAATGTGTTTCCCATAGCTAGTCGGTGCTTGGGTGGTGTGACTACTCCCAACTTCTTCCGAAGGTATTCAAATACTTCCTTTGGCAAAGGTTTTGTGAATATATCAGCTACTTGCTCCGTAGTTGGAACAAAATCCAATTTGACCTCTCCTTCTCCAACTTTATCCTTCAAGAAATGATATCGGATTGCAATATGTTTGGTTCTTGAATGCATTATTGAATTCTTGGATATGTTGATAGCACTAATGTTATCACATTTAATTGAAATTGGCTCTTTGAAATGAATACCAAGATCTTTCAACGTTTGTCTCATCCATAATATCCGAGTACAGCATGTTGTTGCCGCAATGTATTCTCGCCTCTGCAGTGGATAGAGATACCGATTCTTGTTTCTTGCCGTGCCATGCTACCAACTTGTCTCCAAGATAAAATGCTCCTCCACTTGTGCTCTTTCTCGTCATCAATACATCCCGCCCAATCTGCATCGAATATGCAATCAAAGTGAAATATTTACCTTTTGGGTACCACAACCCATAATCCATAGTGCCCTTGAGATATCTCGAAGATCCTCTTTACAGTCGTTACATGAGTTTCTTTGGGACTCGGCCTCGAAATCTTGCAACCATGCATACCGCTTGTAATATATCTGGTCTAGTGGTCGTTAAATACAACGAAGCTTCCAATCATAGACCCGTACATTGTTTGATCTACATCTAGGGATTTATCATCCTTGCTCAACTTGCAGCTTGTTGTCATGGGAGTGCTGACCGGTTTATTGTCTTCCATTGTGAAATTTTTCAGCATTTCTTTTACATATTTAACTTGAGAAATAAAAATGCCTTTTTCATTTTGATTGACCCGCAGTCCTAGGAAATAAGAAAGTTCACCAATCATAGACATCTCAAATTCTTTCTTCATTTTAGTTGATATGTCTTTGCAAGTATTCATCCATGTCGTCGCCAAATATTATATCATCTACATAAACAACAAGAACAATAAGATGGCCCTTCTCTGCTTTGACATATAAGTTGCTGTCCACCAAACCTTTCTTGAACCCTTGTTTAATTAGATAGTTATCCAACCTTGCATACCATGCTCGGGTGCCCGTTTCAAACCATATAATGCTTTCTTTAACCTCGCAAACAAAATCGGGTTGTCACCAAGTTGGAAGCCATCCGGTCGTTCAATGTAAACCTCTTCTTCCAGCTTTTCCATTCAAAAATGCTGATTTTACATCCATTTGATATACTTTGAAGTTTTTATGAACTCGCTAATGCCGTAAACATTCTCGATTGCCTCTAGTCCTGCTACCAGTGCAAAAGTTTCCTCAAAATCAATGCCTTCAACCCCGAGCATAGCCTTTACTGCACTCAATCTTGCCTTATTTCCGACAACCTCGTCCATCTTCATTTAATTTATTTCGAAAAACCAATTTAGTGCCAATTATGTTTTTATTTGTTGGTCTAGGTACTAATTCCTGTGTATTGTTTTTCTGAATCTGATTTAGTTCTTCATTAATTACCTTCAACCAACTTTCATCAGTGCTTGCTTCAGCAACATTTTTAGGTTCAATGCTAGATAACAGAGAATAGTTCCGCACTCGTCGCTTCTTCTTGTCCGAATACCATCTTTGGGATCCCCAATAATCTGCTCACTTGGATGATTTTTCTTCCAGCTTGCCTGCTTTAAATTTCCTCGTTTTCTTCTTCTTCCGATTCAGTTTTTACACCATCCTGGATCAATTTTCTCGATTCTTATCTCTGTTTCCTTTTCATCATCACCTTCAATGACTTCTTCATAGATGGGGTAGTTTTCTTGATAAGTAATTTCTTGTTCTCTACCTTCATCAACTTTCACATCAACACTCTCAACAATTTTCTTTAGCCTTTTGTTGTAACATGTGTAGGCTTTGCTTTTTGTTGAGTAACCAAGAAAGATACCTTCATCAGCTCTATTTTCAAATTTACCGAGATTATCTTCAATCCGTTTGATGTAGCACTTGCTGCCAAATACTTTGAAATGTCTTGTTGTTGCCTTTCTCGCCAAACCACAGCTCATAAGGTGTTTTGCTTTCATGTGGTCTTAGCATGCACCTGTTTTGAATGTAAACTACAAGATGTACCGCCTCTTTCCAAAATCTGTCACCTATTTTGTTCTCAACCAAACATTGTCCGTGCCATTTCCTGCACTCGTCCTATTCTTCCTTTCTACAACACCATTCTCGCCGAGGTGTTCTAGCCGCTGAAAACCGTCTTCTTATCCCATATTTTTGACAAGTATTCTGCAAATTCTTCCGAAATAAACTCTCCTCCTCCCGTCCGATCTTAGGCATTTAATTCTTTTTCCCGATTGATTCTCAACAAGATTTTTGAAGGTTTTAAACATCTCAAAGGCTTCCGATTTAAGTTTCAAAAATAGTACCCATGTCATTCTTGAGTAGTCATCTATACACAAAGATAAAATATTTGTGTCCATTTATGCTTTCGGTTCTCATGGGTCCACATAAATAAGTGTGAATTAGTTCTAATGGCTTGCTCGTGAAATATTCTTTTGCTTTGAAAGTGGCTCTGGTTTGTTTTCCCTTTGGCATGACTCACAAATACTGTTTGAAGGTTTACCAATAGTTGGTATGTCTCTTATTGCCCCTTTTGAGCTGATTTTTACCAGATTATCAAAGCTTATGTGACCGAGTCTCTTGTGCCATATCCAGTTTTCTTCTTCCCCGACCAACCAAACAAGCTCCTTCTGAATTCTCTGAAAGAGTATACAGATTTCCAGAAGTTCTCAGTCCAGTGGCTATTAACTTTCCATTTTTTGTCTTTCTTACTTCACAACCCTCCTTCTTGAAGATTACATCATGACCTCTCGTCACGTATTTGACTTACACTCAGCAAGTTATGCTTCAGACCAATCACAAACAAGACTTCTTTTGATTTTATATTGCCATCACCGATCTTGACCGATCCCTTTCCCACAATCTTTGCTCCATCATTATTTCCAAATTTCACGTAACCACCTTCATAATTCTCGTAAATTCTCAAATTTTTGCTTGTCACCCGTCATGTGACCGGAGCAACCACCGCCAAGTATCCAAGGTGCAGATTTGTTCTCGAGCTTTAAAGGCAGTCCGAACAATCAAAGATTCATTTTCTTTCCATTCGAGTTTGATAGCAGATTTGTCTACTTGTTTTGCCTTTGTCCTTTCATTAGCATGTGCCTGTTTTTCAAGAAATTTCTTGTTTTGTTTCAACCCACTTGGTTGAGATTTTCTACCCTGATAATTATTTGCTGTAAAAGTGCTTCTATAGCTTTCTAGCAATATGGCCAAAATTATGACAATTATAACATTCAACTGCATAATTCATTAAAGGAGAAAAAACATTTCTGCTGGTGAAATTCCTTTGAGATACATTATGCCCGTAATCTGAAATCTTATGGCCATACGCATTGCACTTAAAAAAATAACCGTAAAAGGAATGATTAAACCTCGGGTGCAGTGTCTTTGCCGCTTTGAAGTGGGAGCCATGAATCTTTTCCTTCTTGGATGTGTGACTTTTGTGAATCCATCTTTGTCAAGCATTTTCTTGAGTCCGGCATTGTTGCTTTCTTGGGCATGATTTGTTTTTTCTAGGTCAACCCCGATCTTTTCTTCTTTCTTTATGGGTTCTACATTCAAGGCCTTTGAACCCTTTGATGATTCTCCTTCATCGAAGCCTAAACCAAATTTGATGCCGGAAGGCCTTTGGTTATTTAACATTTTATCCAGCTTTACAATACTTTCTTCAAACTTATGAAAACAGCTTAATTTTCTATTCATCTCCTCTAACCGCATTCTTAACTTAACCATGTCTTCCTCTAGCTTGCCGCATTCAACCTGTCTTTACAGTTAATTGTTCATCAAGAACTTCGGACATTTTCTTGAATTCCTCTCGTCCCGTATTTTTAAACTGTTTATTATGTCGGTGGCATCTTCTAGTTTTCTTGAAAACTTTTTGTTCTTTTTCCTTTCAACACTCAACTCTTCAAGTGCAAGGAACCAATTCTCCTTCCGGATAAACTTCAGCCTCATCTTTAAAGTTTTCATCACCTTCCCGATTTTCTTCTGTTCTTTCCTCTTCAAGTGCCATGAACAGAGCTTCACCTTTTTCTTCTTCGGAATCCTCATCTCGAGCTTTCTTCGAAGTGCCGACATTCTTGGATATGAAGCTTTTCTTCTTGAAGTTGTTCTTTCTGAAATTTTGTTTCTTCTTCCAATCACCTTTTTCTTGGTGTGAGCCTTCACCATTTTTGGTTTTATTCTGCATTGGACATTTGGCCGCAAAATGATCGACTCCTCCATAATTGAAGCACTTAAAAGGTAGATTTTATCTATATTTTCCTTTTCCCTTTGTGAGTTTTCGAACAAAATTAGCTTCCTGTTTCATCCAGATGTCTCTTCATCCTCGGATTCATGTTCAGCTTTTATATTCTTGTGTGCTTTAAAAGTTGCTTCTCTGTCTATAGACTTGGTTTGTCCTATTCTCATTTCATATGCTGTCAGGGAACCATGCATCTCATCCAAGCTAAAGTTGTTTAGATCTTTTGCCTCTTCTATTGTAGAAACTTTGGAGTTAAATATTTTGTGCAGGTGTTCTCGAGAACCTTTTTCACAACAACCGCATCATCAATTTCTTCACCGAGTCCTCTCGATTGCATTAATGATTCCGTTGACTCTCAAAATATAAGCCTCTATGTTCTCATCTTCATTCATTTGCAAGTGCTTCGAACCGTGCTCGATGAGTTTGCAGCTTTGGCTTCCTTGATCTTGCTATCTCCTTCATGGATGCTTTTCAATTTATCCCACATGTCTTTTGCTGATTTACAACTCATGACTCTTATCAGTTCACTGTCAACAAGCCCACACATTATGGCATTCTTAGCTTTGGAGTTGTTCTCAAAATTTTTCTTCTCAGCGAGTATCCGTTGGAGGAGTAGTGGGTGCTGTGTATCCACTATCTACGTAATCCCAAATATCATATCCCAATGCACTCGGATATGTTTGCATCCCGAGTTTCCGTAAAGTGTAATTTGTTCCATCAAATAAGGGAGCTTTGTTGGATGAGAATCCTTCACCGCCCGCCATTGTTTCTTCCAAGATCTCCTTAGCCGATTAAGCTTGAACAAGGCACCTTGCTCCGATACCAATTGATATTCACACAATGACACTGAGAGGGGGGTGAATCAGTGTAGCTATTAATTTTAATATCTACAACATTTAATATGAAATAAAGAGAACTTGAAAACTAGAAAAACAAATTGAACAAGAGAGCACACCACAACACTCAATATACCGAGGTTCACCAATTTGGCTACTCCTCAAAAAATGACTGCTTGGACTACAATCCAAATCCAAGCCTTTGCAAAATACCAATTTTACAAATACTTTACCAAAGATCTACCGGAAGGAGCACCAACCCCTTAATTTTCTACCGCAACAGATGGAGCACCAACCCCTAGTACCAAGCACCAACTTGGACTGCAATTTGATCAATTTAAAATGACATAAGAATGTCTTCACTTCATGCACGACCCCGACCGGTCCGCAATTAACCCAACTCGCACACTCTCACGGCTCTGCTAATTTTTCTCTTGACTCTTTTCTAACCCTCTTTTTACAGCAATTTCCCTCTTACAGCAGCAACTTTATTCTCTGTACGACTGTTCTTTTATAACCTTCCTTTTCTCATCGAGACTCTTTGACTTCTATAGCGTTTCAATCCTGCATACAGTCGGATGACATTCTCGAGTTGTTCGAATTCTTTTTTCTTAATAATTTAATTTTTTTCTCTTCCCAATAAGCTGTTGTTCGAATACATCAAATACGACCATTCGAATACTTTTTCTATTCTCGCATATTTGGTCGTTCGAATCCATTCAATACGACTGTTCGATTCCAAGAAATACGATTGTTCGAAACCCTGCAATACGACTGTTCGAAACCCTACAAATTCAGCTTTTTGAATGCTGCAAAAATGTCTTTTAGAAAGCTTTTCCGATCCTTCATATTTGATTCTTCGAATGCTTTTCCAGTTGTGCATATACAACTGTTCTAGTGCATGACTAACACTTGTCAATCTATAATTGCAGATCTAACATCAGTTACTTTTTACGTAACTAGCTGCATGATTTTCCTGTCTGCTTTTTCTGACACGTGTCACCTTGCATGCTTTTTCAGCTTTTACCCGCCAAATTTTTACTTGTCGCGATATCGCGACACTTTTTGTAGCCGTACCCTTCATGCCCTTGTTGTCACAAAATCGTGACCATTTTGGCTTTTGAAAGCTTTCCTCCGTTCATGTCGCAAAATCGTGACACTTTGAACATTTGCCGACGTCATCCTTAAGCATGTCACGAAATCGTGACGCTTCCGACTTCCTGAGGCTTCTCTCGCAACTTGTCGCGAAATCGTGACACTTTCAGCTTTTGCTGACGTCATCCTCAATGTTGTCGCGAAATCGCGACGCTTCCGGCTTCCAGCAGCTTTCCTTGCACCTTGTCGCGAAATCGCGACACTTTCAGCTTTTGCTGACGTCATCATCATTCTTGTCGCGAAATCGTGACACTTTCAGGCTTCCAACAGCTTTCCTTGCACCTTGTCACGAAATCGTGACATTTTCAATTTTGCTGACGTCATCCTCAGCTTTGTCGCGAAATCGCGACGCTTTTCGCTTCCGTACACTCTTCTTTGCCAGCAACCGCAAAAATGGAACATGTCACGAAATCGCGACGTTCTCTGCTTCCATACAATCTTTGCTTTATGCAGTAGCGAAATCGCGACAACTTTGTGCCTTGTGCTTTCGACTTGCTACATCTTTTAGTTTTGCAATTTTGACTGGTAGCAAAATCGCTACACCTTCACATTGTGCATTTTGGACTTGTAGCGAAATCGCTACACCTTTGTTTCCATTCATTTTAACATGCAGCGAAATCGCTACACCTTCATGTTGTGCATTTTGGACTTGTAGCGAAATCGCTACACCTTTGTTGCCATTCATTTTAACATGCAACGAAATCGCTACACCTTTGTTGCCATTCATTTCAACATGCAACGAAATCGCTACACCTTTGTTGCCGAGCATTCTCTCTCCTCTTCGGGTCGCGAAAACCCGACGTGTCGCGATATCGCGACACTTTTCGTTGCAAGCTCCTTTCCTCCATTTATGTCGCGAAATCGTGACATCTTTTCACCTTGCTTCCTTCTTTGCCAACATGTCGCGAAATCGCGACAGTTTGCCTTTCACTTTCTCTCTCTCGCCATGTCACGAAATCGTGACAATTTGGCATGCACTTTCTCTCTCCTCGACAATGCCACGAAATCGCGACAATTTGGCATGCACTTTCTCTCTCCTCGGCAATGTCGCGAAATCGCGACAATTTTTCTTGCATTTTCTCTCTCTCGCAATGTCAAATCGCGACATTTTTTCTTTCTCTCTCTGCAATGTCGCGAAATCGCGACAATTTTTCTTGCATTTTCTCTCTCCTCTCGTTTTGTCGCGATATCGCGACGTAAAACATGTCGCGATATCGCGACGCTTTTCTTCCTTGTCTTTTTCTCGCCAATTTCTGAATCTGGGTCACCTCTCGTTTTCCTTGAAATTCATTGCACTTGATCTGACTGACCGCTGAACTGCATCAACTGCATCAATCTGTCTGTGTTGACAACAATGACAATACTTTTGCAATTCTTTTGCTGCACCTTGCTCAACACATGCGCATCCCCATCATAGACTCACTTCCAAACTTCTCCTTGAAATAATCGCCCTTCAACTGCAGATTTTCAGCGAAGAAACTCAAAATTACCTGAGCCACCCTTTCCACCTCGGCTCCATATCTCTCTACCGTGTCTCTGCAATTGCGTTGAAGTCTCATCCCATCTCAAATCAATAAACTGTTGATAGCATTTAAACAATGATATTCATTAAGACGAACGTACCTGAAATCCGATGGTCTAGTCGGCCAGAGCGTGAGGTTTTTAAGACGGTCAGGCATGATTGATAATGACATCAAATCCCCCAGTCCAGCATCTGATGCTCATCCACCACGAACATTTTGCCGTAGCCTTGAATATCTCCCTTTTGCGGAGCATACGTTTTCTTTTCTTTGAGGGGAAGACTAAAGAATTCCTCAGATACACCCCTTATGCTGTCTATCAATGAATGCGAAATTCCATGCTTCACAACCTGACCAATATTTCAAACTCAGTAAAGAGCCGAACACCTCAAGTTTTAAGAGCGAGGAAAGTTATGAGTTATACCTGAAAGAAGCCCCAATCTTGGCAGGCCTCGGACAGGAGATCCATTTGTTGTTGCCTTTCATCGGTAGAAGGTGAGAGCAGCTTCTGCATGTCCACAACAGGAATAGTGGACTGAGGAGAGACTAATGTTGAAGAGGGTCGCTCCGCGTATGGTCTGATGTACCGCTGGGGAATGTCATGGAGTTGGTTTCGTACAAGCTCGTGCACGCTCTCCACAGGAAGCGCGTTACCACAGTTGGGGTTAGAGAAATTGGAGTTGTTAATACCAACGGCATCCACTGCTGGATCACTTAATGCAGCCATGCTAGGAGAATCTGCGGGTGCCTCCGCAACGAAGGACAACTAGTACTTATGCTTTGTTGCGAGGAGTGGTCTACTCAATCATTCAAAAATGACCAGCTTCATCATTTACAACTTGTGTTCATGAACGTGGTGACCGTGACCGCTGCGCTGACCTATCTAAAATATATCCTGAGAAAGGAGAATGGGAAGACGTTTTCAAAGATTCTCTTGGATAATAGCACGACATTTTAAATTAAATTAGATATATTTTACTGATTAGTCGTTAGATTAAAAAGTTATAGTAAATCAGTTTTATAAGTTAAAGTGACATGAAATTTTGAAACAGTGGTTCCATTTTCCGACGTGCTTCAGTAAAATCAATGAAGAGATCCGCGTGATTGAGGTTTATCAACAAGGATGCTATGATGATAAGATTTGAGAGCAACTTTATTATTATTTATTATTAACATGATGATATGATGATTCGTGTATGCTGCATGCTCTTTCTAGATTTAGTTCAATAAGGAAACGGTGAAAGAAGTACATCCTGTTTGGTCTCCCCTAATCTAATGTAGAGATAAATCTTATTCTGGGAAGGGTTGACTTGGCGAATGAACGGTTTATGCCATTCATTTCGATGATTGAAGAAAAGAACATTAAATCTTCTTGGAATCCTTTAAACTTTATATTTTAGCCTTCAAAGGTTTTTCTTAATTTTAAGATCTTATATATATATAAGAATAAAAGAATATTGTACATTTGCCTTTGCCTTAATGTACGCTTTAAGGCTTTAAACTCTATTTCGAGAGATCTAAATCCAAAAAGAAATGGGAGATAGGAACCCATAGACAATGTCCACGAGTTATCCCATCGACAATTTCTGCGCGTCATCCCATCGACAATTTCCAAGAGTTATCCCATAGACAACCAATTTAGGATCGAAAGGTGGATTTTTGTTTGATTATTTTGATTTGGATTTTTTCCAGCAGTATGTTAAATAGAGTGCCTATCTAGAACACCGATGAACGTCATCATAAGCGATATTATTGAAAGCTATAATCCTTAATCTTTTCTTAATTAAATTCTTTAATAAACTAAAATTAAAATATTAAACATTTTTAAAAGGTTAGATAACAATATATATTTTTAAAAGATGTTTCACATTTATATATCAAGTCAAATCGAAACAACGTTTTATCGCGTGTGGTTACGGAATCACGTTCCTTCCATGCAATCATGAAATTTCGTGGAATGCTATGGCATAATTACTTAGTTGGTCTCCTTCAAAGGACCACGAAGTCATTCATTACCATGTTTTTTTTAAAAGTGCTATGCTATTGTTTTAATCATTATTAAATTTTGTTATTCATTGCCATGTATTTATCAAACATATTAAGAATTTATTGCCATAATTTATAGATTATTAAGCAGTGTTTAAGAGATGATTTATACTTTTCTTTTTACAAAGAACACATTTTGAGGGACCATAAAAACTTCATAAGGTTGTTCCAGGATAAAAAATTTCTATGGCCTACTTATTAGGGTATATTATATTATTTGGTACATGTCAGTTAGGTACATTTCTAGATTAGGAATTTATCTTAGATTAAGGTTTGTGTAGTTACTTTAAGAAAGTAATAAATGCACAAGTAAATAATAAATGCATAAGTAATCGAATGTGCAATGGTGTAAATGTGCATGTAGTCTATATATATATATGAGTCGTAGGATAGGTAGATGAAGAGTCATGGGTGGAGTAAAGGCCAAGACACATATATTCATATATATATATGCCTTGAGGTATAGAGAGTAAGGGAGAGTGAGTGAGAGAGATTGAAGATACTATAGTGATTTGTAGTTAGAGTACAATGTAGTTCTTTCATTGATATTATGGAGTGTTCACATCCTCCATAATAATACATTATACTATTTTTACGAGCATCCATTAATGGCATATTTTTG
>JAQPPZ010001563.1:292500-322500 GCA_028583015.1 Wollemia nobilis
TTGAAATCTCTTTTACTTCTTCTGTAGAGGATGTAGATATTGGTGTCTAGTATTACAAAGTTATTGCCTTGTATAAGATGTTGCAGCTCTTTGTAGGCTACCTTGAATAGCTTCGTCTTCACCAAAGGATGGTATCAAAATTTCTTTCATGATCCTAGGATTTTGGTGTCTTGTTCTCCTCTTGTAGTCTCCTCATTTTGTTGTACATTTGAAGAGATCTTCATTTCTGAAGCGATGCCTTCTTACTGTGAGAGACAATCTCCAAATCTCTTGGATTTGGTAGGCTTCTTATGTCTGAATCTTCTTTCAATATTCTTATCGAATTTTGACTTCAAATAGGATCTTCTTCTCAAGATTCTAAGTGTCTTAAGGTCTTCTTCTTCTAGAATTTGGAACTCCTTGCTAAATTATTCTCCTCTTGGATTTTTTTTTTAATGACTATAATTGTCCCAAGTGTTTCACTACTAGGGTTTCTCCTTGATAGTGGATTTCTCAAATGAGTTCTTATTTAATTATTTATTCAGTAAGACTCTCCAAGCCTTTTATTGGATTCTCGTTGAGACATCCCTAAGGTCTTTGATTTTGAAGCTTCTTTTGGTATTCCTTGAGATATTTTATTCAACCTTCTACTCTTGGAATTATTGGTGGTGAGATCTTCCTTTGGATATTCACTTTTGCTACTTCTGGATTTGAGTAGGACTCTCCTAGTCCTTCTTCTTCCAAAAATGGAAGTTCTTAAACGAGATATTATCGTGATCTCTTTTCCTGTAGATGCTAGATTAATTCTAAAGAATATCCTCTTCCTAGCTTTCTTGTAGGAAGTTTTCTCAATTCACTGAATCTCCTTTCCTTGCAACAAAGTATTAGTACTAAAATATTAATCTCATTATAAATTATATACTCTCTTTTGGAGTCTTATTCAGGATCAAGGCTACTATGGCCTAATTTTAGTATCAAGGATCTTGTGGCCTTTTTTAGGATCAAGGCTTTTGTGGTATTTTTCTTCAATATCAAGGCTTTTGTGTTTTTTTTTTTAGGATCAAGGTTTTCATGGTCTTTTTATTTTAGATTTAGGCTTCTATGGCCATTTTCTTCTTTATAAAGACTATTATGGCCTTTTATTCTAGATCAATATTTCTATGGCCTTTTCTTCTTATGCTTGTATGGCCTTTTCTTCTCAATCAAGGTTTATATGTCATTTTATTTTGAATCAAGGCTTTTATGGTCTTTTCTTCTTGTATGAAGTTATCAATTTAGTAATGGATATATCCTATATCTTAAATTTACCATAACTCTTATCCAAAAATCTTCTTTTGTAGTATTTATTTTTGGACAAGAAACTAACCTCTACACTATGAAGATACGCCAACCTTTGGGAAATGAATTTGAAGTCTCCTAGATTTCTATTGTAAAAGGAATCCCAATATTATGAGAATTAGATTTCTATATGAAAAAAATTTGGTAATATTAAAAAATTCTAAATATCCTAAATTATATTCACTAGTTTATTTGTCAATCTAGTGGATTGAATTTTGAGTCCTAGTCTTTACGAGTTTTTCCTGCAACTCTATGGAAAGAATCTAGCCAAATATAATCTCGGCATTTTTGAAATTGAGTTTTATTTCAGTCCTCACTTGTGGCTCTCCTTGTTTCTGCCACCTACACTCTTCAAAGAGTTTTTGATAGTGACTGGTCCAAAGGTGCATTAGGTTGACAAACAAACTCAGGCTCATTGATAATGATTCCTTTCCTTTGGCTAGATCTACCATAGCTTTGATACCATTGTTAGCTTTTGATATTGTATACAATGGGATATAGTAATCACGAGATGCAAAAATAATGATATGAAATAAAGTAAATATGTGAGATGACTTAAGTATAATATAAATAGAAATTATGGAAATGAATACAATGTAGCCGTGGAGGAAATGAACACTCCATGAATAATGCTATTGGACTATATTGCATCCATATCCAATATGGATGACTTTATCTATTCACTATGATGCACTCTAAGATGCTATATGTGGTTATATACGTGATGCTCTATAACTATGACAATAAGACCATTATATAGGAAGATAGGTTCCTTGGCCAACACTCTATCTAGCTATGCAAGGGACAACTTGCACATGTACAACTTGTGCACTGACACTTGTGCATTTATTACATTTCATGAATAAAATAAGTAACTCCCCCCTAAAGTAATCTAATGTCCTAAGTATGTACCTACATGACCCAAATGATATAATATGATCTATTTCTAACAATTATCACCATCCAACAAAAATCCCAAAATAAGAAGGATTTGGCAAAGAGTTTTCTAGATTATGGATGAGAATAGTGAAGACCTCAAAACATTTATATTCTTGAGAAGAATGCCACTATACAGGCCAAGGTTCAAGTCAAAATTTGATAAGGAGGTTGAAGGAGAAAGGATTTAGAAGAAGTCACCAAGTCTAATATATTTGGATATTATCATTGAAGGATATTTTGGAGAAAGGATATTGTTGTTTTTACAGGAGAAAAGTGAAGGTTTATTGAAGAAAAATCTCAGTTGATATTTGGAGGAGTTTCCTACCAAATTTGTGATATTCAAGGACAACACTTTAGAGGATAAATTGACTACTTTGCAATCTGAAATTTTCAGATTTGAGGACAACATGAAAGCAATAATTTGAGCAGAATTAATAGATGTTATGTTTTAGACTTTCAAGGTGCATCCTAAAAGAGAGTTAAAGCCACCAAACATCATTTTTGGGCAGCAAGTTAGAGGAGTTTCAAATCTGCAAATTGGTGAATTAAAAATCTATTTTGGACAACAAAGAAGAGCTACAATTTCATATAATACAAAGCAACATTTTGGTGAATATAATCACCATGAAATCTAACATCTACAAAAGTCAAAGGTAAGCAACTTTGGTACAAAAGGTTCATTAATTAGTTTATTATTAAGTTTATTTAGCACCATTTTGAGGTTTAAAGTTGCAAGGAAAATATTTCAAATCTAAAGTCTTCAAGGTAGTGTAGAAATTCATTTCTATAAGGTTCAAATCTGCACATAAGAAATAGGAGTTATATATATTTAAAGAGAAAGAAAAATTTCAACTTCGTATTATCTATTCGAATCAAAGAAGATATCATTCTTAAGTGAAATTTGCATATATTATAGTGCATTTTTCAAGGTACTTTTAAGAGTACATTTAAAGTATAAATATGGAGTTATTAATAGTGCATTATACTAGTCATTCTTAAGTTTTTTTAAAGTGCATTAAGTATTTATCAAAGAAGGAAGATTAAGTGCACAAATCAAAGTAGAAGTGAAGTGTAAAAATACAATATTGAGTGCAGGAAATCTGTAGCTTATTGTGGAAAGGAAAATCCACCAAAAGGAGCAAGATAATCTTGAAATATTGGATAAGGATGCCACCATATCAAGTCAAGAAAAAATATTCAAAATGAGACTTAAAGGTCTCAAAGTACAAGGTGCAAGTTGAGAAATAAAAGGAAGACATAACATAGGACATATTTTAGACATGAAGCAATGATATTATAAATATTAAGAAGAAGCTTTGGTACATATAAGGTAGATCCATATAAGAGCTCAATATCCATCAATTTGAGGTATCTAAAGACACCCAATACAGTTCCAATGACACCAGATTCAGAACCTATCACAGTGAAGAAAAAAATATTGTAACAGTGAAGGAGTCTATGTAAGATAGCACCATTACAAGGATTATGTGCAATTAGGAAGAAAAATAACACAAATTTTCTTTAGCACTAGTGACAAAATGAGGTGCAAATGAGGATACCATACCCAATAAAATATAGAGAGGAGGTTGGACAAAATGCCCTTGCTAAATCTAGCTCCAAACCACCATAGGAAGTACCACTACCATTGAGAAATATCCACTATCATTGAGGAAGAGCCACCATGCATTGAGATGCAAGAAATCATGTTGGAATAGGAGTTATAAGGTTTTATACCTTGGAAAAATTAAATTATTATTTTTTTGCAAATATTATCATTTCTAATTTTCCATATTAGGGAGATATAATGAGTACTACATAAAACTTTAGATAATTGGAATTTAGAAAATTAAATTATTGAAATTTAAGGATAAAATAAGCAAAATCATTGATTGCTTTAAAGAGTTATAATTTATTGCTTATACTTGTATCATATTCACACTAAAAGGGACTAAAGGAATGAAGTTAGAGAACTTTGTCTAATTAAAAGTACATATATCAATAGGGAGAAAGAAGTTGATATAGGAGTTTATTATTATCTTCTAAACACTAGGGAATTGAATCGAAAGGAAATCTAGTAGATTCTAAGCACTTTATCAAAACCATAGCATACTATAATCACTTGGGATATATAAGGAATTTTACAAAATCCAATATTTGACAAATATTTATCAAGCTAGATCACATACTAATAACTAGAGAGTCATAAGGTAGACAACTTCAAAGGTTTTGAAATACAAAATTTCCATAAAAATTGTCCTAAATGCTTTGGAACTAAAAGGTATTCTAACTAGAGATTTGTAAAAACTAATATCTTATACAAACCATTTATTCTATTCTCAAGACACTAGGGAGACATAAGGTAGTCAATCTCAAAGGTTCAAAAATTAAAAGGTTCACTACTCAAATAAAGAATAAAAATATCAAACACAGAAAACCATTCAAAAATTAAAAAGGTTCACTACTCAAAGAAAGAATGAAAACCATTTATTCTCAAGACACTAGGGAGACATAAGGTAGCCAATCTCAAAGGTTAAAAAATTAAAAGGTTCACTACTCAAAAATTAAAGGATGAAATAATTAGGAATACATTTAATGAAAATAGTGAAGAGCTATTTCATGAACTTGGGTTTTATTCACAAAACCTAAAAAAAACCTTTGATGGATTTAAACACTTGCCTATAGATTTGAAAGAAATATTCTCTTTGCTTTTAAAGGAAGCAAATGAACAAAAATTTACAACAATAATTCTTAATCTTCATGAAGTACTTTTCAAATCTTGGTGGAATAATCAAAATATAGTTGTATTCACATCAAAATAATGCTTGATGATATATCTAACATTAGTTATTTTTAAACTCTTTCAAAACATGAAACAAAATAGCAATCCTAGTCAATATTATTGTGATGATATACTAACTCATCATAAAAATGTATTTAAAGCAAAAATGCAAAACCAAATAAGATGAAGAAGGAGGAAGAGGAAGCATAACAGGAAGGAACAAGATGAATATACTCATCACGATAAAATAAGAAAGTACAATGAATCAAATATAAATACTAAACCAAATGAAAGAGAACAACCAAATAATGTTGAAAAACATCTAAAGGAAAAATACCATATTGAATACTAAAGTATTCAATACCCATATAATGTAATACAAGGGGTGTTAGAGTATATTAAATTATTTGGTACATGTTAATGTACCACATTGGGTACATTTATAGATTAGGAGTTTATCTTAGATTAATATTTTAGTAGTTACTTCAAGCAAGTAATAAATGCACAAGTGCTAGAATGTGCAATGATGTAAATGTGCATGTATTCCACATGTACATGAGTCATAGGGTAGGTAGATGAAGATTCATGGGTAGAGTAAAGTATAAGACACATATCCTCCTATATATATATCAAGGTATATATATATATATATATATATATATATATATATATATATATATGTATATACATATATATATATCTATATATATATATGTATATACATATATATATATATATATATATATATGTATATACATATATATATATCTATATATATATATGTATATCTATATATATATATGTATATACATATATATATATCTATATATATATATGTATATACATATATATATATATCTACATATCTATATATATATATATATATATATGTATATACATATATATATATATATATATATATATATATATATAGATATGTATACATACCTTGAGGTATAGATATATATATATACCTTGAGGTATAGAGAGTAAGGGAGAGTGAATGAGAGAAACTAAAGTTACTATAGTAATTTGTAGGTAGAGTACAATGTAGTTCTTTAATTGAAATTATGTAGTATTCATGTTCTCCATAATAATACATTGTACTATTTTCATGACCATCCATTAATGGCATATTTTTAAGTTATTGCAGAAGTTTATCTTATAATTTTCTTGCATATTATATTACAATTATCATATAGTTATCATTGCTTGCTAATTTTATATTTTGTGGTTGATTTCCTTTAATATAAATCATCTAAAGCTAATACTACTAGTCAAATAAATATTTTGACTTCAAGATTGCTTGGGCTATCCCAAATATCTCTCAATTTTCTTGTGATATTCCTATTTTGTTCGTGCCAACTCTCAAATCAACTTATCATTGCATTCCCTTGTAATAATCATCATTTTTATCTTTCTACTTAACTACCTCCTAGAATCAATGTCTTGTATACTTGTAAAAAAATATTCTTTCCATTTGTATCTTCCTTCTTGATCCTTGTACAAATTGTTTGAAACCCTAAATCCATATGTATCTTGAAGTAATATCATCCATGGTTTTAAAATTGGATAAATATTGAGTGGTTTTTATATCACACCAGGTATCCATAAAAATAGAGTTTTTTCTCTAGTTCCCACCACCTATATTTAACCTTTAATGACTTTATTAATTGATTTTTTAAAATTGTTCCATAGAGTATAACCATTTGGTAGAGATATTGCAGTAAATATTAAGCTTGTGTTATTGGACTCAACATACTTTGACTAATTTATGCACATTATATTTGAATCTCTTTGTAAATATTCAAATTATTTTTCTACTAAGATCTAAGTTTGCATCTATAATAACTCTTAAATTGAGACCTCCCATAGTTTTTTCATCACACACCTTGATCCATTTCACCAAAGAAAAATTTATTTTATCATGTAATACTAACCATAAAAATAACCACATAATATAGATTAAACTTTTTCTATCAATTTTATCATAAATTACAAGGACATATAATATGTTGGAATGTCCCATAAGAATAATTTAATTAGTTGCACTCTTCTTGTTAATGATAACCATCAATATTTTCATACCAATACTTTATTTTAAGATTTACTTAAAACTAGATTCCATAATTCTATCCTCATTCTACCCTTAAATAAGGACATCCCTTGATACGTTGTTGGTAAATTTACCTCCTCCATTTGAAGTAACCTACATATCCTAGTTTTATTTTAGTTGAGGTCTTTAGAAAGTAGATTTTAGAATTTATCCTATAGCTTTTTGATATTTCATATTCCTTTAATAAGTTATTCAAATATCTGGCCTCATTTATACATTCCCTCCCAAAAGGGTTTTTATTGTCTACAAATTGTTGATGGGTTATGGTGTTGATGTTATTACTAGTGTGAAGTCCAGTTATAAGCCCATCGTTGTTAGCCCTCTTCAAGTTCCTACCAAAAACATCTATGATAATAATGAACAAATATGGTGATAGAGGATCTCCTTGTATAAGACCTCTCTTGTCTTTAAATGACTCTATTACTAACCCATTGACCAACACTAAATATGAAAATATAAAAACACAATATTTAATTCATATAACCTATTTCTTACCAAATCCAAACTTTTTTAATACTACAAAAATAAAATCCCATTAACCCTATCATAGGCTTTACTCATATCAAGTTTTAAGATCATTGATTTCTCTTTTCTTGAAGTTGTTGAATGCATAACTTCATGAGCTATTATGATTTCATCCATAATTTGTCTTCCTTTCACAAATCCCCCATGCTCTTCTAAAATAATTATGTCTAATAGTGGTCTTAATTTATTCACCATTACTTTGGAGATAATATTATATGCCATATTACATAGGCTTATGGGTCTAAATGAATCAAACAATTTTGCATCCTTATTTTTTTGGAATTAGGGTAAGATATGTTGCATTTATTTTATAAGGTATGTATCATTTTACCCTAGACTACTTCACTACCACCAATAAAGGATCCTTCGATATATCCTAATTATATTGATGGAATGCTACAAAGAGCCCATATAGACCTAAGTACTTATCCTTATTAAAATATAAAATAGCTAAATAAACTTCTTCCAAACTAATAGGCTCCATCAGTTTCCTATTATATTCATCTATTATAATACAAAGTTCTTCTTGTTGAAATTTATCATTTAGAACATTAAAATCCTTTGATCCTAGAATATAAAATATCTTACCTCCTTTTTTATTTTACTTTGGTCTTCAATACAAACCCCTTCTACTAATTTTGGATGTTGATCTAATGCAACAACTATATTAATCACAATACATAATCATCGGCCTCTTTAAGGGGGTAACTTTAATTCAATATGCAAAAGAGATACATCCATCTATTCCCCCTTTATTTTTTAAATACTCTTCATAATCCTAATATTAACACTCAAGGGATAGCTTCACATTAAAATGGAGACCTAAGCTATAATATTATACTAAATAGAGAATTATATTATTTATAATGGATACATTGAATTATCCCACTTATTTAGTCACTTTAAGTGCCACATGCATGTTACAAAAATTTACATAATATCATTAGGGTGGGATCCCCACATTAGAACTGGGGTCATTACATAGTAATGTTTGGATGGAAAACTAACAAGGTCTTCCCCTTAAAAAATCTGTGTCCTCATAGATAGAGATTAGAAAACTATTGTTGTAGATGCTAGAAGAATTAGCATGTGGCATATTTATGTTGGAATCCCTACCATTGCAAAATAATATTAGTGATGACACAATTGTGATGGATGTGTGATATCTAGTCCAAAATTTATTTATGCTTGAGAATGATGTATCCTTCTTCATCCAAATTTACTAATGTGGATTGAACCTATACCTTGTTGTCAACCATCTCCTTTAGGAAGGATACATGAAAGACTATATGGATCTTGGAGGTGGGAAGAAGATGAAATTTATAAATTGTTGAACCATTCCATTGTAACACCTAGTAGGGACTATAGAATTTTTATACAAGTTTTTAACACCCATAAAGTTGGAGTGGTAATTATTGGTAGGGTTGTAAATGCAAAAAGACCATATCCCCCACTTCAAATCTATGCTAAAAATAATGTTGATCAACTTGCTGGCACAAATTATTCTAGCACAATTATATTTTTCTTAAGTTGTATAAGGATGACTACATGCTAATGGAGAGTGGTATTTATGACATGAACCTTGGAGCTTCCTACAATGTATGAGGAAGGTGTAGATTTTTTTGTTAAAAAGGATTTTGTATTACTTATAAATAAGCAATATGGCTACATTGTTGGTCCTTCCATGCAAAAAGGGCTTTCACCCATAATTTTATATAAGGGCAACAACTATGTCATAAATACATTATGCTAATATAGTGAAATATGGATCTATGACTTTCTTCTAAGTCACTACGTATATAAATTAGATTTGTTGGAACCAATATGGAGTATACAATAGAGATATCATTTTTTTTGTGGCCACCATTGAGGAGGATATCCGTAACAAATCATCCCATGGTCTAAAACCTAATTTTCCATAGTATATAGTATAAATTCTACTATAATGAATCTAGACTAAAGCACATGTATCTTGTCAATCATCCTTTGTAAATTCCAATCTTGAGAGGAGGTCCTAGTGGGTGCCTTCAGTTGATTAATGATTACCTATGAGTTTGATTTAATCTATATTGCAGACTAGCAAACCTTAGTAGTTTCCCTAAGACAATGAAGGATAGTACATGATTGTGCTATATTATTATAGAGAACACAAATATTATTTACAAAAATAAAGGCATGAGTACCATTTGAGAGCCTTACTATGCCTCCCATTATTGCCCTTCCTAGATTACCTCTCGACACACCATTAGTGATGATCTTCTACATATATTTCAGAGGGGCTTTCCATTGACCATCCCTTTGAATAGTAGGCCAAGGACTTTGTGGATGTCTACATCTCCATTCACCTAGAGGGAGTTGAAGCCTTGAGAGTAAATTGTGCCATTTTTGAGATACTATGGAGGGGAGCTTCAAAGTATGCAGGGTAGTTTCATTGATATTAACTGCAATTTTTTCCCAAATATGTTAGACATTATTGTGAGTTGCTTTAAAAAATATTTTATTCCTTTATTTCCAAAGATTCTAAAGCAACAAAGAGATGCTAAGAAATTTCATTTGTTTCATTGATTTATGTAATCCATTCACCATGGGTCAAGTCATCCATGCCTACTCAAGGGAGGTGAATTGAAGGAATTTTAGATCTAAAAATATTACCAACCATTTCCATAATTGAATAGCTAGGGGGCACAAGAAAAAAATGTATTCTCTAGTATCATTCTCTGCACAATATAGCTTCCATATGAATGGACCAGAAAAACCATGTTTCATCAACTTGTATCATGTAAGAACCTTTTTGTAAAGTACAATCAAGATAAAAAAGTCTCACTTTAGGTGATGTCAGAATTTTCCACAAATGATTAAAAACATCCCTAAGTAGATTTTTTCCATGGTGAGTGAGGTATGAGTATCCTAGAGCTACAATATACACACTATTATAATATGGATCCCATCCTATCCTATATTTGGCTTCCAACCAAGATAGTGATATAATTTGATGAATACCCTCATTGATAGCCTATGTTATTAGGATTGGCTAGTCCATTACTAGAATCTAAACTCTATCCTCTAAATTCCTTTCCCCATAGTTTCTATAATAGTGTGATATCTTTATTCATCCTTGACTATGGAGTTGTTCCATGATGTCTCACCATTATGGAAATTGTTGAGACAATGGAGGCACACCATACCAAGCATCTATCCAGAAAAATTCTTGATTGTCATTCTTCACTATCCAAAATAATTGTGGTTTGATAATGGTCTCCCCTATCATTAGTTCCTCAAGATCCAAAGATCCTTGTTGATGAAGCTAATATCTAGTAGAGTCTTCTAGAGCTTAATTTCCCTACATAATTAATTCTCAAGATCTATGTGTATAAATAATTAGGGGAAATAATTAATCACCTATATAATTTTATTTCCAAAGCTAAGTTATTTTTCATTGCTGACCAAAGGCCCAATCCTCCCTCGACAAAGTTTATCCCACTTCACCAGGGCCCACTTGCACTCTACTTTTCCCTACTTCATACAAAACTCTAATTAATATTTTCTAAATTTCTAAACACATCCTTAGGAATACTTAGGATACATAGATGTGAATATATTGTACAATAGATTTGACTAGAGTGAATCTACTTGCAAGAGAAAGCCACTAACTAGTCCAATTATTCAACCTACTTTGTTTCTCTATCATCCACCCCCATTCCTCCTGTTTTTGTTTGGTTACCTTTAATGGAACTCCTAGATAATAAATTGAAAAAAATTATCGCTTGAAATTCAAGATACTTAGAATCATGGTCTTCACTCTAACAGTACAATGGAAGAATATGATCTTATATTTTTCTCATTCATAAATTGTCTTGTGGCTATCAAAAATAGGTTTAGAATTCTTTTGAATTTGGATTTTTTTGATGTAGCAGCATACCCCATAAAGGTTGAGTCATCTACAAACTATAAATGAAAAAAATAAGAGGATATCTATGCACATATAATTTCTTGAATGGATTTATTATTCCTTTCTTTAGAAATCATATGACCTAGACAATCTACTAAAATTATGAATAGATAAGGGGAAAGAGGATACCCTTGTTGTACTCCCATAGAAGTAGTAAACAAAGGATACAACCTACCATTTATCAAAACAACATAAGATATTATGGAAATAGTACCTCTTATACAATCCACCTAATATTTAGAGAAGCCAAAATTCCCGAAGACCTATAAATAAAAATGTCAATCCACTCTATCATAAGCCTTGGAGAGGTCCAAATGAATAAATATGGTTGGTATATTTGTACCTACATGGAGTGAAAGACATCCTGAGCAAACACTATTTTATATAAAATTTGTTTCCTTCCCATAAATCCTCCTTGCTCTAGAAAAATTATCATAGGAAGGAATGGTTTCAAACTTTGATCTATCACCATCATAATTATTTTGAGGAGAACATTACACAAGGCTATCGATTTGAATCAAAAACTTGCTCTACCTCTTGGAACTTAGGTATGAGCACAAAATAGGTTTTATTGATTTTTTTCAAAAATAACTTTGCCACCCGTGCTTCCTCTACCAACCCATGTAGATAATCCTTGAGCATTGTTATGACCCAAAAATAATCAAATAGAAAAATACAAAAATAGAATTTTTATTTTATTTTTACTAAGGAGAGATATTAACGAACCATTCATAAACCCCTAACCAAACTAATATTTACCTAAAGTTTAAATACCCTAAGTTTTTTTTAAATATACATCTCCGAGGTACCCTAACACAAGTTTCATCTATGTAGGTGTATCATGTGTTACCACAAATAAGCCCATCTATCTCATCACTCTTGATGATCTAGACTTATCACCTTTAGTGCAATCGAAGGTATACACACATCACCATACCATACACAAACCATTATGTGTGGGTATGCTATGAGTATTGTAAGTTAAGCTATCCATACAATCTACAAAATGAGCTATCTTAACTTAGATGTAGTCCTTTTGTAACTTAGTCATTAATATTCCTAAGGGGTTCTCAATTCCCTTAGGCCATCTATGTTCACCCTAAGGGGGTATTAATTCCCTTAGGTCACCTCTAAGTTCACCCTAGAACTCATAATTAATTTTTGTTGTTTAGCATACAAATAAACATACATTAAGATACTAAATCTATCCAAACATAATTATTAAACATACAAGATAATACAAGGAAGAAGTAACACTACAAATAATATCATAAATGAAAAGAGAATCAATTACATATTATAAACAAGCATGATAATAAACTAAAAGTACCTTATCTAGACCATTAAACAATTATTACATATACTCATGTATGGCATTTCTTCCATACTTCAAAGAATATTACATTAATTGCATGAGGTATATCTCCCCACAATTCTAATCTATTTGAGCATAAGTAAATCAACATAATTTTAGTTACTTACACTTTAATTCCATAAAAATCCTTACTCCTCCTTTCTTCCCATTGATTCTTTGAGGATAGTAGAGGATTAGGGTACTCATGGTTCAGGATAGGTATACCTCTAAATACATCTAACATTTACTTTGCCAAATTGCAACTATACAATATTCAACTATGTTTCTAACCATTTAATGCATAGTGAATATTATAAAAGAACCTTTTAATTTCACATCTCAGGTTCCCTTAGAGATTCATTCATCATGCATTAATTAGATCAAGGTTTAACCCCATAAAATCTAATCATGTCTTGAAGCATTGAAGTTCCATACCTTCAAACTTTAAAACAATTATAATTTCATTAAACAAAATATCTCAACTTAAATTAAATGAACCATTGTAATTTCATTCCATTTGAATTTAATAAACAAGTATAACATAATCTCTTTATTAAATTCGCTTTCATTTTACAAGGTTAAAGTCCCATACCTTTAACATTTAAAACAAAACTATCATTTATCTACTAAATTAAAGCTTTCATCTACTTCAATTCTATAAATAAATCATTCCCTTTCATTTTATAAAGTTAAAGTCCCATACCTTCAACCTTTAAAACAAAAATATCATTTATCTACTAAATTAAAGCTTTCCTCTACTTCAATACTATAAATAAATCATTCCCTTTCATTTTAGAAAGTTAAAGTCCTATACCTTCAAACTTTAAAACAAAACTATCCTTTATCTAATAAATTAAAGCTTTCCTCTACTTCAATTCTATAAATAAATCCCATACCTTCAACCTTTAAAACAATTCTTCCAATCCTAAAATTTAAAGCCTAACAAATTTAACTCTAGATCATTTGCTTATACTTTCATTATAAGGTTTATTTAAATGAATATACTAAATTAAAATTTTACTTTATTTTGGGGTTTGTTCTACCACTCACATGATATAACTAAAATATTTTGTTTCACTTTATTTTCAGCTCATTATATAATGGAGATAAACTTGCCAAAATTAAAAGAATAACCAAGAATTTATTTAAAACATAATTACAAATAATAATTATTTTAAAAAGGGTGGGTACTCGACTCATAACCAGTCAAATAAAACCCTAATAAAATTTTAGGGTGCTAATTTCAACTCAATCAAAAATTCCAATAGAAACATCTTGAAATAACATGCAACCCAAAGGAGAAATCTAACAACCAACAGGTTCACACTTAGACAAGGTGTCCACTGTACCCAGAATGGCCATCACCCAATGGTCACCTTGACCATCGAGTGATGGTCATTCCACTAAGGCTTAAAGGTCCCTTTTAAACCTCCACTTTGGTCCCATATGATCAATATAGGATTAACCATCCCAATACCCAAAATAAGCAACACGTTACAAGGTACCGAAGGTTGTTTTCCCTAAAAAAATGCAGGGCAAAGTTTTTTTAAACAACACCTAACAACAAGCTAGAAAAAGACCTTAATGAGGACATCTTATAGGTCTTCGATAGACTCTAGAGCGACCACCAAGTAGGCAGTCACCCGACCTCTACTTGGTGATTGAATTGTTAAGGGATCAAAGCTCCCTTTAAGCCATTTGATCACCTGGGAATTCCCACGTGGGATCATGCTCACATGTGGTTTTCTCAAAAGTCATATGTGGGATCAACTCAAATTAATATTCAAACTTAGAAAACTCTCCTACCTTCCTGGGATACCTTTAAACACTTAGACATCACCCAAAGGATATCTACAACTTACGTAGATTTAACCCATACTTTCAAAGACTAGGAGGACATTTGGTTTTGCTAAATGTCATTGACAACATCTACAACAGAAGGGTGGCTTACTCAAACGTCCAAAGGTGGTTCTAAACCTTCTTCATGGTTTTTTACATTCTTCAATGGTTACACAAAATTTTAGTCTTCGATAACACATAAGGGTCTTCACACCAGTCGTAGCCAGAGAGGTCTTCCAACCCGACATAAGAGGTATTCACAACTTAATATCTAGTTATTTATAGGCTTTGATTTAAGGGTTTTCTAAAACCTCGAAGCCCAATTTAGGATAACGTTTAAGCCCACATATAAAGTGATATCAAGGCAGCGCAAGGTGAAGCACAACAACAAGATAATTTCCAAGGAATATATTCCAACAAACCCACTATGATACAATGTAGTCATTAACTAAAATGGAGCATAATGGCATAGCAAAACATGGGTAAATCTAATGTAATAGAAGGTAGATAAACCTCTCCATTAAACATACATGAATACAACCATTAAATATAGTGAAGGTAGCCATTAGGGCCTCTTAAACCGAGTATAATAGAGGTTGATAATTCCAACCTTAATCTCCCAGGTGGATAGCTTCTCAAGCTCCTAGAATCCACCTTGTATTCTTCGTTGCTCTCCTATACTACATCTCCCCATATATCGTTCGTATTCTCCAAATCGTCTATCTTCTCACTAATCATCTGTCTTTTGTTCCTTTCCTTTTGTTGTGTACTCCCATCTTCGATGACTCATATACCACCCTCCCTTTCCTTAAAGAGCATATAATTATTGAGCCCCATCCCTCTTTAAGGTTTTCCTTCCAATATTATCCTTCCTAGGATGGCAAACAATTATTTTATTCATTATTTCTATTTTTGGAAATCATAGCATCCTAGGCCATATAACCTAGCCTCCACTAAATAGAGGAAGAGGACCATGGTTATGCATAAGGGGTAGTACCGAAAAGTATTTATCAAATCAAAGTGAATCAACGTGAAAAATGTATAAAATGTGGTGCGAATTTTTCAAATTTTTGAAGAAAATTTTTCAAAACATGGCAATATTTTTTTCAACTACAAGTATAAAAAAAATTAGCAAAAGGCGACTGGTAGAAGGTGTTTGGTAGAAGGCGAATGACAAAAAGTGACTGACAGAAGACAACTAACCAATTGGCAGAAGGCAACTGGCAGAAGGTGACTAGTAGAAGGTGATTGATAGAAGGCAACTAACAGAAGGTGACTGGAAGAAGGCGACTGATACAAGGTAACTGGTAGAAGGTGACTATCAAAATGTGACTGGTAGAAGGTGATTGACATAAGGTTACTGGCAGAAGGTGACTGGCAGAAGGTGACTGGTAGAGGGTGACTAACACAAGGTGACTGGTAGAAGGTGACTAACATAAGGTGATTGGCAGAAGGTGACTAGAATAAGGTGACTTACACAAGGTGACTGGCAGAAGATGATTGACATAAGGTAATTTGCAGAAGGTGACTAGCATAAGGCAACTAACAAAAGGTGACTGGCATAAGGAAACTAGCATAAGGTGACTGACACAAGGCGACTAGCAGAAGTCAACTAACAGAAGGCGACTGACACAAGACAATTGGCAGAAGGCAACTGGTATAAGACAACTAACACAAGACGACTAGTAGAAGGCACTTGACACAAGGTGATTGGCAAAAGACGACTGACATAAGGTGACTGGTAGAAGGCAACTGACACAAGGTGACTGGCAGAAAGCGACTGGTAGAAGGTGACCAGCAGAAGGTGACTTGCACATGGCGATTGTTAGATGGTGAGTGGCACTAGGCGACTAGCAGAAGGTGAGTGGCACATGGCGACTGGTAGTATGATAGATGGTGAGTGGCACAAGGTGATTGACAGATGGTGAGTGGCAAAAGGCGACCGAAAAGTGGCAAGTGACACAAGGCAATTGGCAGATGGCGAGTGGAACAAGGTGACTGCCATAATCGTAAATAATATGGTGCTACATGTCCTCCCTTCTACCACGTGTCGTTCATGCATTAACTCCTACCATGTGGAAAATCTATAAATTCATTTGTGGGGTCATTTGCAGGGTCATTTGCAGCTTTTTCTAGAGCAACTTTAAAACCTTTTTCCAGCATTTTCAGGGCGTTTTCCACAGTGATTTTAGAGAGTTTTTAGAGCGTTTCCAAGCAATTTTAGTGCATTTTGGTAACATTTGGACAATATTTTGGCAGCATTTTTATAATGTTTTTCCAGTGTTTTCCTACTTTTTAGATATGACTAGTTGTTCCTCCTCTCTTCCATCCAAAGTTCACTTCAAGTACACTTGCTACCCCAATTTCAAGAGCATTTTCAACACTCCTAATAGAGATTCCCAATGGATTTACATCATTGTACTTGCTGGTGTGTTGAAGATGCCTCAGTTGAACATTAACATTCAGTTGATGCAATGGATCGTTTCTTGTTACAACCATGATGTGTGCACTGTTTCGATCCCTATGGATAACAACAATTTTTTTTTTTTGATTAAACCCTCTAATGTGCAGTGACTAACAAGGCTGCCATTTTCGGATGGTGTACTGGTGAACAACCAGTATGCCTTAATCGACAATGATAAATCCACCCTAGGAAACCTTTACACTATTCATCCTAACAATCTGAAAGGTATAATTTGAAAATTTATTTTTTATTTATCATTAAATATTGATCTGCTATAGTTTCATTTCTCTAAAAATATTCTCCTTGTTTTATTTTTTGTTTTCTAATAATGTTCTCTTTTTTTAGTCAATTCTTCTAAGTCCAAAATGGGCTTAAACATTTCAAATATTGGAGATAAATTTTTATATGCTTGCATTGAATTTTTTTAGGCAAGGCTTATTCTATAGGGAAGACCTACAGAAATGAATTTTTGGGCACTTTATTTATTGCTTCGTTGTATTGATGGTGGTAAATCTAACTGGTGCACACACATTTCCAACCACTTGAAGCACGACATTTTGAGTGCCCAAAAAATTCAAGCATATGCTTACATAGTGACTACCAGCAATTTTATTCTTTGTTTATTTTAGGAAGCTTATTTCAACCTTCAAAAAAGTAGTCCTCCCACTACATTGCACCCTAGTTTGTTGTCTATTGGTATGTTTGATGGTGAGATACAGGTAAAAAATTTTGTTGAAAATAGAAAAGAGAAAAGAGCATCTCAGTATTCAAGTAAGAGGGATGCCACATTTAGGATTTTGGGAGTATCTATTGATTCTGACATGCAATCACAGTCATCACCAATGACTCCCAACAAACATGTGAGGTTTGATGATGGTCGGATTTGACATACACCTGTGACACATTTTACTGGAGAAACAGTTATAATCAACGTAGAAGAGGTTACCTCCAACCCACAAGGTAACCTTACTCTACATTATTCAAAAATGCTTTTTTAAATGATTTATTTTTTTGACTTAAAATTATGTTTTTTTAATGTGTTTTACGTATTTTCAAACAAAGGGCAAATGACTGAAATATCAATGGTTGCAGAGTCTAAGTCAGGTATGTATATTTTGAATAAATCTCTTTTAATGCTATTGTTATTTACAAATGATTTATTTTATGTTCTTGTGTGAAATTTTAACAGAGGGACCTCGTAGATTTAAAAGGCTAAAAAAAATATGGCTCCACCACCTGACCCTCCATGACCACAACCACAACCATAGCCACAACCACAACCAAAGTAGATTCAGGTCCACCTAAAGCAAGTTCAGGTCCATCCACTTCAGGTTCCACCTAGGAGGAACCAATCATGCATGCATGGTAAAATGTTCTTCACACCACCACCTCACAATGTAAGAAGTGCTACAGTGACACAAAATGTGTCATCATCTAATATTTTTTTTTTACCGATATTAACCTTGGAGAAATTTTCAAATGTTGAGAGTGCATCTCAAATGCCCTAGAGAACTCTTGATTGTGACTTTCTTTATCAAGGAATGAATCCTAAAAACTTCCCTTTAAATGCAAGTGATATTCTTGAGGATGAAGAGGGCATTGATAAAGAAGAAGATGATGTCAATGTAGATGTCGCTAAAGTTTCCCCCTCTGACCCATAGCAAGTCGCCGCCCATACTATTACAAAAGATGATATCCTAAACGTTTCTAAAAATGTGTTATTAGCCGATACATGTAATGTTGTAGTTCATAATACTCTTATTTTGGATATTGATAAATTGAAGGAATGGGAATATCGGGCCAAGGTTTTGATTAAAGCCATCAATGGCCGATATAAGAATTTTTCAAAAAGAAAAGAGTTGTTTCTCAAGATGGAGAATGAGCCCCAAAAGCTTGATGCCTTGCTACATAAATTTGAATTTGGCACTATGGAGACCGAGTCTACATACAAAGATGAAATTCTTGTCGTTGTTATGAATCATTTGGAAAACCTTAATGCATAAGCCTAAGCTTATTTTAATGAATGGGCACTTAATTAGAATAAAGTAGCAGTTGCAAAAATAGCACAACTTATAGCTAATGTAAGTTCTACATATAACTAAAATATATATTTTTTTTTGTTAAATATGTTTTGTTTATAAATATTAACCTTTTTTTATTTATGTTTTGTAGTCTAAAATCTAGCACCTAAAGCAACAAGTCAGTGCCATGAAAGTTTTGATGAAGACTGCCAAAATTAGCATTAATAATGCTATTGAATTGAAGTAGAGGTTAAAACAGACGATTAGAGAAAATAATTACCTAAAGAAGGTTATAAAATATGGGGCCCTAGATGTTGAGGCTAAACTAAAATAAAAGGAGAAGAAGCTGAATGCACCTTTCAAATAAGATCCAACGAAGGAAGAGAATGCCTTGTTATCGGGGATCAACACTATAGCAAAAATTTTGGTTAGGTTTGGGGCATTAGAAGAAAAGGATATTGAGGTAGATGTGGGTGGACCTTTAGGAAACATTAAAAAACAATAGATCTTTGTTGTTTTGGGTTTCAAGTGAAACAAAAACTCTTTATATCTTTATATTTTTATAAATATTTAAGACTGGTATTTTTTTGAAAATTAAAATCAATGTTAGAGGCAATTTCTAAAAAATTCATGTTATCATTTTGAAGTTTTGTTTTTAATTATTGTTATGTTTTAATTTGAAGCAGAATAAATAATTTTTTATATGTTTGATATCCTTTTTGAGAAATGAAATCAATGAATGAGACTATTGTCAAAAATCAATGAATGACACTATTGTTAAAAAATGTTTTATCTATTGGAAATTTTGTTTTCAATGTTGTTATGTTAAGATTATATGTGTTGATGTATTAAGTTATTTGAAGTGGAAGAAATAATGTTTGATATATTTTGTAAATTGCAAATGAATGGTATCATTTTTTAGAATTAAAACAATGAATGAGACTATTACTGAAAAATATGTTATCTATTTGCAATTTTGTTTTGAATGTTGCTATGTTATGATTATGTGTTGATGCATTAAGTAATTTTAAGTGGAAGAAATACTATTTGATATGTTTTGTAAATTACACATGAATGGTATCATTTTTTATAATTGAAACAATGAATGAGACTATTTTTGCAAAATGTGTTATCTATTGGAAATTTTGTTTTGAATGTTGTTATGTTAGGATTATATGTGTTGATGTATTAAGTAATTTGAACCAAAAGATATAATGTTTGATATATATTGTAAATTTTAAATGAATGGTATCCTTTTTGAGAATTGAAACAATGAATGACTATTTCTGAAAAATATGTTATCTATTGGAAATTTTAAGTGGAAGAAATAATGTTTGATATGTATTGTAAATAACGAATGAATGATATCTTATTTAAATATTGAATTCAATGAAAGAGAGTATGTTTTGATTATTTATGATGATGTAAAAGTTTGTTGTTCTTAATTTGAAGTGTAAGAAAAAATGTTTGATATGTGTTATATTTTTAAACCTTTGTTTTGAATGTTGTTATGTTTTGATTGTTTGTGTTGATATATTAAGTAATATTGAAATATGTGAATGCAGTAAGTTGTTCTTTTATGTTATATGAATTAATTTGAAATGTTAGAAAATATAGCATATGCAATTACTTTCACGAATAACAAATATTACAAGAAAAATAATGTAACATGTGAAATCAAATCAAATGAAATCAGATCAAATGATAATATCCTTTCATTCAAATATGTGAAATCAAATCAAATAATAACATGTGAACTCAAATTAAATGAAATGAAAACATCCTTTCATTCTGATATGTAAAATCAAATCAAATGATAGCTTCCTCTCATTTTGATATGTGAAATCAAATCAAATGATAATATGTGAAATAAAATCAAATGAATGCATCCTTACATCATAATGCTGGAAGCTGGAACAAACTCTTTTCATATTGTACAAAATGTTTTGCACTCATTCCCAAAATTTTTGTCATCACAAGCTGACCAGTGTTACCATCATCCTCATCATTATCAATATTCGTTACAACTCATCTCTCTGCCAAAGAAATCCAATGTGACAATGCTATTTTGTAAGAAAACTCCTCCACCTCATAGGCCAACACATATACTCTCAAGCAATTCTCCAAATTTTTGTCCAACCTATTTCAAACTTTAGATTTTATATATGAAAGTGCACTGAACACCCTTTCATCTTCCATGGATCCCAAAATCATCGTTTGACATAATTCATATAAATGAAAATATTCACTCATAGTATGTTTTAAGATAGTACTTGGTTGTAATATTCTCCACAAACGTGAAATAGAACCTGATTCATGACGGTTAGAGAGCTTTGAAACTTGAGCAGACATTGTTGTTCCAAAATAGTTGGATTGTTTTGTCAAAAGATCTTTGTTCAAAATGTCATTGATTTCACTGCCATTGATTAAAACACTTTGACTAAAATGACCAACAAGTCTGCCCATGTATTTGAGGAACAAAGAATTTATAATCTGGTATTCATTACAAGGATCCCAAAACATTGGATTTACCACACCTATAGCCTCTAGCAATTCATATCTTTGAAAACGGCCTCTGATTTCTTTTGTTAATGATTCTGCTATTTGTTTTAATTTAAATTTTTTATCATCCACAACCATATGAAATCTATTGTAGGTTATGGGCATTTTCTCAAATTCTTTTGTACCTATATCCAATAGCACACCATAACAATATAAAGGTATTTCATTTCCACAGACATTAATACACAGATGATTGTTAATATTGAACTTCAAAAAGCTCAAAGGACTATTCACATTTGTTAATGCTCTCCAACTCTCAAACAAGGGATCCATAAAATTTTGAACAGATGCACACATCATATCAATATGCATGCAAATTTGTATTTTTGCCCTGATGAAATCCACAATATAAATCGATATTTCTTGTGCAATTTTGATCAAAGTATTCATTTTTTCCAACATTGGAAGAATTCCACACAATGTGAGAAGAGTTTCAAAGTCACTCATTCGAAAAAGTAAATATTTAGCCTTATCAACCACCCTACGATTTGCATACATAAACCCTATCAAGGATTGATATTCTTTGAAAACTCTTAATGCCAGTAGATACATTGAAATCCACCTAGTATCCACATATTTCAACACTTTTTTACCTTCGATAACTCCTAGTGCAAACTATTGAAAATCTAAAAATATTTTTGGACTATGTGAAAAATATTCATGAATTTCACAGATAATCTCTTCCACTATGGCAACATTTGTAAATGTATCCACAACTTTGTATGCAAGATTCATTCTGTGAACCATGCAATGAATAGGAATCAAATATGGGGTAACTGATGTTTGTAGTGTAACACAAAGACCATTCCTATGTCCTTGCATTGTGGCAGCACCATCATCTCCTACACATATTAACTTAGTGGCTATTTCAATTTCATTCATTCCTACTTCTTCTTTTAAACTAGTTACAACAACAAATTAAATATTTTTTGCATTACAATTTTCCACAATTTTGTGTATTCCTAGTAAATGAGGTTGCCTTGAATGATTTTCCAATGTGTAAACATGCATGCAAATCCTATGTTTCTGTTTTTGAATGTAGATTTGCAGCATTGGAGGAGCAGCGAGGAATCTACCTTTACTAACGCAAGCGACGACGATTTGGTTCGCCCATCTTACATGTGGGCATGCGGAAGAAGGAATTCTGAAACAAGTTGTAAAAGAACAACATTTAACGTTCCTATCCCCTAAAAAGGAAGGAGACGCATTGTAACACAAATTTGAAAAGCATATCAATAAAAGGGCCAATTTTTACATTGCTTTAATATCTTGTGTTCATGTTCTTTCTTTTTACGTATTTTTCAATAACATAGGATTTAAGCGTTATTTTAGTTTCATTTACATTGCAATTTTAGTTTATCCTTTTTGTTTTCAGAATCTCGTGTTTTCAATGGCGATCACGGTGGGACCTCTGTCCTCTATTTTTTTAGGTTAATTTACTGATCTAAAATTGCTTGTTTTTTTATAGGTACCTATTTTTCAACATCAGACTGTTATTTGTCTCTGCAAGTGATGATTACAGAATTGGTATTCGTTTCACCCTGGGACGAATAAACTATTCATTTCACCCTGTGACGATTACGGTTCTGATATTTGCCTCACCCAGGGACGAGTATAATTCTGTGCAATTTTCAGAGCAAATCAGAAACATCCGATTAGGCAGAGAAGAGGTAGGGGTTTTTACAGCTTCTGTAAAATTGAAAACACGAGATTCTGGAAACAAAAAGGATAAACTAAATTGCAATGTAAATGAAACTAAAATAACGCTTAAATCCTATGTTATTGAAAAATGCGTAAAAAGAAAGAACATGAACACAAGATATTAAAGCAATGTAAAAATCGGCCCTTTTATTGATATGCTTTTCAAATTTGTGTTACAATGCGTCTCCTTCATTTTTAGGCGATAGGAACGTTAAATGTTGCTCTTTTACAACTTGTTTCAGAATTCCTTCTTTCGCGTGCCCACATGTAATATGGGCGAACCAAAACGTCGTCGTCGCTTATGTTGGTAAAGGTAGATTCCTCGCTGCTCCTCCAATGCTGCAAATCTGCGTTCAAAGAAAAAAACAAAGAATCAGTAGAACTCGTGTATGAAAAATAAAATATGAATCTAACGATGGTTAAAATGAATCTAAATGAACTGAAAACTTAACAAAAGCATAAACATGAAACTAGCTAAATACTATAAAATAAATAAAGCGGGGGGTGCCCGAAGGCAAACCACCCGCGGGTGAAACTTTGCTTCGACACCAATCCGCTTGGGATGGGTCCGAAACCTGATGTGATGTGTTGTCGGCAAATTGGTAGAATATTGTGGTCAGAAAATCGGTGTTGGTTCTTGATTCGTGCCTTCAAAAGTCACCCAATAACCTCTCTTTCGATTAAGAGATTATGGATGTTGAAAACACAAATCGCAAGTAAGTGAATTAGCGACACTTCGTCGCTCAAAATGCTCCTTCTCTATATATGTTTTGGGTGAGGAAACTCACCATTTTATAGACCCAAGGGGTCTCTTTGAATTAACATGCAAAAGTGTTTCTTTGAATGAATGCTTTTTTGTTTGAAAAGAAGACTTCTTCTTGATCAAGGGATTCTTAACTGTCTCTGTGCATGTCTTTGTATGTTTTAGAAAAGCTCACTTGCACTCCCATGCAATGAAGGGATAGCTAAGTGGCAAATCTGAGTTTTCTTAAAAAGCTCACTCTCATTCCCATGCAGTGAAGGGAAAGTCAATTGGCAGATATGAGTTGTCAAAAGAACTCACTCGCACTCCTATGTCATGCAGGAAAAGCTAAGTGGCAGTTCTGAATTGTTATATGTCAAGATTTGACTTTTTGTCAGTCAAACCTGACATTAGTCCCACCCCGAAGAGAGTGCTGGTAATTGTACCTGGGTGAGACGAGTATCAATCTGCACTCGTCCCTAGGTAGGACGAGTACAAATCCGCACTCGTCCCTGGGTGGGACGAATAAGAAGCTGAGTGTCTAAAAGATGCCAAATTGATTTTTGACTTGCAAAACTGCTGTGTGAGTGGTTAGAACCACTGTTTAACCTCTGAGGGCTGCCCTGGGGGCTGTGTGTGTTAGTGCGATCAGTGCTTGTTGTCACATAATCGGATTGGTGCTATTTTGGTGTCTATAGATGCCCCTTTTTGGGAAGCGCTACACATGGTGCAGTGCTGAGCAAAAATATATAACCAAAGCACTAATGATTAAGGTTTTTAGTAACCTAACCAACTCTTGATGCCCCAAGTCTGGAAAGGGCATGCATTCTTGAATCCTTGCTTCTGACAAGCTAAGGAACTTAAATCAAGCATTAACCTGGTTCGATGAGGTATTACTTGAACTTAGACATTGATCAGTCATGAAGAGGCAAAGGGCACAACCTTTTGTTGTGGGAACCTTGAGTTCATGATTCACGAATGCCAAGTATATGATCAGTTTGTGATGATTGCTTGTTTGCTGCCCCAAGCAAGGGCACGATTGTCTTTTGCAATGATCCTTTGAATGTGTGTCATTTCCA
Organism: Wollemia nobilis; assembly: GCA_028583015.1. Classification (NCBI taxonomy): domain Eukaryota; kingdom Viridiplantae; phylum Streptophyta; class Pinopsida; order Araucariales; family Araucariaceae; genus Wollemia; species Wollemia nobilis. The sequence continues at coordinate 317,888 of JAQPPZ010001563.1, forward strand.
ATACTGGGTATATTGGTGTTGATTGGCAACTAAGTGTGACTACCCCGTCAAGCGACGAATCGATGAGGGAATGACCGACATGAGAAAAGCGACGAGTCGCTTGACCCAAGATGACTTGTGCAAGGGTGCCTTTAGAGGGTTTGCCGTTAGGCATGCTCTAGCAGTTTTTTGACTATTGTGACCTATTTTTGGTGGGTGTGAACCCATTTTGAGATGCCATTTGGGGTTAACATTGGCGAAGATCCGTCTTCTGTGGAGCGGTCCGGCTATGATAGCCTTCTTAGGGAGTAGGATAACGACAAGGTATACCCCGACATCAGTTTTCTTATGCCAAGAGATTAAGTGCAAGAGCACTTTTGTCCGGCAATTTTTAGTGGTTTGGTTGGCATTTGTCATTTTTATGTTTTGGTTATTGTGGATTTTTTTTTTATATTCATCCCAGGGGGGGACGAATGCCGTTATAGTACTCGTCCTGGGGTGAAACAAGTGCTCCATGGTGGTATTCATCCTGGGGTGGGACGAGCACGCCGAAAAGTGCTCGTCCCGGTCAGGTACGATTACCAGCTGACAAAAAGTATAAATAGGCAAAAATGACGGTTTTGGCTCATTTGCATTGTTCAGCGATTACGATTTGGAGCTCTGGGGAGGAAGAGGTAGATTTTCTGATGCGAAGCGCTGCAAGATTTTCCAGCCATCATGAGTGCACAGACCGGGTCGTCGAGCGGCGGAGCCGAGGCGAGACCAGTAAGTGCACTATCTCCTCAAGTTTAAATTTGAAAAATGCAAATGTGTTTTTATGGTGTTTTTCTTTTGTTTAAAACATGAAACCCTAATTAATTAAATTAAAAGGTGAATGAATGAAACCAAATGAAACATGGATGCAAACCGATGGAAACTTAGATGGCAAACCATAGGATAAACCCAAAATAAAACTTAGAGTAACACCTTAGGGTAACCATGGTTAAAAATGTTTTGTTTTTGATGTGAATGGTAAAACATAGGTTGAAACCATAAGTAAACCATGGCCAATTTTTGTGTTATTTTTATGGAATGAAAAATGGAAAATTGATGAATTTTTTTTTTTTTTTTTGTGAAATGGTAAACTTAGGTCAAAACCATAGGTAAACCATGTCGATTTTTTATCGTTTTTTTTTTTTGATGAAATTAAAAAATGAAAAATTGATGAATTTTGTTGTTTGAAATGGTAAACTTAGGTAAACCATAGGTAAACCATGTCAAATTTTTGTCATTTTTTTTTTTTTTTTTTTTTATGAAATTTAAAAATGAAAAAATGGATGAATTTTTTCATTGAAATGGTAAACTTAGGTCGAAACCGTAGGTAAACCATGTCAAATTTTTGTTGTTTTTTGATGAAATTAAAAAATTTAAAATTGATGAATTTTTTTGTTTGAAATGGTAAACGTAGGTAAACCATAGGTAAAGCATGTCAAATTTTTGTCATTTTTTTTTTTTGATGAAATTTAAAAATGAAAAAATGGATGATTTTTTTTGTTGAAATGGTAAACTTAGGTCGAAACCGTAGGTAAACCATGTCGAATTTTTGTCGTTTTTTGATGAAATTAAAAAATGAAAAATTGATGAATTTTTTTGTTTGAAATGGTAAACTTAGGTAAACCATAGGTAAACCATGTCAAATTTTTGTCGTTTTTTGATGAAATTAAAAAATGAAAAATTGATGAATTTTTTTGTTTGAAATGGTAAACTTAGGTCGAAACCGTAGGTAAACCATGTCGAATTTTATTTTTTATTTTTTATTTTTTTAATTTTATGGAATTAAAAATGGAAAATGGATGAATTTTTTTGTTTGAAATGGTAAACTTAGGTAAACCATAGGTAAACCATGTCAAATTTTTGTCGTTTTTTGATGAAATTAAAAAATGAAAAATGGATGAATTTTTTTGTTGAAATGGTAAACTTAGGTCGAAACCGTAGGTAAACCATGTCGAATTTTTTTCGTTTTTTGATGAAATTAAAAAATGAAAAATTGATGAATTTTTTTGTTTGAAATGGTAAACTTAGGTAAACCATGTCAATTTTTTGTCGTTTTTTGATGAAATTAAAAAATGAAAAATTGATGAATTTTTTTGTTTGAAATGGTAAACTTAGGTAAACCATAGGTAAATCATGTCAAATTTTTGTTGTTTTTGATGAAATGTAAGATGAAAATTGAATGAATTTTTTTTTTTTGGATGTACATGTGAATGAAAGATGTTACTGTACAGTTATGCATTGTTGTACAGGTGATGGTGATTTGATGCATGTTTTTGATGTTTGTTGTTTTCTGTGATGTGCAGGTGGTGAAGAGTCGACATCGGGTGCCGATGATTTTTTTTAATGCCCGCGAGGCATTGACAGCGGAGGACTGGAATTGGCTTGATGCCCTAGGGCTCAAGCATGTGGCTCGATTGGATGCAGTTGTGGTAGATTGGGCGTACATTACAACTTTGATCGACCTATGGGATGTTCGAATGAACACCTTCCATCTTTCGACAGGGGAGATGACTGTCACCTTAGAGGACGTGTATCGGATTCTCCGGATTTCGATAGACGGGGTTCCCATTCGGACGACACCACGAGGCCAGAGGACGGCTGTACTGACACGGTATTTTAGACATGGAGAGGATGATGATGGTATGACCTCGCTAGAGAGGGCGAAGCTGGATTGCCATATTGGGGGGATTTTGGTATGGTATTGGTACACGAGGGGAATGTTGGGAGTGAGGCATGCACTACTCATGAGCCTCATTTCCAACATGCTCCTACCAGACTCCTCAGGAGCGAGGTTCCCATGGAACCTATTGGAGGTGGTGTGGTAGCTAGTGGATTGCCCGGTGACAGAGCCGATGATTATGAGATGGGGCCAGACGCTTTTGGCGTAGTTGTATGATGAGTTGTATGAGGTCCACTATCGGAGGTGAAAGGGGATCGGTTGTAGTTACTTGTTGCAGTGCTGGGCCTGGCAGCATATAGCCATAGAGCGACCACGAGGGCTACCCTGGACTACCCGGGCTGACATGGTGGACAGGGATATTGGTTATGGTGCTTTATGGTATCGGTCGGAGGAGCGAGGGCAGAGTCGATGGTTCATGGGAGACGTGGACCATTACAGAGATGCATTGGCATGACTGACTCCTAGAGATGTGATATGGAGGCCATATCGGGATTGTCCTGCATGGCCAGAGGTGAATGAGTGGCTTCGATGGGTTCGAAGGGGGAGATGGGTGATTGGGTGACATGGGACAGAGCAGGAGTACTTCCACTACCTTTGGGTGACACAATAGTTTGGGGTACGCTAGGGGTTGCCTGGGGAACCCGTAGTCTATCGGTGTCGAAGTGATGAGAGGACCTTAGCTGTGTCGATCCTCGACCCATTGGGGGAGGAGTCTGATACAGTATTAGACATTCTGAATGTAGATGATGTCAGAGTGACGGCTGAGTATCAGGAGTGGTGGACGCTATGGCAGTGGCGAGGTGAGGGACCATTGGGAGGAGATGAGGCAACGGGAGGCGGAGAGGGTGCGAAGGCACCAAGAGAGGGTTGGGGAGCTCCTACTGATGTGGATATGGTGGAGGTGGCAGATGCAGGAGAGGAGTTTGGGGATGAGGAGCAGCTAGAGATGCAAGATGCTCTAGAGCAGGTTGTGCAGAGGTAGCCCAATTGATGGAGGTGCTACGGAGGCGTGATGTAGAGCTTGTAGAGATGATGCAGGAGAGGGATCTTCTACAAACATAGTTGGTAGGGCAGGAGAGCATAGGGGTTGTGTCTCACCAATAGGTGGGGGATACAGATGCTGCATGGGATAGGGATCTCCTGTGGGTGTAGTTAGCACAACACGATGACGCCATCGCATACTACCGTAGGCGCGAGGCAGAGTGGATGCAACGGGAGGCAGATTGGGGGCGATGGGAGGCAGATTAGGGGCAGCATCGATCAAAGATGGAGGGTGAGATTATCCGCCTGGGTGGGTGAATACCAGAGCCTCTAGCCAGTGGCTCATCGTACAAGATGAGAGATAGTGAGACAGAGCAGTCGGCATCATCTCGATGCAGGCGACGAGAGGAGGGCAATCCGAGTGGTCAAGATGCAGGGGTAAGCAGTCACCCTGAGAGATATCAGAGGACTGATACCGTAGGGGGTAGCTCTCGTTGCACCGATCCTGCATGATCATGGTGGCCGACGCCCTAGGCTGGGGGTTTTTGAGATTTTGGATAATGGGAGCGAGGTATGAGGACGAGTGCATTGTAGCCTGCGGGCAATTTTTATTATGATATATATATACAGATGATTTTTTTTGGTGTTTATACATTTTCATAATTTATTTTTATGTACATGTTGTTACATTGATGTATGCATATGCGATTATGAATGTGATGTTGCTAATTTGTATGATGTATGCATATGGAATGAATGAAATGAATTGTTGATGATTTGTCGATGCACCATAGACTGTACAAGATTGGAGTGACTTGCTATAGTAATGGGATAACTTGGTGGAATGCTTGTGCATGTAAAAACTTTGTTTTTGTATTTTGTCTATTGTTTGATGGTGATGTATGGAATGAAATGTATCGGTTGTTTGAAAATGTAGTTA